>OX402052.1:16857837-17457837 GCA_947859365.1 Archips crataeganus | reverse complement strand
TATATGTTAAGTAGATTAGGATTGAAAACCCCTCGTTTGAACACACGCAATGTCAGTAAACTGTTTCATGTCCCTCTCACACGTAAAAAATATAAATCTAACTCCTTTGTTAATAGAGCCTGTAAAGCCCACAATACTAAATTTAGTCAGGTTGATATATTTCATTTATCTCTCAGTGGGTTTAAGTGTAACATTAAGTCACTTATGGATGGATAACATCTCATTTCCTTTATCCAAAATTGTATAATTATGTATATAAATGTATTTGTTTTTAGTCAGCATTCTGATTTTCGGCTCATATTTTCCCGTTTGTTTATTTTTACGTATAATTGTATTAATAACTGGTGGCAGCTTCGTTGGTTTATGTGAATTGTAACTATGTTTAGGTTTAAGAATAATGTACCGTTTGTGCCCAAATAAACATTAAAACATTAAAACATTAAAAAATAATTCGAGTCACGGCTCCAGTAAAAAAAACCGGCCAAGTGCGAGTCGGACTCGCGCACGAAGGGTTCCGTACCATCTATAAAAACGGCAAAAAATCACCTTTGTTGTATGGGAGCCCCCTTAAACATTTGTTTTATTTTAGTTTAATTATTTATTCTTGAAGTGAATATATAGCTAAATATTCTGTGAATATTTCAAGCGTCTGCCTGTTGCCGTTATCAATATCGAGCACATACGAGCAAAATAATCACGTTTGTTGTTTGGGAGCCCCCTTAAATATTTATTTTATTATATTTTTTAGTACCTATTTGTTGTTATAGCGGCAACCAAAATACATCATTTGTGAAAATTTCAACTGTCTAGCTATCACGGTTCATGAGATACAGCTTAGTGACAGACGGACGGATGGACGGTCATCGAAATCTCAGTAACAGGGTCCCGTTTTTACCCTTTGGGTACGGAACCCTAAAAAACATAATTTTCAGATTCAACACTGTATGCTGCGGCATAGTATCGAAATTACAAAATTCAAATTTTGCAGATTCGATACTGTGGGTTGCGGCCGTCGAAATGTTAATGCGGCTTAAGGCTGTGGTACCATTGAGGCGGAGCGTTAGTGGCAGTTAGCACTAGCTGAAATCCACATCTTGTGTTTTATCCACTTACAATGATACCTACAACATATCATGAACAGGCGCCACTTGAGCACCGAATGGATGCTGCATGACGTATTAATAGCAAGCGCTCACTTCCTTTGGACTTCGATCTCTTCCCCAAGCATAATATCTGTTTGGAGAGATATATCCAAGGGTCGGCAAACGTAGCGTAGGACGTCCTCAGACTCGGTGGAGCGATGATCTTCGCAAGGCGGCTGGCAAGAGCTGGATGAGAGTGACTGAGGATCGTGCTCAGTGGCGTGCCATGGGAGAGGCCTATGTCCAGCAGTGGACGAACATAGGCTGATGATGATGATGTTGATCCAAGGGTATCGCTTGGCCGCTAGCCCATCGTTGAGGGAGGGGAGGGGATGCAAGTAGACATGAATAATTAGAAATGTCTAAATTGTAGGTACAGTCAAAAGCAATCACTATCTCTTAAAGTTTCCCCTTCATGCCCTCTATTTGGCGGTGCCCTTGGACATACCTCTTGTGGCCTTTCTCCGCAGTATGATTATAGCTAAACCGTTTAAATAAGTCCTTGCACGCGCGGTACAGGGGCTGGGGGGTATGACGACAAAGGGGGCCGGGAGAGGGGCGGGCGGCAGGCACACGAGGCGCGCTCGACGCCCGCACCTCTGTCAGCCCCTTTGTCATAACCCCCAGCCTTTGTACCTCGCGGGCGAAGACTCATTTAAACGGTCTAGCTATAGTCAATACTGCACGTCTCTGCTCTCAAAAGAAACAGCCTAACTAATATATACGTTTACAGATTGCCTCTTCGTCCTATGCAAACTGACGCCGCTATCGGTCGAGAGGTGCTCTCAGCTAAGCACTATATTGGAGAACTGCAAGCCTACAGCGGACTTTAAGAGCGCGGCGATGGTGCTGGAAGCTGTATATCCGCTGATTAACTTCAGTATAAGAACGAGGGACATTTTGTTTATGGTGTGCCGAAAGGGGCTGTATTCCAGGTATAGTTTTATCTTCTTGGAAATTAGTGGTGGTCCTTCGGAAAGGATACCTTCCAAAGTAGTATGTAAATCCTCTTCTTCTAAAGATATAGAATTTGGATGGATCAACTTTTTTGGATGGATGGCGCGGGATCGATCCGTTTGGCGAGCCTTGGGGGAGACCTATGTTCAGCAGTGGACGTCTTTCGGCTGAAATGATGATGATGATGATGATGAATTTTTTTACTGGCTTGTTTACTCGGTTCCGAGTTGTACAAGTGACATCGTCAAACTGTTTCATAGAAAATTTACGGAAGCTTCTGACTGTGACCAAATCACAAACTCTTTATGAATAAATAATAAATAAATAAATATCATGGGACAATTTACACCAATTGACCTAGTCCCAAAGTATAAGCTAAGCAAAGCTTGTGTTATGGGTACTAGACAACAGATAAAAATACTTATACACCGTGAAATTTTAGTGGTTGTTTTCCCGAAACGAGGTGATTTAGTATCGATTGTACAATCGATTTATAATTACTATTTTGACTAGAGTCAAAAATCCAATTGTGAAAAATGAAAGTCGAAAATGACCGCAAACCAATAGTAACGCTTCGTTAGTACCTAACCTATCGTACGATCGTACGCTACTTGTACCAACGAAGCGTTACTATTGGTTTGCGGTCATTTTCGACTTTCGTTTTTCACAATTGGGATGTCCCAATTTTTGACAACGTATAATAAATCGAAAACCGTTTGGAGAAACAGGCTTTGTGAAGCGTTCTCAGAAATCAGATTCCAAAAATATGATAAAATTAATTAAATAAAGAAAATTTAAGTGATGACCTTCATTTGACCCCTGCAGTGAATCGTCACAAAGGAAGATATAAAGCAGGTCTACACTCTAAAGCAAATTGACAGTTTGAAATGTTGCTGTCCTGCTTATAACAGCAAAGAGTGACAAAGACAGAACTTTAATCACATGATGCGCACCTGGCTTTAAACAGTTGTCATTTATCGTAAAGTCCGAAATGTATACGAGTATTTCCAATATATTTTTACAAATTTAATTATTAAATTACTACGTTAAAAGTAAATATAAAAAAATTTAAATATCAGATTTTAATAAAAAATATCTATTTACTATCACACCATTTAACAAACAGGAATAATCGGAGCTAAAAGAAGAGAAATAAATAAAACTATATTTTGTCATGGTTCATTTAGGACCCTAAGCCGTACTTGTACTTATTATTGACAGTGACAAGACAAATCAGAGGCCCTACCACGAAGTGCATAATTATTCGAACTTCGTTTTGTGCAGTCCCGCTCACGCTAATATGATTTGACACGAGAGTGAGAGGGATAATACGATACGAACTTCGATTTTCGAATTTCGTAGTAGCGCCTCAGCAGTGCCACAGATTATGTTATGTACGACTTGAATTTTTCTAGGTAATGGAACGTGGCTCTCTCACTGTGACGTCATTCAACGTATTTCTTAAAAAAATTATAAAAAATTAAATACTCAACCAAATTCAAAATCGATGAAAATGGTATCTTAAAATATCCTATTCTTTCCAAAAAAAATATTAAAACTATAGGTTATTTTTTTTGGTGCATCCCAATTGGCTAAGTAAAGTTTTTTGAAGAGGTGCTAATTATATATTTTTTCGACAGTCGGCGTTATGGAGATCGAGAAACTGCAGCTGTTTTATTTTTATCTGCTATTGTTTACTGGAAATAATTTTTTAAGTGTTTGATATGACATTTGTGAGATTTTATGGTTGACAAGCCGTTCGTGCTCAGAACTTAGTAGAAACAGAAAAAAAAACCGAAGTGAACTGTCACTGCTGTCAATGTCAAATCGTTTGCGTTTCGTTTGCTTTGCGTTTTGGTGTGCTCAGTGTGATTTTCTGACTATTATTATCGACCTCCGCATAAAATCCGGACTTTCAATTTTACCGCATTTCTCCACGACCTATGCACAATAATTGGATCACGATTGAATACTTCGATCACTATTTTGGAACTGCTTCTTGGACAACGCAAAGCAAACGAAACGCAAACGGTTAGATTTCATTTGACATTGACAGAAGCGACAGTTGAATTCGTTTTTTTTCCTATTTCTTCTTAGTACTGAGCACGAACCGCTTGTCAGCCATAAAGTCTCATAAATGTCATCTCGAACACTTAAAAAAATATTTAATAAAAGGAGATAAAAATAAAGCAGCTGCAGTTTCTTGGTATTGAAGTCGACCACTGTCGAAAAAAAATATAATTAGCATCTCTTCAAAAAACTTTACTTAGCCAATTGGATTTTTGACTCCAGTCAAAATAGTAATTATAAATCGATTGTACAATCGAAACTAAATCACCTCGTTTCGGGAAAACAACCACTAAAATTTCACGGTGTATAGATAGATACATACTTAAATACATATTAAACACCCAAGACCCGAGAACAGACATTCGTATTATTCATACAAATATCTGCCCCGACACGGGAATCGAACCCGGGACCTTAAGATTCGTAGTCAGGTTCTCTAACCACTAGGCCATCTGGTCGTCTTTATTGCATTAGATGTGTTCTTGAGCTGCGGGTGCACCTCTTGGCAATGGTTTCCACCCTTTCCTCTTACTAATAACAATATGAGCCACTTGGATGTTAGTCATGGTAAACATGATTGATGTTGATGCCAAGTCACTCGATGGTAAGCAAGTACCACAACCTACGGACACATGTAACACCAGAAGATTGCAAATTGGTTAGTTGCCTAGTTAAGATAGAATTACCCATCAGTGTTGTTGCGATAGCAATAGTTTCGCTAGGTATCGATAGTTTGACCTAGAGAAATAGTTGATAGTGCGATAGTACTATCGAAAATATCGACATGCTGCAATACTATCGATACTATTGATAGCATCGATAGTGAAAATTAGGCGATACTATCGAACTGGGTCGATACTGTATCGCGTCAAAAAAGACGATATTTTCGATAGTATCGATCCTATCGAAACTATCGGCTATCAATAGTATCGATACTATCGTCCAAGTTCAATAGTATCGCTTAATTTTTACTGTCGATATTACTATTGATATTATTATCGATAGGACTATCGATAGTTTGACTGATTTTCAAGGCCATGGTTATTTCACGACACTATCGATAGACTATCGCTATTGCAACAACACTATTACCCACGTGACAACTGTATTGCTAGTAATTTTACCGCCTGTCTTACTCTATGCCGCTACAGCAGCATAACACGTCTGCATTTACAAGTGTGATGGTGGTAGGGTCCGGACGGACCTTGTGCAAAATCTTACCACTCACAAATTGTGTTCTTACTTTTCCAGGGATTCCGCTCACCGCTGCCTCGCCCTCTCAGGCTTCTTGACCGTGCTACGGCACATCAAGGTGTCAGGAACATTCAGCAGCAGCCAGAGCGCGAGTAGCGAGCAGAACAGCCACACGTCTTACCTCACCCAGCTCACTATTGTACACGCCTCGCAGAGTGGTACCGCGTGAGTAAACTTAAAACTAATCCGTGAGACACGCTTGACAAGTAAGCTTGATGAATAGATAGTGACATTTTAATATATACCTTACGCAGTAGAACATAACGTCGTAAATCATCTGTGTGAGCTTATGTTTTGTTACCTAAAATGATATCACAACGGTGTTGAGAAATAAAAACAGTGTAAAGCAAGTCAAATTTCATATAAGTACGATCCAATTTGTCTCATATCAAATATCATGGCGGCAGGAAGATTGAAATTCTAAATAAATTATAAAACAATATATCGAAAATAAAATGTATCGTAAAAAGATCATTAAAGTTAAGTAATAAGGTACAATCTCGATACCAAATGCGAGGTTCGTTATTTTGGTATTAACATACTGTCGTTTCGTTTTGCGAACAGCGGACGCGAGGGTAAAAGAGATAAGTGCATGTAAAGTCGCCGTCAATAGAACTTGCGAACAATATAAACAAAATTTGTGTTCAAAATTACTTTAATTTCCATTCTACCTAGTTAAATACTGCTAAATCTACGTGTTATTTAATCAAATCTTGCCACATCATTATCCTAAAGTTTTTATTACTATTTTTTTAAAGCGCTTTTCAATACAATACATTACATACAACAATACATTTACAATTTAATGTTTTATTTTTTATTTTATTTTATATTTTTTGTAATTTTATGTGTTTTGTGTGTGAAATAAAGTTTTTCATTTCATTTCATTTCATTTCAATAAAAAGACTCGTCAAGATTGTTTACCTTATTTCTAATGCTACAAAAACCGAAGTACCTATAGGTTAACCCTTAAACCATTTGACGACCCTGTGAAGACATTCGATTTTGGACCGTAAATGTTCCTAATTTTAATTGGTTTTGGTTTCTGTTTGACGGCAAACATATTGCCAGTATCGATTTAAGTGCTTGGTCCATTTCAGGGCGGCGTCGGGCGTACGTAACGAGGCGGTGTGTATGGAGGTTCTGTCGGTGTTGCGGCGCTGCCTCACACAGGACGAGGCTGTCAAAAAACTACTTTATACCAGTAAGTGTTGCCAAAACCCGTAATTTTCCAGGGCAGACGCGTGGTCACACCAGTTTTTCACACCACTGTAGAGACTTATCCTTTCGCTTTCGTCGGGAATTCGTCAGAATTTTTTTTCCGCAAAATTAGGTAGGTTAGGTTCGTTACGTATCTATATATGTAGATTCCCGAAGGGCAAATAGGCTAGAAATAGGAGCCCTGCCGGTCGAATAGCAATGATGTGACAACCTGGTGTGACGACGAGTCTGGTCCCAATTATCTACTAGTAGAGGGGTAAAACTTAATATAAAACAATTTATTGAATCAGGCGTTACTTTGCGGAGGTCCATATTAATGAACTAAAACAATTACTTTGCTCACCCGCGACCTTACAATAGTTACGTTTATGCAAGAAATGTGCGTTCATGCATAAAACGACATCCATATCCATTCTATTATTGTAAATGAAAAGTTATGTCTGTCTGTTACCTTTTCATGCTTAACTCTATTACATATATTTGGTATAGAGATAGTTTGAGTTCCGGGAAAGGACATAGGATAGTTTTTGTCCCAGAAAATGCCATAGTTCCCCCCGGTGAACGGAAATAAACATGGAAGCATTTCTGACGCTTCAAAATAGCACCATGAAAACTAAACCGCGGAAGGCGAGGCTTATAAACTGTACCGGAACGCGATTTAGTGCGGCTGCGTCAACCGGCATGGACGGATGCCTGTCAGATGGTTATTTAGTAAGAAGGAAAATAATGTTTATAAACGAAAAATGCCTCCATGTGTGGTAAAGTGGTGCAGAAATCATACCGATCATTGTTCACATGTAAGTACACCAATTAGTACTTAAAACAGGGTTTTTCAACCTTTTTTTGTCAACGGCACACTTTTAGTTTCAGTAAACTTTCACGGCACACCAGTAAAGAATTCGGTATATTAGAGGCTTTGATTTATATGTAACGGACGTAGGGGTTGTATTGATACCCTTTAGGTTGGACTGCAATTAAGCATCGCGGCACACTTGAAAATGTACGCGGCACACCGGTGTGCCGCGGCACACCGGTTGAAAAACGCTGACTTAAAAAATCAAAATCTCTCTGTTTACTACGGGGATGTCATTATGCATAATGATTCAAGGACTAAATATTTATTAAGATACAAAAAATGTAGATTTAAATTTTGCCTTTTCATACCATCTATTATGTAGTGGCTGGCGTACAGTGGTTTTTAATACTTTTAGATAATTTTCACTTTGTCTGCACATGCCAGTGGCAGCTGAGAAAACGCGTTTGTAACTTACCTTCCAACTCAAACTATAATTTTAATTTAAATTGTTTAATAGATTTAGATACCTTTCTAATTTCGGTTTGTTTTTATTTAGATTCCCACGAGACGAAGAGAAAAAGAAGAGATTTGTGGATAAAAGCTGTTCAATTAGAAAGACATGAAAATAATTGGATAGGTACCTAGCAAGAACTCTAAAATATCTTCCATTCATTTTAAAGATGAAGATATCCATTTCTCAAAGAAGGGGTTCAAGGTGCTTTCTAAAACTAATATATCAGTTTGTACTGTGGGTATTTACTTGGCTGGAATTATCACGTTTTAGTTGCTGTAGTAATAACTTAGTATAAAAGGCTTGTACATTTTTGGATGGTGCTTTCGAGTGAAAAACAAAGCGGAACATAAATGTTATGCTCTTAATAATATGCGACATGTAAATATTTAAAACAAAGTTTTTTTTTATAATAAATATTTTGGTGATAATTTGTTTATTATTTTAAATATACCTACCTACGATTGAGTTAGGAAAACAGCAGCCAGAGGCTCCAAAGAAAACCAGGAATCACTGATTACTAATTTAATTAAAGAAATGCTCATTGAAACTATACCTAACCTAGGTGATAGGTTAGGAGGTAGGTTCGATGTAAGAAACAGAATATTCTGTCAAATAAAAAAGTTTGAAGTTTGAATTTGAACTGCCTATTGCAAATGTGATTCAATGTGTAAACACGTGGTGCGTTAGTGCTGAATCGGCGGCACTTATGATACATATACATTGAATACATACAGGAAAGTTTTAATTTAAGTTAAACACTCGCATCTCAGTTTTAAATAAATATATTCAAAATTAGTTTAGTTTTACACTAATGTACGTATGCAATGCATGTATGTATAACTCTTACACAGAAAAGTAACAGTTAATCTAGCTAATATGTACAGTGCAAATTAGTGCAAAAATACTATATTTTTTATTATTACTGGTCCCCTCATACTTAATGCATAACATTGTCCATGCATCTGTCTAACACTGACACTCTGTTGACACTGCAGCAGGCTGGTGAACCAATTACCGTTAATTCTGTCATGCAGTGAACTAATCATGTTGGGCGAATGCTCATGCCGGACGCTGGTCAAATCGCTGAGCTTGTACAGAATTGTATACATAATGGCGTAACTAGCGAAGCATATCCTAATAGCGACCTAGATACATTAGCATTAACTTTATTTTTATATGCAGTGACAGTTTAGTGTATTATTCTTTTGCTACTGTGTGTGCTGTGTGTGTTTGTGTGAGTTGTAGCGCTGTTAATGAATGGAGATAATATGAAAGGACTTCTTCCATGTTTATTTCCGTTCACTGGTTCCCGCAGGATAGCGATAAACAAATTCTTCGCAGATGGAGGCGTGGGCAACAGATAGTAAAAAATAAATATAATCGGTTTTTAACCCTTAAACCAATTGACAACCCTGTCAAGACATTCCATTTTGGATATATTACCGGTATCGATTTAAGAGTTAAAGCCGTGGTGGCCTCGTGATTTGACGTATGGCCTCGCAAGCAGACGGTCGTGAGTTTTTCGGAATTTATGTGGTAAATTACATTTGTAATTTACCATGAGCTTTACGGTGAAGAAAAACTTCATGAGGAAACCTACACACACCTAAGAAGAAATTCAATGCTACACAGCAATGCCCAATGCGCACTGGGCCCACGTGGAAACTACGGCCCAAGCCCTCTTAAACTGAGGGGAGGATTACGCCCTGCAGTGGGACTTATGTAGGCTGAGATGATGATAATGATGACGATGAATTGGTTTTCACTCAACTGTCGAAGGAAGGTTATTGATGGTTTTTTTTCACAGAACTGTACGATTGCGTGAAAGAAAAGACGGTTCTTCACGAGAGTATACTGGAGTTCATATACGAACACCTGTCCACATACTTGCCTGAGCAGGAGGAACAAGCGCCCCTGTCCTGGGATAAGTGTGTGCAGGTCACCGGGGCCACTGCCATTTTAGTCGTAAGTTCAAAATACTTGTTTTATATGGTAAAATTCAACTTTATAACTCGCATGTTTTAAGGGCCAATACAGACGGCATTCCAACTGCAACGACTGCCCGTACATTTTCCATTGCAGTTGCATTGCAGTCGGCAAAACTGCATGCAAACTGCACGCTAGCTGCGACTGAAATGTATGGGCAGTCGGCAGTTGGAACGCAGTCCGTCTGTATCGGCCCTTTAGGCAACTCAAAGTTTATTTTTGTACAAAGAGAACTTCGGAACTTTTCGAGACTTTTTCGGGACTTCCTGACACAGGTATTGTATACTTACTAGGACGTCCCAACGTTAATACTTTTATTGTAGGCTATGATTATTGAAATAAATAATTTTGAATTTTGAATTTGAATTTGAGAACGAAACCGCAAGGAGACAAGTTAAACGCGTCAATAGTTGTTGGATTTTTTTAAAGTATTTATGTGCATCACAAGTTATATTCTTTAGACCTCTCCAGACATAATGTCCGTTGATCATAATTGACTACAGAACAAAAAGACTGGGGAAAAAGTCGTCTGCAAATAAAAACTCCCTAAATGTAACTTATCATCATCAAAATGTTACAATAAAACGTCTCTAATATACCCCTTGAGAGGAGGCCTGTGCCCTGCAGTGGGACGTATATAGGTTGCGATGATGATGATGATGATGATGATGATGAATAAACCCCTATTTTACCTTTGCTACCCGACTGTGTCAGAAGGGTCATATTTTTCTAGCGTACATATCGTCAGTACTTTTAATAAAGCTCGTATCTTGTATTAATGTGTAACCTAAACTGAACCTTGAAGTTCACTGCGTAAAGTTCACTTGGTAAGAGTTCCTACTTTTTCTAACTGAATGTGTTAAGGCCCAGGTGAGAGTCGTAAGTTTCGTAATTTTAGAAAGTATCAAATATTCACATACATTACATACATTCGGTAATTACTCTTACAATTGATTTGTCTTTTAGTTATAAAGTACGGTAGGTTAAATTAAAGTAACTATTTCATTATCACAACGAGATCTATTTACCAATATACGCATACTATTCTACTATGCCATAGTTATCAATATACGTATACTATTTTACTGTATTACAGTTACCAATACACGCATACCATTTATGAATTAATCTATTAACTAGGAGCCAATAGCCCACCTGCTGTATGTAACGGCCCAATTCGTCATAGAAGAAGAGGAGGAGCTTGAAGTTATCCTGACCAGCCAGCCCGTTGGCGGCGACTCTCTACGCAGTATGCTGACGATTATCTTGACCCGACTAAGCGAGAGCGAGCGGCTTGGCCAAATTGACATGGTGAGACTAAAGTAAAGAAACAAACGGAAATATAATAAAAATAATAATAAGAGTCTTATTCAGTCTGATTTGTACACATTTCTGGGCAGTCTATTTTCAATATGGTTTCGCTGTATAAACAAACAAATGGTGACGTGTTTTAGAAATATAAAAAAAACCGGCCAAGTGCGAGTCTGACTCGCGCACCGAGGGTTCCGTACAAATTTATATATATCTATGACATCCAGTCTTAGCAGACCCCTGCTCCTAAGCAAAATGTGCGCAGTGTGGGATCATTGTAGATTGGTTACTGATATAGAAAGACTGACAAAAAATTTATGCTTTTCGCAATTTTTCCTTTATCTGTGCTATAAGACCTTGCTTCGTATCAAATTTCAAGATTCTGAGTTTACGGGAAGTACCCTAGGTTTTGATTCCCTTGAGAGTGTCGAAAATCGCAATTTTTCCTTTATCTGTGCTATAAGACCTTGCTTCATACCAAATTTCAAGATTCTGAGTTTACGGGAAGTACCCTGTAGGTTTTGATTTCCTCGAGAGTGTCGAAAATTTACGGCATAAATAGATTGGTTACTGATATAGACAGACAGACAAAAAAATTATGCTTTTCGCAATTTGATTTTTTCATAGCTCCAAGGGACAGTAGACCTAAGTATTTGATGTAAATTTCAGCTTGATACCTCCACGCGTTCCTGAGAAAAAGGGTCTTGACAGACGGACGGACGGACAACAAAGTGATCCTATAAGGGTTCCGTTTTTTTCCTTTTGAGGTACGGAACCCTAAAAATGATATCTTTAGTGTATAAAATGTCTATATTTTTTTTTATAGGAGGGTCCCGGCCTCTCAGACTTGACTCCAGAGTCCAAAGCAAAAAGCCTCAAGGTGCAACAGATATTGTCCTGCTACGAATCTCTCATAGCTTTTCAGGTATTTTAAATACATGTTTTTAACTTTTTTTCACTCTTTTGGCTTTGAAGTTGTCATTTGATTTTGTCATTTTAAGGTGATGCATTGGGACAGGAGAAATACCTGCGCTGCTTCCACAGTACTCAAACTGTTTAAGGGTTATACAGAACTATTGGAACATACCAAGGTAAATATAAAAAATTTCAACAAACTCTAATGGAATATATAAGTACAGGTCGATTCACAAGAGTTGGCACGAAGGGAATGAACGAAAGCAATGTCACTTTGACATTTTTGTAGGAAAGTGACTGATGCATGACATTTTCATATTTGTGTGAGGTGTATTCAAATAGGTAACACATAGATACTTTCATTCACTCATTCGATCCATTCGTACCAACTCTTGTGAATCGACCTGTAGGTAAGGTAATATAAAAACCGACCAAGTGCGCGCACGAAGGGTACCGTACTATTATCTATAACAACGGCAAAAAAATCACGTTTCTTGTATGGGAGCCCTCTGAAATATCTTATTTTAATTAAATATTTGTACTATTAATATGTAACTAAATATTCTGTGAATATTTCAAGCGTCTACCTGTTGTCGTTGTCAATATCGAGCATAAACGAGCAAAAAAAATCACGTTTGCTATATGGGAGCCCCCTTAAATATTTATTTTATTCTGCTTTTTAGTATTTTATTGTCCTAGCGGCAACCAAAATACATCATCTGTGAAAAATTCAACTGTCTAGCTATCACGGTTCATGAGATTTAGCCTGGTGACAGACGGACGGACGGACGGACGGACAGCGAAGTCTCAGTAATAGGGTCCCGTTTTTACCCTTTGGGTACGGAAGCCTAAAAAGAGGTAAACCTTTGACGTCTCCTAATTCTACCCTTAAGCCGCTTAAAATAGTTTTGAATATAAACAAACATCAGCTATATAGTAGAGGAGACGTGGAAGATCGACCTTCACCGATATCTGTTAACTCGATGAGACATATTTTTTATCAAATATAATTTATAATATAAACAAATATGCCTATGATAACTTGCCTATCGAAAAGTGTTCATAGATTTTTTTTGTTTTTTTGTGGAGTGCCTTTAGCCATCTTCTAGCTCCATCATCAGACCCTGGTTACCATCTGGGATCAAAGTACTCGTCAAGACGAGTCAAACGAGTCCAAACTCGATGGTGTAATTCGTAATTTCATTAATTCAGTATGGCCAAAGGCACTCCACAATAAAACGACACAACCCCATCGAGTTTGGACTCGTTTGATTCGTCTTGACGAGTACTTTGATCCCAGATGGTAACCAGGGTCTGATGATGGAGCTGGAAGATGGCTAAAGGCACTCAAAAAATAAAACAAAAAAAATATATAGCTATGAACACTTTTCGATAGGCAAGTTATCATAGGCATATTTGTTTATAAATTATATTTGATATAAAATATGTCTCATCGGTGAAGGTCGATCTTCAACGGCTCTTAGACCAATAGGTTATAGTCGCGGAATGAAAAGGTTCGTCACTTTCGATCTTAACTCGTTGACATAGAGTCGAAACCTGACGAACCTTTTCATTCCTCGACTGTACATAGATGAGATGACATAAAACAATAATTCCAAGATGTGACTTTTCAACCGACGAAAACAAAAGGAGGAGGTTCTCAATTCGACGTGTATATATATATATTTTTTTATTTTTTATGTATGATCACGCATAACTTTTTACAGAGTAGCCAGATTTTGATGATTCTTTTTTTATTGGAAAGCGTATTTCCCGAGGGTGGTCCCATTTAAATTTGGAAACAATATTCTTACCCTAAGGGTAGAAAAACAGGGGATGATTGATTGTTCAGTTACTGATTGCACTATATGACCACGCATAACTTATTACAGAATAGTCGGATTTTGATGATTCTTTTTTTATTGGAAAGCGTATACCCCAAGGGTGGTCCCATTTAAATTTGGAAATAATATTCTTACCCTAAGGGTAGGAAAACAGGGGATGATTGACTAACTTTTTACAGAGTAGTCTGATTTTCATAATTCTTTTTTATTGGATAGATAGGGTATACCTTGAAGTTGGTATTATAAATTTGGAAAAAAAATTACCCCAATGATGGAAAAAAAGTATAAAATAAAAACTTTTTAACAAAAAATTAAACCGCCGAAAAAACTGAAAAGCAAAAAATAATACCTTTTTTGTTTGACCTTAATCTAGGTACCAGTTTGAAGTCGGTGCCTCAGCACGAGCCAGGACGAGTGATAGAAGCCAATCAGGTAGACGATTATAGGTCCACTCCTCCTGGCTAAGTGCTGAGGCACCGACTTCAAACTGGTACCTAGATTAAGGTCAAACAAAAAAGGTATTATTTTTTGCTTTTCAGTTTTTTCGGCGGTTTAATTTTTTGTTAAAAAGTTTTTTTTACATAAAACTCACTCGTGATTGACCTTATCTCACCTGATACAAAAGGGCAGATGAGGCCAAAGATGTGTATGACCAAGGATGATATAGACTGGATTGGCAGTCGCCATAGTACGGATCGGCCGCGGTTTTTGTAGTTCGACTATTAAATCTAGATGGCGCTGAAATATAGCCAGAGGCTTTGAAGGCAAAACAATAAGACTACAGATGTTTCATATCACTGCAAATGTATTATTATGCAATATTTTTGAAAAATAATACATTTGCAGTAATATGAAACATCTGTAGTCTTATTGTTTTGCCTTCAAAGCCTCTGGCTATATTTCAGCGCCATCTAGATTTAATAATCGAACTACAAAAACCGCGGCCGATCCGTACTATGGCGACTGCCAATCCAGTCTATATCATCCTTGATATGACTAGTAAAATAAAAAACACTTTATTTTTTAATTAATTTTCGATTAACTTTAACCTCGTGAGTCCCAGCGTACTTTATAAAGAACAAATCATCTATATGAATAACGGGCGAATGTACTATATAAAGTACAAAATTATTCAATGAATATGAAATTAAATATATATTCTTATTTAAGAGTTAAGAGGGTACGATGGCTCAGAGAATTTTGAGAAATAGGTATTTTAATGAAATTTCGCTGTCTCGCCCGAACCCCTCCGTGTCAGTACAGCGAGAGCGGGACAACTGCACCTCAGACCGTTAATAGGCGCGTAAAATTGATCAAAACAGCATTGCAACAGCATTTCGTAATCCCCTGTTTTCTTCGCGAAAACTGGACCAATAAATTTATTTTTTTCATAAATAATTAGAGGACAGATTTAGCTATGCCCCTATGTTTTCCTTTTTTGTTTATAGGAGGGATTCTTTTCTGATGAGTGTCTGAAAATGACGTTGAAATTGGGCAATTTTTTCAGTTTTTGAAAGCTCATATTTCTTATGTTAATTGAAATATGGAAAAAAACGAAACATAGGGGCATAGCTGTGGTAGATACAGATTACACAGTAAAAAAAATTGGATCTAAAGCCATTATCCAGGGAGGAAACAGGGGATTACGTTTGTATGGAGAAATGGTGCGCATCGTACCCTCTTAAACTCTTGTCGGTGTAGCCGATGAATGGCTCTCCACTTCTCTCTCCTCAAAGCTGCCTCCTTGACCTCCTTATACTAGGGGCGTTCAATAAAAAGTGAGAATGAGTATGTTATAAACAACTTTTACTAAATGTCATTTTATTTTTCGACATAGTCACCTTTCTAAACTTAAAATTCCGTTTTTAAAAAAGGTCTCATCTTGAGTACTTAAAAAATCTTATACTGCAGCGACTACCGCGTCGTCGTCTTCAAATTTCTGGCCTCTCAGGTATTGTTTCAATCTCGGAAATAGGTAGAAATCACTGGGAGCAAGATCTGGTGAATACGGAGGATGCTTAAGGATATCGAACCCAGCATCACGAATTGCAGCCATTGCAACGGCGGACTTGTGTGCCGGGGCATTGTCCTGGTGGAACAGCACAACTTTCGAGAGTTTACCTCGCCGTTTTTCGCGGATCTCATTGCGCAATGTTGCTATTTGTTTGGCGTATAATGTGCCCGTAATAGTGGCTCCATGCTCGAGATACTCAATCATTAATACCCCTTTACCATCCCAAAAAACAGAGCCCATGACCTTACCGGCAGATGGGCTCACCTTGAATTTCTTCGGAGTTGGAGATGTTGGCCTTTTCCATGTCATAGACTGCAGTTTCGTTTCTGGGTCGTAATGATGGAGCCATGTTTCGTCCATTGTTATAAATCGCGCCAAAAAAAGTTCCCGGTCTTGCTGCATCAGGTTCAAAGCTTCTTGACAAATCTCTAGTCTAGTTTGTTTTTGCGTGTCAGTAAGCATTCTTGGTACCCAACGCGCAGATACCTTTTTCATACCCAAGCGTTCATGTAAAATATTATGCACGCTCCCCGTTGAAATCTTTACATTTTCAGCATCCGCCAAAACTGAGTTTTCGACTTTTTTCACAATTTCTTCATTTACTGCTGTAGTAGGGCGTCCGGAGCGTGGGTCGTCCATTGTCGATGTTCTTCCACGTCTAAATTCGGCGCACCACGTGCGACTGTCGAATACGGAAGAGCATTAGACCCTAAAGTGTCCCGCAAATCCAAATTGACTTGGTCCGTAGAAAAATTTTTCAAACACAAGTATTTGATAACGGCGCGCAGTTCAATTTTCTCCATTTTCGCTAACGTACTCAATAGCATTGCAAAGAAATTACCGTATATTTTTTAAACAAAAGACAGTTAGTTATTTTTTTCATAGCAATCAGCTAGATAGATTAGCTTTACCGGCCAGCATTTAATTTCGTAATATTAAAAGAGTTTGCATCTCATTCTCACTTTATATTGAACGCCCCTCGTACGACATGACGGCTACCTTCTCCTTTATTTGATTTACATAATATAATCAATTCTCGGCCTCCCTCTTTTTCGCTTCCCTTCTACTTTTCCTTCCAAGATGACATTTATGAACTCATCATGAACTTAAATAAGTTCCAAAATTACAAAACGTATGACTCTTATCTAGGTCTTAAGTTCTACATCGGTTAGAAAAGGCCGGGACTCAGGAGGTAAAAGTTAGATTTTTAGCTCATCATCACCAACATCATTTCAGTTGAAAGACGTCCACTGCTGAACATAGGCCTCCCCCAAGGCTCGCCAAACAGATCGGCCCTGCGCCATCCGCATCCAATGCGTTCCCGCTACCTTCACCAGGTCGTCGCTCCATCTTGTTGGAGGCCTACCTACACTGCGTCTTCCGGTCCGCGGACGCCACTCGAGAACCTTTCGGCCCCATCGGCCGTCAGTTCTACGGGCGATGTGCCCTGCCCACTGCCACTTAAGTCTAGCGATTCTTCGAGCTATGTCCGTGACTTTAGTTGTTGCGCGGATTTCATCATTTCTAATGCGATCCCGCAGAGAAACTCCAAGCATAGCCCTCTCCATCGCCCTCTGAGTGACTTTGAGCTTCCTTATAAGACCCATCGTTAGTGGCCACGTCTCAGTGCCATAAGTCATCACTGGCAACACACACTGGTCAAAGACTTTGACTTGAGACACAGCGGTATATCGGATGACAAGATATTGCGGAGCTTCCCGAACGCTTAGATTTTTAGCTGCTGTATAATAAATAAATAGTCGATTGAATTTTCATAAAAGTGACGTCATAACCAGCTTTTCCCATACAGAATGTATGGGAGAGTTTTATGTTTAGACAGGGTTTTTTGAACCGGTGGTAGATTCTTCGACATTCATAGAGTAAGACCAAGATTAATCTGCAACAATTTTGATAGCACGCGCAGTGCAAGTGTTATATTAAAAGTCAAACTTCTAGAAAATTATGATGTATAAATAACACATCAAAATCAAAATCGTTGCAGACTTATCTTAGTCTAACTATAAGTGCTTGCAATAGCTTAAATTTAATAAATATATTTTGTCTTTGAATTTGACTCAATTTAACTTTTTCTTCTCTTTAGACGGCACCAAAAATGGGTAAAAAGGGTAAGTTAACTCTAAACGACACCAGAGACACAACGAAAACGCAGAAGAGCCAGAAATCACAGAAGGATAAAGAAAAAGGGCCGCTCAAAGCGTCCAGCCTGACCAAAGGCCGGGGGTCGCCGTTCAAGCCATTGCCGTGTGTCTGGGACCTGACATTTTGCTTACGAATCATTGAATTACTTTACGGGTAAGACTGCTTTTATGACAGCGGATTATTTTACTTGAAGGGATCATCCCTTATGAGGTTAGCTGCTAGAAATCTCTTTACGCATTCACTGTCGGAAACGCATATATGCGTTTTCGTAACTTTCGCCTGGTGCTGCTGTCAGTCATAGTTTGTGGCACTTGTAGAAGTCTCGAATCTGACAGCCGGCGAATGCGTTTGAATTTGTTCGCCTTTGAAATACTTTCCGACAGCCATTGTATTTATAACTCCTTGTTTGCAATAGGGACTAAATTAAATTTGAATTTTACATACATGAACTAACTAGTCTCTAACTCAATACCTTGCATAATTAGCTTAGCACTCAAACGTCTTTCATTTATTGCGCATACGCGTACTAGTCACAAAGGGATATCTGCTTTATTTCCGGTGACAAAAACTACTGACACCTGATGTTTGCATGTTTCTTGAGTATATTTCAAACTAAATACAAACTGAAACATGGATGCACAGAAAAAACCCCAGAAAAAAGACCAGCGCTGGGAATCGATCCCAAGGTCCTAAACATTCCGTGCCGCGTGCCATTCCCCTACACCACCACTGGTCAGGAGTTTAGACACGAATTTTTCCATACTTCCATGTCTCAATCTGTTAGATAATCACTTTAATTATACAGGGTGTTACAAAATTACCCGTAATAACTGATGGGTATGGAAGTACTCCAGTAAAGAATTAAATTAGTATACTTATATTTTTTTTAGAAAAAAAAGAATAGCGCGCAAAATTACAGTTTTATTTACTGTTCATGGGGTTTCAGGCTTTAGGGATTATTTTGTAACACCCTGTATAGCAGTGATACAGCGCCATCTATGTTTACACCTTATGTTTGTATGTTTTTGACAAAAATAAAAAAGAAATACAAAAAGATACTTCATTATAAAACTTGTTAATGTTTCTTGAGTTCAAAATTCTATCATAGCGAGTTCAAAATCTGTTACAGCGAGGAAGTATCCTGGTGCAGCAGCGACCAAAGGAACCGCGTGCGCAGTTCGCGCGAGTTCCACCACTGGGCTTTGCGTTGCGTGCGCTCTGTCGTCGCCGCACAGACTGACAAGCACGCCGCGAAGCAAGTGGCGCCTGTAGCGGCTGTTATCTACAGCCGGTGCATATGCAGGTCAGTGGAATTACTGGGGTACCTACTAACACTAGTTGATGGGCATTGCATTCTGTATACAGTCGGGATACGAAAACCTTCGTCAGTTATTAAATTGATTGATTGATTTTGACGATCAGATGGCCTAGTGGTTAGAGAACCTGACTACGAAGCTTGAGGTCCCGGGTTCGATTCCCGTGTCGGGGCAGATATTTGTATGAATAATACGAATGCTTGTTCTCGGGTCTTGGGTGTTTAATAAGAGGAAATAACAATTAAACAATCGAAACACTGCGTTGCTCCCGCCGACGACTTTACTTTTTCTTTTGTGAATAATTATTTTTTTAAACGAGCGAGGCCATTCTTAGTGGCCAGTACCCAAAACCACTTAATTAAAAAATAAAAATTTCATCCTCGTCATGTCCGTCCTGCGGCAGCAAGTCTGGCATGACGCGCTTAAAAAGTTAATGCTGTGGCGTTTTTTCATACTTAATAAAAATTAAGCATTTTGTGCATATTATGCGTTTAAGGAAAAAAAAACACTTCACTAAAGTCATGAATGACGCATTCTCATTGGTCAATTTAATTTCACATGCAGCAGACGATTACTTTTGATTGGTCGTTTCAGCACGCCGGGAATGAAATTCAGAAATTGTCTTTAAAATAGATACGTCCTGTTTTCTTTTTGTGTTACATTGTTGTCGTGTTTTGCGCGCCATAAATGAGTCAGTGTACATATATAGACAGTTTTGGGTACTGGATTTAGGTTATCTATGGCCACATTTTCGAGCAGTGTCGTGAAAAGGTTTTTTCTTAATAGGTTTCAAGATATGTCTGATTTCGATGATACGACGACCCTTGGTTGTGTGGAGTTGTTCAAGGAGTGCCTGTCTGTGGTATTCTCTTCTAACAACACTTTGGAAGTTGATGGCTTGCTGTCATCTATAAGTAAGTTAATATTTAATAAAAAAAGTCACCACACAAATTGGGGATGTCTATTTTTTTGCAATGTATAGAAAATCGAAAACCATTTCGAGATAAATGCTTTTTAAATCGTTTTCTGTAGTTATTTAATTTTAATATTATGTAATGAATTTATTATATGATAAATAAGCAATGACCTTCATTTGACATTGGTGTAAATTGTGTGACCGGTTCAAGTCGTACTTTATTCTGTGTGGTTAGAATTCTTCACAATTTACGCGTGGATTATATATACTACGGAGTTTGATTTGGACCCGCTGTCTGTCATCTAGCACTTTGTCAGTGCCAGTAAAGTGACACAGTGTATAGTGTACCACTACGCAAAAAATAATTAAAGGGGTTGCCTTATCGTACGCATTTAGATAGATTTAGAAATTTGGCATTGTGGGAGCCCTCAATTATAATCTGACGTCATCAACTAAAATAGTATCAATAATTAATTTTGAAAAAAGTAGAGAACTAAATGACAAAATATTGAAATTAGTTTCTTATAATTGACTTTTCTATACAAAAAAAATATAAAAACCACTGGTAGGTAATTTTTTTTAGACATTCCCAATTCTCATTTTGTTTCATCCGGATAACGATCAACAAACTTTTTATGACGCTTCAACAATTTGATGTTTTTTTTTTAAATATTTCAGCAAGTCTTTTTGAAATTGAAGTTTCGACATATATGTCTGCGATACTGGAGCAGATACATACAGCGTTAATGCAGATAGAATCGGAAAGTGTCGAAGAAGATACGGACTTGGTGGTCAAGAAATTGATCGCAGCGCTCGGGCAAGTCGTGACTGTGTTGTTGGAGGCACCGACGCTACCATGCGAGAGATATACTGCGGTAAGTTCAATAAATACCTATCTGAACTTTATTAAAATCACATTGAGCCTTGTTCTAAAGTGAAGAAAGCCAAAGTTTGCGAAATGTATCTTGTACTTATTGATTGATTTTTCAACGACACCATGATTAATTTTCAAGCAATGTATATCGCCAAAATGAAGAAACCACAAACACCCCTTATTGTAAATATCGTTTTTTCCGAAACCAAACGAGGATCTGAACTCTCAAATGCAACACAGTATGCTCCGTGTATGCTACCTCGTGCAGACGTTCAAGCATGCAGCGAAGTTTAAGCCGTATACTCTTTTACTGACGGAATTAAAATTGTTAACTCTCCTAGGTTATACTAAAGCTGGAAGACTACGTCCGCTCCAGTAAGCAGGAGTGTTTGTCCCTCGTGCCTCCGCTCCTTACGGCGAGCTGCCGGCAGCAGCAGGAGGCACCGTTGCTGGACGGCTTGCTGGACAAGCTGGGCAGCGCGCTGGGCAGGATCGACGTGAGTACAGTAAAATTACATAAAGTTTACCACTGACAGATGGTTTGCCTTCATTTCATATTCAACTTTAACGACCTACATATAAAGCCAATTTTAGAATACTGTTACCCACGTTTGCAGATTTTGTAATAACTACTTTATTTGTATGGTGTTAAAGTTGGAAATGAAATGAAGGCAAGCAATCTGTCAGTGGTAAACTAAAAGCAAACGTATTGTACTGTATGCTTAGTATAAGTTTTACTTCACCATATACTTCTCGATCGCGTTTACGTATCGCGTTTACGTAAAAAAAAACAATTACTATGGAAACATGGACAGCGCCTCCGCGCGCGCGCGTCCATGTTTCCATAGAATTGAAATTTTTACGTAAACGCGATCGAGAAGTATTTGGTGAAGTAAAACTTATACTAAGCATCTGCCCCGTTCGACGACTGCGTCACTCCAGCAAGAGTCCATCGACACAGGATCATGCTCGTTCGAATAGAACCGCAAAGTTTAACAAACTGATGTTTTAGCTGAAGTTCCCTTTCAAAAGACTAAGGTACCAGGTGCCCAAGTCTTTCTGACGGTCGTTGGACGTCGAATTAAGCCTTAATCCGGACCGCGGAAGGTTTTTTTTATGTTAGAGAGGCCAGACAAACGAACTAGTGGGTCACCTGATGGTAAATGATCACCACTGTTCATAGACACCGCAGCGCTTTACGCGATGCCAGTGCGTTGTCGGCCCTAAAAAGGAGAGGGAATAGGGGAGGGCTAGGTATTGGGCCGCGGCGCTCTCACTGACCGTACGAAACGCAGCAGTACTGCTGCTTCACGCCGGTGTTCTGTGAGAGGGTGGTACTGCCCCGGACGAGCCGGCCCATTCGTGATGCAGTGGCTAGCTACAACATGGCTCTACCACTACAAAACTAGGTCGAAACTCGCGTCGCCAAATATTGATAAATATATCTTATCATATGATTGAGGGAGGCCTATGTCCAGTAGTGGACGTCTACGTCTGAAATGATGATGACTGATGTGATTTGATTAGTTATGTGGCCTACAGACACTCATGCTTTTTTAGACTTGAAAAGATGGCGAGCTAAGGCTAAAAGTTCTTTTTTGTGGACCTCGATAAAAAAAATCAGCAATATCCGGACCCCACTTAAAACTACTTGCCGACCCCTGAATTAAGGTATCGGTACATATAGCAAAACCGTATTGGTACATATAGCGCCTGGTGTGCCTGCCGCCCGCCCCTCTCCCGGCCTCCTTTGTCGTCATACCCCCAGCCCCTGTACCGCGCGGGCGAGGACTCAGTTAGACGGTTTAGCTATATTTATGAGAGGATTAAATCGATATATATTTTTGCATTTGACCGTACTACAATATTCCACAGTATTAACATTGCATATCTTATCAGGAGGAAGACACATCAGCTGGAGGCGAGGAGCCCGGCAACTTCCCCGCCATAGACTGTCGCTCGGGACACACGGTACTGCTGCAGGTGTGCGCACACCTGGAGACGCGGTACAAGTGCGCGGAGCATCTGCTGCTGCGGGGCAAGGACCTCGGGGCGGCGCTGGCACTCGCGGTGCGCGGGAACCAGCTCAGGATAGACCGAGGTGAGACACGTCGAAGAAAATTTTAGAAAACCCCGAGCAAAGCGACACCATTGCGCGGTCACTGCCGCATTTTATCGAACTTTTGCCCCACACTTTTTTACTCCTGACCCCTAGCTATATTTTCCCCCATATATTAGACTCCCTGCTTACTTACCTACTTAATATTGACTTTTTACAAAGTAATAGACTTCAAATGTGATTTCTTTTCGGCGAACGTAGACGTAAATGTTCGTCAAACCCTGGGGGTCAATATAGACCACTCTTGGTACCACTGCTTGTAGACAATGTTGTTATTCATTGTTGTACACAGAACTGAAGGAGCTCTATAAGAGTATAGTGATCCAGTTGTGCCAACTGACTACGTGGACGAGTCGCGCGGCCAAACTGCGGTGCTGCGTGGGCGTTGGAAGCACGCGGGTGCTACACGCCTGTACGCGACTGTACTCGCTGCTGGTCAAACTCGTGCGACTGTTGCCCCCGCCTGTACTGCCCGCCGTTCGGTGAGACTGCAAAGCGTACTCGCTCGTGCCTAAAATATCACGTTCCCGATATACCACATTTTTAAAAATAATGTAGTATTTTTATTACCTACTAGCTTTTGCCCGCGACTCCGTCCGCGTGGAATTAGTAATTTGGGCAGCTTATTTTTTTATCCAATTTGCTTTTTCATCAATTATGGCTCTCCTTAGATCCTTCCGGAAGAAGTGAAACTTCATAATAAACCAACCCGCTCCCAATCCGCCCCAACCCGCTCTCAACCCGCCCCCAACCCGCTCCCAACCCGCTCTCAACTCACCCCCCCCATCCGCCCCCAACTCGCTCTCAACCCGCCTCCAACCCGCTCCCAACCCACCCCCTAACCCGCTCCTAACCCGCCCCCAACCCACTCCCAACCCGCCCCCAACTCGCTCTCAACCCGCCCCCAACCCGCTCCTAACCCGCCCCCAACCCGCTCCCAACTCGCCCCCAACCCGCTCTCAACCCGCTCCTAACCCGCCCCAACCCGCCCCCAACCCGCTACCAACCCGCCCCAAACCCGTTCCCTACTCGACCACCCACCCGCCCTCAACCCGCTCTCAAGCCGCCCCCAACCCGCTCTCAACCCGCCCCCCCAGCCGCTCCCAACCCGCCCTATCTAACTGGGCTATCTAACACTGAAAGAATTTTCCAAATCGGAGCAGTAGTTCCCGAGATATAGACGTTTTATTTCCAAAACCCCCGATTTGGAAACATTCTTCCGCTCTGCTCCGCTCCTATTGGTGTTAGCGTGATGATATATAGCCTATAGCCTTCCTCGATAAATGTGCTATCTAACACTGAAAGAATTATTCAAATCGGAGCAGTAGTTCCTGAGATTAGCGCGTTCAAACAAAAAACCTGTTCGATAAATTCTTAAAATAGACGTATCTTTCTTATTTGTGAACCGATTCAAATGAAACAAACACTAAATGTTAATCCAAGAAAATACCAACATATCAGTGAAAACCGCATCCTTCTAGGTTAAACCGTTTCTGAGATTAGCGCGCACAAACGCACAGACAAACAGACAAACAGACAATAATTCTAAAAATCATTGTTTTGGGTTCTATTGCGCTAATAAATAGCCCTAGTGACAATTTTTCTCAAATATCTTCAATGTATAGACACCGACTTGTTACAGATTTATTATATGTATAGATATAGATTATTATTACATTCACATTACCTATACCAAATGTACAAAATAAGACATTCCGATTTTATAATGTGGGGCAACGAGAATCTGGTATGCTAGAAATGTAGTATTTTGAAAAATGTGGTATTTAGGGGGGGGGGACGACGTGATATTTTAGGCATGAGCGAGCGTGCTACTCTACACACAAAGTTCAGCCAAGTATATTATAGTAAGTCGAAGGCATAAAATTAATAAAACATTCGCGAATAATTTTCGGATAAAAAATTATTCGAATAATGTCCATCTCTGATATAGTCGTCACCATCCTAACGAAATTTTCCCGCCCAGATTGGAGCGCCTGCTAAAACTATGCGGCAAGAAGTTCTCAACGGTGATCGACAATTTGGTGACTTATGTCGAGGCGTCGCAGGAGCGTCAGAGTGCACGCAAAGTTCTTAGCGACACTAAGCTCATACCGCGGCTTGTGTTCGAGGCCGAACAGTTTTACAAACATGTTGTGCTGCTAGACGCTAAGGCCAAAGTAAGTATCTTAGATCTGACGTTAAAAGCGCAGCCTTGATATGCTTTTACAATTTTTGATTAAGTAAAATAAACATTGTTATGTTATTAGTTCCGTGTCTTTTTTTATTACGTCGGTAGGTTTGCTCAATTTTTTTTTAACTTGAAGACTTTTTTTGCGATATTCCCATGGTGATTGTCGGAGACTAGTATAATCAACCAAGAAATTACCACCCTAAGGTTCAATGTCAGTTGTGCGGGTTTTAACATTAAATGCTATTTTCTCTTAAAAGTCAATGTGGCAATCAGCCTTATTGTTTTTAATGAATTGTAGGAATTGTCATAAAAAATGGTAAAAAATGGTTTGTTTATTTAACCACACCCGAATTTACGGTAAGATTGGGTTAATTTTTTTTTAATAAAACACATGAAATTTAGATATTTTTTAATTTATTTAGTTGTGCATAGCTGCTTTTAACCAGAGTGCATTTTGATCCATCTTGAGCCTCAACTTACCTAAGGTGGTACTGGCTTAACGCGATTTGTAGGGTACTTAATGCTTTGTATGGAATTTTTTACCTTTAAATATTTTTTTGATGAGCTATTTATTATTTTTGAATGTCCACTAAATATACATGTTTTTAAGCTCGTCAGCTAAACAGTGGGCATGTAATTTTTTTCACTGTGATAGATCAAATCTTGACCAAACTTTAGGAAAAGAGGTAAAATTTAAATTGAAATAAAAATAAATAAAAAACTGCAATAGTTTTTAAAAATGGTTTTTTTTTTGCCTCTGATAAACACAACTATTCAAGATTATTTTTCAATAAAAATAAATGCAAAAATAATTAATTCCGAATATCACAACACAAAATCTTAGTGCGGGTGTACGTTCATTTTTCAAAAAATCATATAAATCGAAATTTCTCGAAAACGGTGCGACTTTTACTGAGGTCAATTTTTTACATTTGGTAGATGACCTCTGCCCACCTATCTCCCATTTCAGTTTGTCGCACTACTTACGGGACACCCTGTATATGACATTTTTTTGTGATCGTAGGTAAACTTGCAACAATATTTGGCGCTGGGGACAGCACGAGACTTCCGGATACGGGGGCAGGTCTTAGAGGAAATGCTGAAGGACCAGGATCCCGAAATAGCTGACAGTACTGTTGACAACGGTGAGTAATAGCTGTTATAGACCATATCCCAGACTTGGACAAATTGAGGTAGACATTCGAGTGCAAAAAAAAAACAAAAAAATACTTCATACCAAATTCGAGTGCTCGTCAACAGTGGCGGTTCCAGGGGGGTAGGCCAAGAGACCCAAAGCAATGGTTGCTGGCTGGGGCTTAAAAGTAATTCGGTATATTTCAGCATATGATTAGATAAAATCGACTGAAGAGCCCTGTCAATGTTTTTCAGGCTTTTTAAATTGTGATTGAACTATGGCCTCTCAAGCAGAGGGTCGTGGGTTCGAGCCCGGCTCGCACTTTATAAGTTTTACAGAATTCATGAGTGAAATTACATTTTGAAATTTGCCATGAACTTAACGGTGATGGAACATTTTGTGAGGAAACCTGCGTACACCTGCGAAGAAGAAGAAGAAATGTGTGACGCTCGCAATCCGTACTTGGGAACTACGGCCCAAGCCTTCTCATTCTGAGAGGAGGCCTATGCTCTGCAATGGGACGTATAAAGGGTGTGACGAAGCATAAGGACAGGGGAGTTCAGTTAAGCTACCACAACCATCTACTGAAATATTCTAGATTTATTTAAACATATCACTTTTCAGATACATTTTCGAGCTACTTTATTCGCGTTTAGATAGTAATCTCATACTTTCTAGCACCAAAATCACTTTTCGGTATCCTTCTAGACGATGAAGCCCCCGAAGAGAACCAATTACCAGCACAGAGCGACCAAGAAGACAGCGACGCAGAGACTTCCATGAAAAAACGGCGCTCGTAAAACGCTTATCAATAACATGATTCACTCGAAACTAATTAGATTGTCATTTTTTCCAATGAAACTATGAGTAACCTAGTTATCGGGAAAAGTCTCAAGTTAAACAAA
Source organism: Archips crataeganus (assembly GCA_947859365.1). NCBI lineage: Eukaryota > Metazoa > Arthropoda > Insecta > Lepidoptera > Tortricidae > Archips > Archips crataeganus. The sequence continues at coordinate 17,430,197 of OX402052.1, read as the reverse complement.
AACAAGTCTAATCTGTAAGTACCTTTATTAGACGTCTGGCGTGACAAGAAAAAACTGCGGTTGGTGAAGTGTCTGTTCGGAAATGATAAAAAATGTGATTCACTCATTAGTGACAAAACTCTTGTCATCAACCTTCATGCAGAAGCAAGAAGAATGTATATATCGCTGCTTTTAAAAGAAAGGGTACTATTAAAATTTTGATTTAATTTTTTACAGATTTTTTATTTGTTTTTTGACACTCCTGCTTTTAATGCTTTTAGAATAGAATAGAATAGAAATACTTTTATTCAGACAACACATCACAACAAAAAATAATTTACAAAATGAGAAAGAATACAAAAACAAACAAATAAGGATGTGAAACCGAAATGCATTGCTTTTCGCAATTTTTCCTTTATCTGTGCTATAAGACCTTGCTACCAAATTTCAAGATTCTGAGTTCACGGGATGTACCCTGTAGGTTTTGATTCCCTTGCGAGTTTCGAAAATATGCGGAAATTTGCGGCATAAACGGCTGTATCTTTTGATTGCGTTGGCTTAGAAGTTTGATTTTTTCACAGCTCTAAGGGACAGTAGACTTGAGTATTTGGTATAAATTTCAGCTTGACACCTCCACGCGTTCCTGAGAAAAAGGGTCTTGACAGACGGACGGACGGTGTAACCTTACAGACGTCAATCTGTAATGTTCCATCTTATGTGAACATAGTTTAACTTAATTTTATCAAATGAAATTATTTCATACTCAAACGAGACTATTAAATTATTATATTATCAAAAACAAGCATTTTGTTACTAAAGTATCCGAATACGAAAAGTATCCGAACACCTACCGACCACGAGAGGTCAATGTACGAGGCACGTGTAACCTTCAACCTAATTTTGAATTGAAGAAAATGCAACTAAAACATATGTGATCATAGTTTTAGATATGGAAACTTAATACAACTTATTTTACAAAATAAGATTATTTCATAGTCAAACGAGACTATTTGTAACACCCCGCCCTGGTCCTACACCCCTTTTAAATTCTTTCTACCCTTACTATATATCCTATCGTTACCTACGTATTAAAACTTATGTATACGCTTATATATACCTACCTTTGTATGATACTTATCTACCTATAACCTATGTACTCCTATATATATGGGTCCTCAAAATACCTAGCTCCTAACTTAAGCTGATTTACCTTGTTTACGTCACAAAATTGGCCAAGTGATCGTTAGCGGTCTAAGATAAGGAACCCACGTTGTGTCCGTCAAATAACCCTTTGGAACTTTTAGTATGATATGGGAAAAGAGTTCATTGTTATCTAAGTTTAAGTTTATAATAAAGATATGGTAATGATGAATAAATAGAGTTGATAATTTCCTATAGTCATATAATTTAAGTTTATAATAAAGATATGTTAGTGATGAATAAATGAGGATGACGGTTGCCTATAGTTATATAATTTAAGTTTATAATGAAGATATGTCAATGGTGAATAAATGGAGATGATAAATTGCCTACTGTTTCATAAGAGTCGTATGTCCATAGTCTATGATAGTGTCCGACCGAAGTTTCGGTTTCGGTTTCGGTTTCGGCCAATTTCGGCCGAGGATTCGGTTTCGGCCAGAATCCGGCCGAAACCTTCGGCCGGGCCGAAATTACTTCGCGGCCTCTCGCGGCTCTCGCATCGGGAGCGCTCGGCTTAATTCGGACACGCTCGGCCGGGTAGGTATAGGTAATGCATCGGCGGTTGGCGACCGCTTTAGCCTAGTTGGTAGTGACCCTGCCTACGAAGCAAGAGGTCCAGGGTTCGAATCCCGGTAAGGGCATTTATTTGTGTGATGAACACGAATATTTGTTCCTGAGTTATGGATGTTTTCTATGTATTTAAGTATTTATTTATCTATATAAGTATGTTTATCGTCGTCTAGTACCTATAGTACAAGCTTTGCTTAGTTTGGGACTAGGTCGATTTGTGTAAGATTGTCCCCTAATATTTATTTATTTTATTTGTTACTGCATTTTATGCTGTGATTAATGAACAATACGTTTGATATTAGGATTGTGAATTTAGTTTAGACGTGATAAGAATAGGTTGTTTGTTTTGAATAATATAATACATATGCCAAGACATTTTTCATTAAAAATAAACGTTTTTTATTTTGTTTAACAAAAAAAGTAACTGTTCTCATATAAGAAATCCTTGCAATAACCTTTACCTTACGATCTGTACAGTAATTTTGAATATTTTGTTTGATATGATACGTCTTCAAAAATTTCGGTTTCGGTTTCGGTTTCGGCCGAAATCAGTAAAAAACCGAATATTCGGTTTCGGTTTCGGTTTCGGCTAAAAATCGTGTTTCGGTCGGACACTAGTCTATGATATTATTATGTTCTTTAGGAAAAAGGTATTTTATTTTTGTGGCTGTGTCCAGGGACCCATGACTCCCCGTCCCTGGAAGTGGCTTCTCGTCTTCCGGACTTGGGTAAAGCCTCCTCCACATTAGCTCAGAAGAAGCATACTAAGTACCTTTTCCTTGTTTAGGCAATAAGTGCTTTACATTATGTAAACGAGAGGACAATTCAAAGGGAAGTTAGTTACAGCCTGTGGCCGTTCTTGGATCCAACCTGTGATCACATTGCCTCTGCAATAGCTAGCCGAACTTCGGTAGTAATTGTAGACTTCGATGGTTTATCATAATGACTATTGAGTAGCTACCAGATCCTTTGGTACCAGTAAACCACTAACTTGCATCTGCCTCAGTTATAGTCAAGATGACAGTTTGTAATATAAGTGTAGCGACTACTAGCGCCATCTAGTCATCACATAAGGAAATAATTACTACAATCCTACATCACGCTATCGAAGTTTCTCAACTCGGCTGCATAAATACAACTTCCAACTTTCATCCATTGGACTTCGGTCCCCAGGCATAACATCTGCCTGGAGAGAGATCTCTCTATTGCAACTAATCCCAAATTGGTGACCCACGACATTGGACAAAATCGCAATCTTCAGACACACAAGACGATGACGCAGTCTCACAGCAAGCCATACTCACCGCACTGTGCACCATTAGCATGTATCTATTATCTGCCTGGTGTCTACAGTTCGCAAAACTCCTCCTCCCACTACTTCCACTTGCCAATCAATCAACCAACGCTCGCCAACAAGGCTCTGAGCAATCACGCAACAGGCATGCATCTACAAGTAGCAGAGGAACAACAATGCTCGCCGACGAGGCTCTGAGCGACTGGCCCTTGCAAGCGCCCACATGACGCACAGACTGCACTCCACTGCAATTCGTATCGACCTCCGGTCTAAAAGGGGGGCTGATGTAGCGACTACTAGCGCCATCTAGTCATCACATAAGAAACTAATTACTACAATCCTACATCACGCTATCGAAGTTTCTCAACTCGGCTGCATAAATACAACTTCCAACTTTCATCCATTGAACTTCGGTCCCCAGGCATAACATCTGCTTGGAGAGAGATCTCTCTATTGCAACTACCCCCAAATAAGTATTTGGTAAAGCTTTTACCATTTTTTTTTGCCTTGGAAAAATATTCATTATAATTTATTTCATCATATTTAAAAAATACAATAAATTAAAAAATATGTCTGAATTTACCAATACTAAAATATAATATAATTTATTTACACATATTCTATATAAATTAGAAATATACATTAGGAAGTAATAACAGATAAAAATGGAAACTAATAAATTTACCATTTAGATTTAGTAAGTATAACTAGCCACTACAGGACTAGATAATCCAAGGTTATTTCACCAGGTTATTTCAATTATGAGTTAAAATCACGAAAGTTTAAAACAGTATAAGTATACCTATTTTAAAATTCTAAGTCCGAATTCATCTTTTCGCTGAAGTCTTTTCTCGGAAACCATTAATTATTCAGGAATTCTGAAATGGTTATCCTGTAGGCCTCTATAGGTTAGGTTAGGTTTGTTTTATAACGATTCTGTACAATTAATGGATTCAGAGTAAAAAGAGTTCGGCGAAATGATTAATTCTGACAAATGATGGATTCGGACTTTAAATTTTATGCAACCCGATATGGACCTGCTTTGGCAATTTATGGTCTCCAAATTGGCACGATACGACTATGCAAGCGATTTCCGGCCTTTCTTGGAAGATTCTGTTTCGTAGTTAATTAACACGCTCGTTTTTTACCTAAATACTCAGGTATCCTACTAATATCTTAATATATAAAAGAAGAAACTGACTAACTGACTGACTGACTGACTGACTGACATATCAACGCACAGCCCAAACCACTGGGCCTAGAGATTCCAAATTCGGCACGTAGGTTCCTTATAAGATCTAGGGGTGCACTAAGAAAGGGTTTTCCAAAATTCACTCCCTATGGGGGTGAAACGGGGGTCCAAAGTTTGTATGGGGAAACAAGATTAGTTCGACTATTTTATTCGAAACTTCACAGAAGTACTCCGAATAATAAATGAGTAAACACGTGTTTCAGGTTTTTTGAGAATTCAACCCCTAAAAGGGGAAAGGGGTAACAAAGTCTGAAAATCAACATGGGTGTTGTTTCTATGGTTTATCGGGTCGCTGGTTATGAAAACAACAACGGTTTTAAAATCCGACGTGGCAGACGTAAAATACCATCTCCCTGGATGGGGTGCGATGGGGTTGAAATATCTATATCTAAATAAACTAAATTACTGTTGATATATCAACGCACAGTCCAAACCACTGGACTTAGAGACTTGAAATTTTGCACATAGATACCTTATACAATGTAGGCATCCACTAAGGAAGGATTTTTGGGAATTCCCACGGGAAAGGAAAAAAACGGGATTTATATATTCGATTCCGAGTGACCCTATCTCAGTAACTATAATAACTAGACTCTTCAAATTTCATACACAAGTAGGTATTACATTATTTAAAACATTAATTTCAGGATTTTCCAAAATTCCCACGGGATAAGGAAAAAACGGGATTTATATATTCAGTTCAACGGGATCCTATGAACTATAATTACTAGACTCTTCAAATTTGGCATAGAAGTAGGTAATTATAATAGTAAAAAACAGGTTTAAGGATTTTCGGAAATTCCCACGGGATAAGGAAAAAACGGGATTTTTCGTTTTACTGGTCGTAGAAAGCCGAAATTCGGCATGTAGGTTGCTTGGAGAGTGTAGATGAGCATTGAGAGAGGACTTTCCCAAATTCCCACGGGAACGGGAAAAAACAGGATTTTTCGTTTTACTGGTCGTAGAAAACTGAAATTCGGCATGTAGGTCGTTTGGGGAGTGCAGAGGAGCATTGAGAGAGGACTTTCCAAAATTCCCACGGGAACGGGAAAAACGGGATTTTTCGTTTTACTGGTCATAAAAAGCTGAAATTTGGCAAGTGGGTTTCTTGGGGAGTGTAGAGCTGGATTGAGAGATGACTTTCCAAAATTCCCACGAGAACGGGAAAAAACAGGATTTTTCGTTTTACTGGTCGTAGAAAGCTGAAATTCGGCATGTAAGTTGCTTGGAGAGTGAAGAGGAGCATTGAGAGAGGACTTTTCCAAATTCCAACCGGAACGGGCAAAAACGGGATTTTTCGTTTTACTGGTTGTAGAAAGCTAAAATTTCAAAATTCATAAGTTTATACTGTAAGTAGGCCGCTAAGAGCACTTTAACCGACTTCTAAAAAAGGAGGAGGTTATGCATTCCACTTTATGTATTTTTTTATGTAGGTATGTTCACCGATTTCTCGGTCAATTGTGGAGCTGCTTGCTTGCTTGCTTTATATCTTGGTTCTTTGGAATACTCATAGTACACGCGAGCGAAGCCGCGGGCAAAAGTTAGTTATATTACAAACTAGCTGTTGACCGCGGCTTCGCCCCCGTTGTATTTTTTCAATTTCTTTCATAAGAACCTCTTGACAATAAGAAACGCAACTAAAAAATAATTATTATCCAGTTTGCTGCAGGCGATCGGAAGTTATGCGCGTAGGTACATACATTTCGGTGATTCATTTTTATTTATATAAGATTTGTGTAAGATTGTCCCCTAATATTTATTATTAACTAGCTTTTGCCCGCGACTCCGTCGCGCGATTAGTAATTTGGGCAGCTTATTTTTTTTATCAAATTTGCTTTTTCATCAATTATGGCTCTCCTTAGTTCCTCGATATAAAAAAAAATACCCTCCCCAGCAACCCCCCCTCCCAACCCCACCCCCCACTAAACCCCCCGCACACCACCGTTCACATTCACCACCGTACTCCCAAGTCAAGCGTGCCTATAGAAGTTTTACTTCAAAAACCCCTGATTTTGAAATATTCTTCCGCTCCGCTCCACTCCTATTGGTGTTAGCGTGATATATAGCCTATAGCCTTCCTCGATAAATGGGCTATCTAACACTGAAAGAATTTTTCAAATCGGAGCAGTAGTTCCTGAGATTAGCGCGTTCAAACAACTAACAAACAAACTCTTCAGCTTATTAATTCTTCTAAAAACTGTTCGATAAATTTTTAAAATGGACGTATCTTTCTTATTTGTGAACCGATTGAAATGAAACAAACACTAAATGTTAATCCAAGAAAATACCAACATATCAGTGAAAACCGCATCCTTCTAGGTTAAGCCGTTTCTGAGATTAGCGCGCACAAACGCACAGACAGACAGACAAACAGACAAACAGATAAACAGACAAACAGACAATAATTCTAAAAATCATTGTTTCGGGTTCTATTGCGCTAATAAATAGCCCTAGTGACAGTTTTTCTCAAATATCTTCAATGTACAGACACCGACTTGTTACAGATTTATTATATTTTATGTATAGAAGATATTATTATATATAAATGAGAAAGTATGTGTGTGTGTGCGTGCGTATGTATAGTCGACTAAGTAAGTGCTTTGCCATTATTTATGACAGTTTCTACATCTATTTATCCTCTTTTTACACGCTTTATTTAAAGTGCAGTAAAGGAAGAGAAGCGTTTGGTAACTTCGAAAGTTTAGTCAACCCGGGGGGAATCGGGTTGGTCTTGTTAGTTAGTACCCTTCGCCACTGCAAACGACTGTTGTATGACTATACATAGCTCATGACAACTAATAAGGTGAGTTGACTCATTGACAAAATAGTGTTCACATTACAAGTAACAAATTTGAAAGAAATTCAGCCACCCAGCTGAATATGACGGACGCGTAAGATCACTGGAAATATACAGGCTTATTTGTAATTCACTAGCATCCTTTTAACCCTAAACTCCTACCACTTAAAGAAATGTTTTTTGTTTTACGGTTTTTGTCATAACTTAATATTTTTGGTGTAATAACGTTTTGAAAATTTGAGATTTTTACGTCTTATTTTTACGATACTCTGTGTATTTGTATGGGAAAAAAAGTGCTTCATTTTTAAAAAGTCGTAAAACAAAAAACATTTGTTTTAGTGATAGGAATTCAGGGTTAACAGGATGTCAGTGAATTAAAAATAACCCTGTATATATGTATATCAAATTTTACAATAATTTTTCAATTTTAATATTACAATAATTCATAATGTAATTCAACATAATGTGCTACGACTGCAAGCTAATGTCTCACCACAACTTAAGGCAGTTTGTATAAATTGTTTCTGAATATACACAGCGGCAAAAAATATAGGTAGTTTTCTACGGAGACTGGGCCAAATTTTGTGCCGCTAAGTATATGTTAAAGGAAACGTTAAAAAATTCAGTATCGGTAAAATAACGATTATAATATACAGGTTTATTTGTAATTCACTGACATCCTCTTAACCCTGAATTCCTATCTCTCAAACAAATGTTTTTTGTTATACGACTTTTTAAAATGAAGCACTTCTTTTCCCCATACAAATACACAGAGTATCGTAAAAATAAGAGGTAATCTCAAATTTTCAAAACGTTATTACACCAAAAATATTAAGTTATGACAAAAGCCGTAAAACAAAAAACATTTGTTTAAGTGATAGGAGTTTAGGGTTAAAAGGATGCTAGTGAATTACAAATAACCCTGTAGAAAAAGAACACGAGGCGTTAAACAGCCGTTGAGCACGATACCCTGCGTTTAGCATTAATTAATATCATCTGCAAATGCGTATTTTCTAGGAAGTGCACGCGGCCTCCTTTGTCTTATTAGTTGAAGTTGCTTAGTATTGGAATTGGACTACCGAGAACAGAGCTGAACCTTGTCCTTTATGTACGTGTGCCTACCGTCGTGTGGTACAGTCGCTCACACTTGTTTTGTTACTATTCTTTGAGGGCCACTTGAACAGGGTTAAAAATTAAATCGTTACCCCCGCGTTAAAAATGACAGTTCCATTTATTTTGATGATTCTTAACCCTGGGTGGGTTGGCAGTTAACACGGAGTTATATAGTCAATCCAGGTCCGCGCAAGCCCGCTTTACTGTCATGAGGGTTTAAGCACCAAACCTTAGACATTTGAGCCATACAAAATTATAGAATAGAAAGGTGGCTCGGTCAGAGCGGGATATACATAGAATAAGAAACAATAGTTGTCTTTCTCGTGGATATAAGGTTACCGACTTGGATTCATTCAATCTTATGTTTTCTATGAATGAGCTATGAGTTGGCCAGGCGCCATACGAGTGGGTTAGGCAAATACGCCTCAGACCAAATCTAACACTTTTAAGCGAGCAATGCTTGTATATTTATTTCTCTACTAGCTATTTTCCGCGACTCCGTCTGCAAATAATTCGTTTATCGCTATCCCGCGCTAACTATGCAATTTTCTAAGATAAAAACTATCCTAATATGTCCTTCCAAGGGTCTGAAATTAGCTCCATTCCAAATTTCATCTAAATCGGTTCAGCAGTTTAAGCGTGAAGACATAACAGACAGACAGACAAATAGACACACTTTCGCGTTTGTAATATTAGTGTACTTAGATTTATTTATTTCGGAGATCAAATGAGTTAGTGCATTATGTTGCCCAGCATTAACTGAGTAAGGAACACTACTTTTGGATCACCATTTTGATTACACCCTGTATATTGACTTTTTGTTTGTTCTGAGACACGAGCATGAGACAATATAAAAAAAAAATGCTGGCTCTTAATAACCATTGGCGACTGTATGTGTTAAAGTACGCGGTTAGTTGGAAGTTGACTCATTGTCACGCGATAGAAAGATAAATTTTCGGCAACACGAACTAGTGCCAAATTCACGCTAAAGTAAGTAGCAGTTTAATGTTTATACAGAATTTTATTTGTTTTATCTTCATGAATCATGGTAGATTGGTAGGTAGAATCTATTAAGTTCTGATTTCATATCTACGGTCTTATCGCGTAAGTGCAGTACCATTCATTCATTCATGGAAAATAATCATTTCGTTCACTCATTCTGTTAAATACCTATTCTGATTAACTGATGCAATAACGTGGATGATTTAAATGGTGTTTCTGATTACGCATTTATATACGAAGCGCATTTATTAAATTGAAGAATTAAAAAAAGACGCCATTTCCTTTGTATTTCGTAATCAAATGTAATTTTTGCGTCACGAAACATAAATCGCCTTTGTTCCTGTTCCGGCTCACGCCTGCACAATGCGGATGCACCTCAATGCAAATGGATTGCATTATGTTTTTGTTCAGGCGCTTCGGCGCTTCAGTACTTTTTTACGTTAAGCTACCACTCTGCATCTTACCGTCGTTACAAGCACATAATATTTTTTGTAAAATTTTATTAATCTTTTGAAGATTAAAGTTTGTTACCGAACTTTTGAGTTTTCGTCCAAAGAAAATTCCATTTCTTCCACAAAAGAAGAAACAGTTCCTTTGCTAGAACTGAAGGTGCTATTTACTGCGACAAGGAACAAAGGCGAGAAAATAAACGCAGTTCTTCTTTCATAACTTGTGAAGGAACTACATACATTTAAAACATGAGACAAAATTGGTGTTTCTAACTCAGTTCAATTGTTTTAATTAGTCTTATTTTATTAGAGATGTCAATACATTGAGTTTGTGATTAAATTTCCACAAAGTATAAACATCCTAAAAATCAGATTAATTTAATCTTAATTTAAACATCATATTGTCCAGTATTAACTGAGCTATTTTAGACGACCAGATGGCCTAGTGGTTAGAGAACCTGACTATGAAGCTTGAGGTCCCGGGTTCGATTCCCGTGTCGGGGCAGATATTTGTATGAAAAATACGAATGTTTGTTCTCGGGTTTTGGATGTTTAATATGTATTTAAGTATGTATCTATCTATATAAGTATGTTTATCCGTTGCCTAGTACCCATAACACAAGCTTTCCTAACTTACTTTGGGACTGGGTCAATTGGTGTGAATTGTCCCGTGATATTTATTTATATTTATATTTATAATTATATATAAGATCACTAATTTTGTATCACGTTTAAAATTTCACCTTGTATAAACGTGTAGGTACGTCAATAGCAGTAGGTATAGTGCGAATTTTTTGAGGTGTCCCGATTAACTCTCTACTGTAAATAATAAAGTCGTTATTTCAATGAGCTATTTTATCTTATATTTCTATTCATTTAAACTGAGGATTGTGCACTTGAGGACATAATAGAATACAATGGCTTTGTTCGAAATGTGGGCTGCTAACGAGATCGGGACACCTCAAAAAGTTCGTACTATATATGTGTAAGTAATTACTCCGGCCGGCGGTTTGCTTCAGCGAAGCGCCGGTTAGTGGAAACGACCGATACGGGGTATAATTTCACGGGAAACGCTGATGGCGTTGCACTCGCAAACCGCGATAAAATATTACCAATATGGGGTTAGGACGTTTTAACGTAGTTCTAGAATCTACGGAGTCGCTTTTTTACAAAGCTTTATTTAATTTGTCGTTTTAGTAAATCGAATTTAACCCACTTCCAGTGGTTGACTTGTGGTATATGTAATACATATATAGTTGATTGATAATGCAATTCCAGTTAACAAAAGTACCTACAGTCAGCCAAAAAAAGCTTTTATTTTTTGTCTGTGGCAAAACTTTTTTTAATACTTACTACTTTTTAAAGTCATTAAAGAAAGCGTTAAGCCCGGTTACACCTGCAAAAAAAAATCATGCAAGTTTCATTACATTTCGTCGTCCGACTGACGAATTTAAACTCGTTCGAGTTACTACCCCGCAATGTAATGCAACTTGCACGATTTCTCTTGCTGGTCTAAACTAGGGTATTTTCAGGTTATGATTTTTCGCTGTTAGACAGTTCCTTTGTATTATTTGGCTTGGCTGTTCCTTCGAAGGAACTATTGCGTTTTTTTTTCGCGCTAGTTCCTTGACAAGAGGTGAAGAAAGTACTGCGTTAATTTTTTCGCCTTTGTTCATTTGCTAGAACTGAAGGTACTACTGCGACAAGGAAGAAAGGCGAAAAATTAAACGCAGTTCTTCCTCCATGAAGGTACTAGTGCGAAAAAACCAATACTTCCTTCGAAGGAACAGCCAAAGGAACAACCGCGAGTACTCAATCCCCAAAACTAATTTGTCAGTGTTGTTAACTGGCAAAAAAATGGACATGAAATACTTATTTAATTTGCGTCGCGTCGTGTATAGTAACCCAGAGTAACCCTGTATTCGTATGAACAAACACGGTGTTCGCTCTAAACAACCGCATGCAAGGTGCTCATATTTGCGGTTCAAATGGCTGCGTTCACCGAAATTTGGTTTCGCAGAACCGTGTTCAAATTTGATGCGCATCAAAGAGCGCTTGGATTCTATTTATTAGTCAGTAATTTGCGCGGGAGGGATCGAACGCCAGCGCCGCGGCGCGTGTCGGTAACGTGAATAATCAGGAATTCAGAGGGATGTTAAATGCCTGCTTACTTTTGAATGATTTTATTTAAAGCTACCCTTTACCCACCGTTTGCGTCGCGTGGAAAAGTAGGTCTGGTAGTTATATTACACCCAGATTTTCATGTCTCCACACATAAGCGCTATGTTTTGGCATTTTACATGCATAAATCCCGACCCACTGGGAATATACCTTGAATATACGGATAAAATGTAGCATATGATCAAAATAAATAAAAAATCTAAACGTTTATTCTGCAATTAGGCCACAAAGGGCTCATACGGGACCCTATTACTGAGGCTCCGCTGTCCGTCCGTCTGTCCGTCCGTCTATCCGTCTGTCACCAGGCTGTATCTTATGAACCGTGATAGCTAGACTGTTGAAATTTTCACAGATGATGTATTTCGGTTGCCGCTAAAACAACAAATACTAAAAAGCGAAATAAAATAAATATTTAAGGGGGCTCCGATACAACAATTATAGTACACTGTTGTAGAGGCTAGAAAGTATAAAGCAATAGATGGACGAGTTAGTTTGAGGGCCGACGCGTAGCGGAGGCCCTCGAAAGTACGAGTCCATCTATTGCACTTTTGGCCGGGACTAAACATTGTGCTTTTCACGAATAATGCGAGGAAATAACAATTAAACAATCGAAACACTGCGTTGCTCCCGCCGATTTTACTTTTTATTTTGTGACATAAGTATTTTTTTTTTAAACGAGCGAGGCCATTCTTAGTGGCCAGTACCCAAAACCACATAATTAAAAAATAAGAACCTCATCCTTGTCATGTCATGTCCAACCTGCGGCAGCAAGTCGGGCATGACGAGGATGTATACTCGCGCATTGAGCAGTCTGGCTGCGGCAGCACGATGAACATGACGAGCCTGGCTGTTCAGCCAGTGCAGTGCAGTGTGCAGCAGGCTTAAAAAGTTAATGCTGTGGCGTTTTTTCGTAATTAAAAAAATTAAAGCATTTTGTGCATATTATGCGTTTAAAGAAAAAAAAACACCTCATTAAAGTCATTCGCATTCTCATTGGTCAATTTAATTTCACATGCAGCAGACGATTACTTTTGAATGGTCCAACTGTCGTTTCATTTCAGCACGCCGGGTATGAAATTCAGAAATTATCTTTCAAAAAGTAGTATCGTATTATGAAATACATTATATTGATACGTCTTGTTTTCGTAATGTGTTACATTGTTGTCGTGTTTTGCGCGCCATAAATGACACAGCTGTTAAACATATACAGGTTTTACATACATAGGCAGTTTTTTTGGTACTGGATGTAGGTTATCTATGGCCACATTTTCGAGCAGTGTTCTGAAAACGTGATTTTTTGGCTTGTTTTTGCTTGATATTGATAACGGCAACAGGTATATACACCGTGAAATTTTATTGGTTGTTTTCCCGAAACGAGGTGATTTAGTATCGATTGTACAATCGATTTATAATTACTATTTTGACTAGAGTCAAAAATTGTAGCGTTTTGTGCTGTTTACTTACAATTATATCGTGTTTTAGCTCCCTTATCGTATCTTTTTCACGTCCTGTCGTCGATCTTAATATCATTAGAATCACGTCACCTTCATTTCTGCAGGGTCCTGCAACATCACAAAAGCTAAAGAACACAGTTTCACTGGATTTTCACTACGTATTTTCACGTTTCAATCACTTTTTGATTCGATGAAAACGGACACTAACTTTTTCGGTCTTTTTCTATGTGTTGCGGTTATGCTGGAGATTCGGGCTTCGCACGTGCTGATGCGTGACATTTTTTCCTGTGTTTTTAATCTAATAACAATTATTTTACCTTTCCTTTTCTTCCTTAATGGCGGCCACTAGGCTTGTGCCAATATCAGTTAATTGCTCTGAGAGCGACTCACGTTGTACGGTAATTGTAGTTTTTGCAACTTGATAGTAAAATTCCAAAAACCACGTGGAGACAACTTGCGCATTAAAAAATGTCAGACACGAGAGCAATATAGAATTTTGAGATCACTGTAACAGTTAAGGTTAATCGCCGCATAAAACACTATCAGAATTATACCACAACTAGCCAAAGAAACAGAAATACCAAAATTATATACTGTCTACATCCGCCATGTTCGAATGCCACAAATCAAATAAAAAAACTGACATGTTATGACAAGCTTGTTTATTCGGTTGTCATGACAAATATTTTCGTTTTTCATGTCAGAAAAACAATATTTTAGATCAAACCTCCCTCTAAAACGAGTAAATATATTTGGCCACGTGTACAAATTTACTTTTAATTTAAAATTTCATATGTTCTAATTCTCGAAACCCCCTCGGGAGCGGACCTACGTCACGAGGGCTATATAAGTCCATACAAATCCCGAATTTAGTCAGTTTATCGTCAGCTTCCTAATAAGGAACATCTCGATAAGGCCTACCCTGGGGCCACGCTGGTCCCGGGGTTCTACAAGGCTCGCGTAATTATCCTACAAGTCTCCGCGAATTGCTTTAAGTCTCCACGAATTGTCTAACGTCTTCGCGAGTCGCCTCGAGTCTCCCTTGCTGTCTCCCTCTGCACCGAACATAATCCGCATCTATACTGGATACCTACTGCCGCACCTAGTCCACGTGTGGCCGTTCCTGCCTGCTGTCTCCATCTGTGCCTCCCACCGTCCGTGCCCTCACTGGGCACTTCGTGCGCCCTACACCGTTACGAGGCGTAACGTGCATCTGTAGCGCCTGTTGCGCAACCCTGACTGAGCGCTAACGGCGCTTTCACCAGGCGCTGTCACCGCGCCCCTGACTGAGCGCTAGCGGCGCTTCCACCAGGCGCTGTCGCGCTCCTCAGAGCGTCCTACTCGCTCTCATCGCCATCGGACTGCACTGCACTTCATCGAAGCCTCCGTATCGTCACCAGATCCCAATACACCTCTTCTCTCACCCATACACACGTCCATCCTTTACTACAACACACCACTATACATACACCCATCTTACCTTATTGTAAATATTTTTTTTAAATATTGTAAATAAATGGTTTTCAGTTAATTTTTATTTTTCATTTCATAGGTTAGGTTTATTTCATTTAAAATTGTCACTTCTTGACATTTTTTAGAATTTAGGTTAGATTTTGACTGTCGCTTCACGACATTTTGGCGCCCAACGGAAATTAGCTCTCTCTCTCTCTTTTTCTATCTCTCTCTCTCTCTTAATTTTATTTTTTAATTTAAGTTTTCTGCGCCTTGTCTTTTTTCTCCTGTCTATTGTTGTTTGTGGTCTTTTTTCTTTTTCGTTCTGACGTATTCATCCTTCACCTTTTCTAAATTCTTAAAACAACACTTCATCTAGTGTTTTCATAATTATCTGGCATCTATTTTGACCACCATCTTACACTTCACACGTCACTCACCTTCTTAAATACTAACCTTTTTACAGGTAATTGAAAGGTATATTTAATTAACTTAAAACTTTATTTCTTAACAGTGTTTTACAATGAGTAAATTAATTCGATATGAACTTCTTAACAAAACTGAACTGGAATATGAAGTAAAGATTAGATGTGAGGAACCAGCTAATACTGTCTTGCTTTTAAAAAAGCAAATTGTACGTTTAACTTCAAACTCCCACCCTGAAGATATTATAACTTCGCCAATTCCGATTGAGGATGACTTAGACCAAATTGCTGCTACTTTGACCTACTTAGAACGTAAAATCGAAAGATTTATACAGGGCGAAACTAAATATTTAAAATTAATTGAAACTTATATTAATCATGCCTTTTTCAGATTGGAACGCATTGATATCGACTTACATCCGGACTATAAACCTATTTTTGAGACTATAAAATTGAAATTCGATTCAATTTATAAACAATTTGAATCTCTGATCCCACATACAACTGCAAATGACTCTTCTTCTCTTGGCCCTCCTATAACAACCGCTATGGATCCTCCTATTGTTTTTCAAACTCCTGCTACGCCATATCCTCTGCCTCCTGGACCTCCTCCTCCAGTTAACCTCTTCAAAGATCTCAAACGTCACACCTTCAATGGTAAAAGTTGCCCAAGATCATTCCTTCAAAAAATTGAAGAATACTGCTTAGCCCGTGGGTTGTCCAAAGATCTATTAATTTCACAAGCTTTCGAAATTTTTACAGACAACGCTCTTCATTGGTTCAGATTTAAATACAATCAGAATCCAAACTTATCTTGGAATGAACTTTCTTCATTGTTAATTAAAGACTTTGGTGGTTTCGATTATGACCATAAGCTTCTCGAAGCTATCAGGAATCGTACTCAAGGTCGTGATGAACCTATTGTCATCTATATCTCCATTATGTCTGGAATGTTCTCTCGCCTCTCGATGAAACTTTCTGAAATAGAACAATTACAGATTAAGTATTCTAAGAAATATTCGACCATGCTACTCAGTTTTCGTAGCGCTGAAATCTATCGATTCTCTTCTGGCTACTTGTCAAAACTATGAAAAATTCATAGATAGAGATAAACAATTTAAAGAACCAAATTTACAACAAAATCCTTTAGCTGCTGAATTCAATTATAAACATTCAAGTTCAAGTCCAGCTGTTACTTCCAATCCTTCTATTAATTCTCGACCTCCTCCTCCTCCCTTTGCGAACAAATTCAACCCAAATTATAATAAATACCCTTCTAGACAACTTAATAGTCTCGCTCAATCCAGACCTCAAGAAACTCTCTATTGTGTTCGCTGTCGTAAACAAGGTCATACTTTGAACACTTGTACTCAACCTCGATTTGTGATTTGCTTCAAATGTGGTCTTAAGGGCTTTAAAACTACAGATTGCCCTAACTGCTCTCCCAAACCCAATACTAGCTCAAAAAACTAAATACTGACTTGAAAAGTAACTCGAAATTTGATAATGATGATTGGACTAATTGGATTAAAACTCTTCAAACCTTCTTTTCGTGCTACAAAATCTCTTCTACACTATACTCTAAAGAAAAAGATTTTAATCGTCCATTCGTTAATATCAAAGTTTATGACTTAACTTTATCTGGTTTACTTGACTCTGGTAGCTCAATTACTATTCTAGGTAATAATTCTCATTTGGAAATTCATAAACTGGGCTGCAAACTTTTCAAGTCAGATTTTATTACTGTCTCTACTGCTAGTAATCAAAAAATTAATTCTTTGGGTTATTTTGAATTGCCTGTTAATTTTAATAATCAAACTCACTTAATTAAAGCTTATGTTATCCCGGAAATATTTCCTTCTCTAATACTAGGTATTGACGTCTGGAGGAAGTTTAATCTTTTACCCAGTATTTTATCTTCTCTTAACTTTACAGAACCTAAATGCTCTGTTATTGAATCTAAAGACATTAAACTTTTACCTTATGAACATTTAACTTCTAGTCAGAAGAACATTGCAAACGACATCATCCAACGCTTCAAGACGATTTCTTTTGAAGAAAGAGGTGTTCTGGGAAGCACACACTTGATCACCCACAAGATTGACACTGGTGATTCTCTTCCAATCAAACAAAGATGTTACAGACTGTCTCCTGAAAAACAAAAGGCTCTAATAAATGAAGTTGACAAGATGCTGGGATGGAACGTCATTGAGCAATGCGAAAGTCCTTGGCTATCTCCAGTACTCATCACTCCGAAGAAGAATGGTGAATGGCGTTTCTGCGTAGATAGCAGAAAGCTTAACGCAGTCACGCGTCGTGATGCTTATAGTCTACCACTTATAAGCGAAATTTTGGACAACCTCAGAAATGCCAAATTCTTATCAAGCATTGACATTGCGAAAGCATTTTGGGAGATACCCTTGAATCCTGCTGACAAAGATAAAACAGCTTTTTATGTACCTGGCAGAGGCATGTTTAGATTTAAAGTAATGCCTTTTGGTCTCACTAACTCTCCAGCAACTCAACAAAGATTGATGGATATGCTGTTTACTCCTGAATTCGAAAATAAGGTATTTTGCTATCTGGACGATATCGTCATCATCAGCGAAACTTTTGATGAACACATATCCCTTCTCATGAAAGTTCATGAAAAACTTTCTTATGCTAATTTGACTATTAACTTTGAGAAAAGTCAATTTTTCAGGAAAGAGCTAAAATACCTTGGCTTTTTAGTGGATGAACATGGTCTACGTGCTGATCCTGAGAAAATTAAAGCAATTCTAGAATACCCTATACCTACTTGCAGAAAAGAAGTACGAAGATTTATTGGCACCTGTAGCTGGTTCAGAAGATTTATTCCGAACTTTAGCACTATTGCCTCTCCACTCAACCGTTTAACCTGCTCTGGGAAAAACGCTCCTAAATTTTTATGGAATCCAGAAGCTGCAGCTGCTTTCCTGAAACTTAAAGAAGCCTTAGTAACTGCTCCTGTCCTGGCCTGCCCCGATTTCAATCTACCCTTCTCTGTACACTGCGATGCATCTAACTACGGCATTGGAGCAATGCTTACTCAACATCAAGATGACAAAGAAGTCGTGATTGCTTACATGAGTAAAGCACTAAATAAAAACCAACAAAACTACTCAACTACAGAACGAGAAACGTTAGCTGTACTGACTGCCTTAGAACATTGGCGCTGTTATCTAGATAATGGTAAAGAATTTTCGATATACACTGACCACGCCGCACTTAAATGGTTCCAGAACTTATCAAATCCATCAGGAAGACTTGCTCGCTGGACTCTTCGCTTATCATGCTTCAACTTCGTCCTGAAACATAAAAAAGGAAAAGATAACGTTGTTCCAGATTTATTATCAAGACATAAGACTCAAGAATGCCCTGTTTCACAAGAAACTTCACCTCAAGGCATACATCCTATTGCATTAGAAGAACCACCTGATCGTGAACTTGAACACTACAACAAGATCTTTCTCGGTTGCTCTAACAACCCAGATGCATACCCCAACTATACCATCAGAGATAGTAAGCTTTATCGCTGCATTCATTCTCCTGATAGTCTGAATGACGACTTTATTTGGAAAGAAGTTCCATTACCTCAAGACAGATATGCACTTATTCAAGCTAACCATGGTTCTATTTCAGATGTACATCTTGGTATCTTCAAGACATACAAAAGAATATCTCTAAAATATTATTGGCCTGGTATGTTTAAGGACATAGCCAATTTTATCTCAAGTTGTGAAACCTGCTTATCCTACAAACATCCTAATCATTCTCCTTATGGTCTTATGGGTAAACCTAAACTTTGCTCCAGACCTTTTCAAACTATATCTTTAGATCTTATGGGCCCATTACCCATGACTCGTAAACGAAATCAGTATATCCTAGTAATTAACTGTAATTTTACTAAGTATACTATTATTGCTCCTCTTAAGCGCGCTACAAGCGCAAACATTATAAATATACTAGAAAATTCTGTTTTTCTAGTTCATGGCGTTCCTCAAACTATTATAATGGACAACGCTGTTCAATTTCAGTCTCGGGAATTCCATTCATTCTTACATAGGTATAATGTCCCTTGTATTTTTCATACAGCGTTATATTGCCCACAGGTCAATCCAACAGAGAAATTTAATAATACAATTATTACAGCCCTAGCATCCCTAGTAGGAGAAGATCACAGATCTTGGGATAACTATCTTTCGAAAATTCAAATGGCTATGAACAGTGCTACAAATGTTGCGACTGGTTTTACACCAGATTTTTTGGTCTTTGGTAGGGAAACAATTCCTTGCGGTTCCTTCTACACTCCAACTCTCAACCTAGAGGAATTAATCTTTATGCCCCGTGATATTTACGCGACTAATGCTGGTTTCCTTACATCTATCTTTCACAGAGTCCAGACTAAATTACACATAGCTCACGCTAGGAATAGCGCTCGCTATGATCTTCACCGGTCTTTTAAAGAATTTAACGTGGGAGATACTGTTTGGCGTAAAAACCATGTATTAAGTAATGCTGGCGCATACTTTAGTGCAAAACTTGCCCCTAAATTCATCAAATGTAAGGTGGTAGAAAAATTATCACCATTAGTATACATATTACAAGACCCTAATGGAATTAGAGGCAAGTGGCACATTAAAGATGTGAAGGCATAAAAAAAAAATTTTCGGAACTTATTAACTTTAAATTTGTATATATGTATAAATATCATCATCATTTCATTTATTGTTTATTTTATTTAGTTGCCTGTTAAATCTGTGTTCTTAAACACCCCTAAGCATGTATTGCTTAAATCAAACTCCGAATCTAATATTCGTTGTTTTGTCTTTAACTTTCTTTATGTTCCAGACGCATCTCGCTGTTGATGTGGCTGTCGTCTAGTCTTGAGCTCTACCGCTCTGGGCTTTCTTTACTATCTAGACACATCTTATTGCTAATGTAACTAACTTCTAGCTTTGAGCTCTACCGCTCTGGGCTTCTGTTATCTTTTCTTAAGTCTTAGTGATTAAAGCTTGCTTAAGACTAATTTCTCTTAAGGCTTAATGAACCTTAGATTAGTAATTTTTTTTCCACTCTGGAGCGGACGACTACTCCTTAAATAAGCCTTAATGTCCTTTTAAAACACACTTTTAGAGTGGTAGTCATTGACTGTGAACTCCACCCTTACCTGAATGAAGATGATGAATGTTAGAGATAGTATATCTGACTTTGTTTGGTGATGTCTGTTTCTGCAAAGCTGTGTTTTTATTGTCTTCTTTAGCTGTATATTTCAAAATTTTTGCTGAGTCAAAACTTTTCCAGGGTCGGGGGGAAAATGTAGCGCTTTGTGCTGTTTACTTACAATTATATCGTGTTTTAGCTCCCTTATCGTATCTTTTTCACGTCCTGTCGTCGATCTTAATATCATTAGAATCACGTCACCTTCATTTCTGCAGGGTCCTGCAACATCACAAAAGCTAAAGAACACAGTTTCACTGGATTTTCACTACGTATTTTCACGTTTCAATCACTTTTTGATTCGATGAAAACGGACACTAACTTTTTCGGTCTTTTTCTATGTGTTGCGGTTATGCTGGAGATTCGGGCTTCGCACGTGCTGATGCGTGACATTTTTTCCTGTGTTTTTAATCTAATAACAATTATTTTCATGGCTCCTTACAATTGCTATTGTCTTTAATACAAAAACTGACATGTTATGACAAGCTTGTTTATTCGGTTGTCATGACAAATATTTTCGTTTTTCATGTCAGAAAAACAATATTTTAGATCAAACCTCCCTCTAAAACGAGTAAATATATTTGGCCACGTGTACAAATTTACTTTTAATTTAAAATTTCATATGTTCTAATTCTCGAAACCCCCTCGGGAGCGGACCTACGTCACGAGGGCTATATAAGTCCATACAAATCCCGAATTTAGTCAGTTTATCGTCAGCTTCCTAATAAGGAACATCTCGATAAGGCCTACCCTGGGGCCACGCTGGTCCCGGGGTTCTACAAGGCTCGCGTAATTATCCTACAAGTCTCCGCGAATTGCTTTAAGTCTCCACGAATTGTCTAACGTCTTCGCGAGTCGCCTCGAGTCTCCCTTGCTGTCTCCCTCTGCACCGAACATAATCCGCATCTATACTGGATACCTACTGCCGCACCTAGTCCACGTGTGGCCGTTCCTGCCTGCTGTCTCCATCTGTGCCTCGCACCGTCCGTGCCCTCACTGGGCACTTCGTGCGCCCTACACCGTTACGAGGCGTAACGTGCATCTGTAGCGCCTGTTGCGCAACCCTGACTGAGCGCTAACGGCGCTTTCACCAGGCGCTGTCACCGCGCCCCTGACTGAGCGCTAGCGGCGCTTCCACCAGGCGCTGTCGCGCTCCTCAGAGCGTCCTACTCGCTCTCATCGCCATCGGACTGCACTGCACTTCATCGAAGCCTCCGTATCGTCACCAGATCCCAATACACCTCTTCTCTCACCCATACACACTTCCATCCTTTACTACAACACACCACTATACATACACCCATCTTACCTTATTGTAAATATTTTTTTTAAATATTGTAAATAAATGGTTTTCAGTTAATTTTTATTTTTCATTTCATAGGTTAGGTTTATTTCATTTAAAATTGTCACTTCTTGACATTTTTTAGAATTTAGGTTAGATTTTGACTGTCGCTTCACGACAAAATTCAATTGTGAAAAACGAAAGTCGAAAATGACCGCAAACCAATAGTAACGCTTCCTTGGTACCTAACCTATCGTACGATCGTACGCTACTTGTACCAACGAAGCGTTACTATTGGTTTGCGGTCATTTTCGACTTTCGTTTTTCACAATTGGATTTTTGACTCTAGTCAAAATAGTAATTATAAATCGGTTGTACAATCGAAACTAAATCACCTCGTTTCGGGAAAACAACCACTAAAATTTCACGGTGTATATTCACTTTAAAAATAAATAGTTAAATTAAAATAAAACAATTATTTAAGGGGCCCATACAACAGACATGATTTTTTTGCCGTTTTTATAGTTAATGGTACGGAACCCTTCGTGCGCGAGTCCGACTCGCACTTGGCCGGTTTTTTTAAACTACCAGCGCTTTCGTAAGGACCACCATTGCCAAGAAGAATGCGCCGCAAGAAACTTGACAGAAAATCATCTTTTCAAGAGAAATGATATTCCAGGCATCCACCACACACCACACCACACCACACATCTACATACCAAATTTCATTCAAATCCGTCCAATCATTTTTCGTGAAAGAGTACCTCTAATAAAAAAAAATACACATAAGTACCTACAAACTAACTATCGTATGTAATTATTATTAGTAGGATATGTAAGATAGAGGACGTAACTTTTATCCTTTTTTTATTATGAGAGGGAGGCAAACGAGCAAGCGGGTCATCTGATAGAAAATGATCTCCATCGCCCATAAATATCACCAACTCAAATAAGAGAGTCACCAATCTGTTGCCGGCCTTAGTAAGTATAAAACCTTTTCCCTTGTGAGCCCTCTCTCATTCTCTCTCTGTCTCTCTCTGTCTTTGTAATCTGAGCTTGTGAGTTATTTATAAATTTTAGTAGATGTGTATGTTAAGTAATTTTTTTTTTAGTTCGCTAAATAGCGACCCCTCTATCATTTTAAGAACTTCAATAAATCAAAAATAAAGTCTCGAATGTCGAAGTTTGCTTTTTTCTTGCACAGTAGCTGCTGGGTGTTGTTATTGTTTGAGGCTTGAATTTTATGGGTTGACGTGGGTATTTGAATTTAAAAACGAGCGTGTGACAACCGGCAGCTGTGTTTCTCCGAAAAAGGGGATGTGGGTTGTTCAATTTATCAATACGTTAGTTGGAAATGATGGATTTGATATTCTCGTATCTTATATTAGTAATAAAGAAATCAAGTATGAATAGGCAATGGGAACACGCTGCTTGATTTTTTTTAAATTCATATACTTACGCATTATTTATGAGAACTTCTTTAGGAAGTAAAACAGGCAAGAGCAAACCGTAACAACCAAGTTGGCCATACGCGTTACGGTTTGCCGGAGAAGTTACCTGCGCAGGTGACCTGTCCTTCCGGACCCTAGGCACAACTACTGTGCTCAACTTGCTCAACTTTTGATTCCCTTCAGCACAATTGATTGGTCCGCTGGGAAAAAATGTACCTACCTATGGCCCAATTGACAAAACCTCGAATCGCTGTTTGTGCCTGGGTGCTTTGATATACAACTGACTGACTAATGTCTTTATTGAAAAATGACGAGGTATAAAAATAACGACATGAAAAAATTACTAAGTTTTTTCCCAACTTCAATCGACACAGAAACAGTGAAGACGAACGGAGCTCCTTTTTCTGCGTGCTTTTGGCCCTTCGGGCCGATCGATGCAAACTTGACATAACCTAAACCTACCTACGTTTCTGTGTCGATTAAAGTTGGGAAAAAACTTAGTAATTTTTTCATGTCTCATTTTTATAGTTACCTCGTCATCTACATCTACACTAATATTATAAAGAGGAAAGATTTGTACCTATGTTTGTATGTTTGTAATGAATAGGCTCAAAAAGTACTGGGCCGATTTAAAAAATTCTTTCACTAATAGAATGCTACATTCTTCCAATTTGACATAGGCTACATTTCATTTTGAAAAAAATTAGGGATCCTTGGTAAAATTTGAACAATGTAACCGAAGGTGTAGAAAAATGAGTCTTAAAATGTCTTTCGTCGAATGCGCTGCCGAAACTATTAGCGATAGAACAAAATAATGTACAACAATATTGAAGAACATCATAATGTCTACAAAAAACTCCGCGGTAGCATATGTCCAACTATTGTAGTTATGTCACTACAACAACTTTTTTCATTTTAAATATTAATGAAAATGCTAACCAAATTCAAACCATGCTATTTATGTGTTTATATTAATCCTTATCCAAATAAATTATTTAATGGTAAAGACCATTTAACAACCTATAAAATAGTTTTTAAATTATTTAAATTGGACTTTCCATTCAAAAGATATTACGAATTAAAAAATTCAAACAGTAAACAAAACCGCCATAGCGCCGTGGCCGTTGTTTGCGATGCAGTCTGAAAAGCGCGCCGGGCATCGCGGCGGGCGGGGTGGAGGGGGCACTGAAATACAGGAGTGGGGCGTGCACGTCTGTAATAATTAATAAATAATAAATAATAATATTTGTGAAAAAAAGTGTTTTATATCCAAATTTCCAAAAATAAATAATTGTCTACCCCGTGCGAAGCCGGGACGGGCTGCTAGTTTTTCAATAAAGACATTAGTCGCCCAACTCGGATTTAAATACTATCAGTGCTCGAGATAATAGAGCTAACAGTTGTGAATCTGAGTGGTTTTTAAGTTGCTTACGACTCAACCAGTTGAGCATAGTAGTTGTGCCTAGGGTCCGGAAGGTGACCTGCACAGGTAGACCTCTCTGGCAGACCATAACGTGTATGGCCAACATTAGGAACAGCCAAAGGAACTACTTCGAATAATCCGTATCAAACGCACATATCTGGTGCAAAAGCACTCTTGCTGTCACACTGTGTATTTCAGTCAGTTGCCAGCCTAGCCACCGACTAGACGGACTACAACCTAGTATACTTACACTTAGGACACTGACTTCTGTAACACAGGTTTCAACCTAGCTCGGAGGTCAGGGTACTTCTATTGTATTTGTACTTAATTGTCAATAAAACATTATTATTATGTTGGTACGGATTTCCGATCACGGGCCCATGGGGACCCGGTCATTTGAAAGGCATTCATGGGGCCGAAGCCAACATGAAGAGGCCTTTGGTACCATATAATATAAATGAGATGGGCGCAACTATGGAGGTCTATCCCCTAATACACCATGAGGATGTGCTAGCGGACAGTCCTCCACAGTTGCCAATCTATTGCCAGGTAGGAATCAACATGGGATTGGCTATGGGGTTGGGATGTTGTGGACAGGATTACCGGGCTATGGAGTGAGATAACGGACACCTACCATTTCAATATCTCATAAACTGAACTTTTGGTAGGCGGTGACTCGCCATTCACTAAATGGGCCCCTCAAACTATTGCCCACTCGGGGCAACGAGGCGGCAACATTGGTGTGAACGGCTAAGGATGGAGAGGTGTTCCTGGACTTTAAACTTCAAAATGCCAACTCGCCACTTACGGAAACACATCCATCCTTCGAGCATTAGCTCTTGCGCTCCACTCTAGGCAACCAACAAAGGCAAACTAGAGGCGGGGTGGGTGTGTAACTGTGTGTGAGTGTGTGTATAAGCGCATGTGTGTATGTGTACCCCTGGAGGTCTCGGGTTCGTGGTGTCGCTACGCACCAACAGCTCGCCACAAGCCGCCCTGCGATGTTATTATTATTATTATTATATTATTATTACTTACTTTGGGCGCAATTTCAAATGGAATAAGCCAAGCATCTCTTAAAGGAATAAAGCAGCTGCTGCATAAGCTTCGTGTCAAACGTGCATAGGTGATGCACGCACCGCCGGCGATGAGCGAGAAGCGTTTAGAGCTAGAAACTAGTAACGAGCTAACGAGCAGCGAGAAGCGATTGTGTAGTTCGGACAGTTTGGTCGCTCGGCTATAAAGCGAGTATTCAAGTGCGACGGGCGAGTACCTACTCGCACCACTCGCTCTCAGACGGGGCTCCACGCTGTACAGTAAAATGATCGCTGGTTGGTCCCTCAGCGTGAGTTCTGACCGTCAAGCGAGCATCGCTGAATGAGTCTTATCGTTGATAGCCTTTTGATAGCTTTTATCGCTGCTATCAACTAGTGAAGAGAGAGTCCTCGCCGGCAGTGTGAACAGCCAGCGATCAACTATAAAATATATCTCCTCTTTTACCGATACGGGATCTTTATCTTTTGTTCGTTTCTTGAGCGAAAAAATAGTCGATAGCTAGTCGCTTCCTCTCCCCTTACTCGTGGTACGGTTGTGTAGTCCGGCCAGCCGGACTATGGAAAATTTGTTTTTTCGATTGTCCAGTGGCGATAATGTTTGATCGATTGTACAGTCACCAGCATTAATATCTGCCACAACTAGGGTTACCATATGACAGGCGTTTGCCGCATTTGACAGGCATTTTAAGGTTTAGACAGGCGTGCGGCCGGCATTGGTCTGAGACAGGCATTTTTAAAAATCACATCCTTCTTCATTATTATCTGTTGGCTTTTACTTATTACTCACAGCGTTTTGCTTCAGACAGGCATTTTTCTGAAAAAATCAGGCATTTTAGGTACCATAGACAGGCATCCCTCTATTTACATATGGTAACCCTAGCCACAACAGAGCGTGCAAAATTATCTGACACGTCTTTCCGGCCGTAGAAATAGAGTCGTATCCTCAGGTCGTATCAGATAATTATGCACGCTTGTTGTGTCAGATATTGGTGCTGGTGACTGTACATCTGTGCACTGTTAGTACGAGAGCCCACGACCAAAATTTTTGTCTCATAGCAATACGGCCAAAACCGCATCAAATCGATAGATACGATTATCCTGAACTCGAAAATACCAATATCAGACATTTTCCGCGTAGCGTTTGATCTGACCGAATTTTCAAAATTGTCAAAGAATTTTACCGAACTGCATCATAGCAATATTTGCAGACTGTAGTTGAATGATAGTTCTGAGATACCGGAAACATATTTTTCAGACTTTAGTGGTGTAGCGCAAACCCGTAAAATCACTTAAAAAAAATAAAAATGAGACAAAAAAAATGTCTCATAGCAATACGTCTGAAAATCTTTTTTATTAGTAAATTTTGGTTATTTGATGCGAACAAAACAATTTTCAGACGGAAATGTGAACGCATTAAATTTTGAGACCGTTTTGAAAATGTTAACAAATTTTACCGATCGGTATCATAGCAATATGTCTGAAAATTGTTGGACGTGATAAAATAAGTTGTCCACATGTGCAAAAAATTTATATCAGACAAATTAAGTGTAGCACCTTCTGTATCAGACAACTTTTCGATACTCAGATATCATTTAAAAATCGTATTGAGGCATCTTGAATTCTCTGTTACAAACCAATGAATACGTTGCGACCCTGAATTTATTAGATGATAATTATGCATGACAACTAAGTGAGCGTCGTTCCAACGTTTGGAGCAGCTGCCGAGTGAGCTGTATAATAGTAAGAAAGGGGCAGGAGCGTAACACGCGAAAAGCCGTACCCGCCGCAGGAGCGTAACAAGCGCTGAGGCTGTTGAAATTAAATACTGATTGATTTGATAGTTTTGGTTTTATTTAAAGCACACTTGAGTAACTTTTACAAAAGAAAGAAGTAATGACATCTGTCATCTGTCAAAGTACATATAATAGACAAGGGAGATTCTTGAATATCTGTGAAGGCTGTAAATTTAAAAAAACATTTAACAGAGGCGTCGGCCAGGCGACTCCGAAACGTTATTTTCGTTTTTGGGAGTATATGCTACACTTAAAGTGTCTGAAAACAGGTTTTTGGTAATCCTGGCAGCAATACGAAAAGTTTTAAAAAAAAATTATCCGTATTGCTATGATACAGGTCGGCTAAATTTGTTGACATTTTCAAAAATGCGCTCAGGCTATATGCTACGCGCAAAATGTCTGAAAACAAACTTTTTCGTAATACAATTATAAAATCTATGTACATTTTCACTATCAGACGTATTGCTATAATACCGACTGCCTTTTTTTTTGACACAGCAGAAATGGCCTCCCACGCAGTTGCTACACTTTCGACCGTTACTACACACCTAGTAGGGTTCAGAATCATACAATCTAACGATTTTATAGGGTTTTTGCCGTATTGCTATGAGACAAGGTTTTGGTCGTGGGCTCTAGTCCTATGTACCTTGGTCCGGTCGTATCGCCACCGACCAATCGAAAAGTACAAATAGTCCGGCTGGCCGGACTACACAACCATGTCTTTGGCTGTTTACCGAACGGTACACGGACATTTGGTTATTAATGAAATTAAGTCAAAAGCTCCCTTGGTGGGACTAGTGCCATATGCGGTGTTGAAATTAAACAACTTGTAATGGTGACTATTTATTACAAGACACACAAGTGGAAGAGCACGGCGGGGTCGGTACAGGGCGCGTCGACGAGGAAGCCGAGCGCAGAGACCCCCGCGAGCACCGCCAGCACCGTCAGCGACACCGCGAACTGCACGTTCTCCCGCACGCACCTCTGCTCGTACGACTGCAATCACCACGACAATAAGGCTTAGAACTCACCGTTACACGACACTTCCCCACCGGGTGGTGTCGTTTGGAACCACTATTCCGTTCGACACTATCCTAATGATGTGTTGAATAGCTAGCTCCTAGCTACTTTATGTCGTAATCTATTAGAGCTCTATCACACTGGCTTGGCATGGTCACCGCGAGCGAATGCGTTGCGCGTTCGTGGCGCTTACGTTGGGTGCCCGCGGCGAACAGCTGCGCGTTCGCTCCCTTCTAATACGTTCGCAAATCGTCAGGTGATATGATATGGCTCTTATGCCGCTAAAAACAAAGAAGGCAATCATAAACATGAAACTACCGTGAGACTCACTCATAGTGAAAATAAACGGATCACTAACGTCTTAAAACGAGTTAAGTACACACGTGCACGTGTGCACGTTTGGCAGCCGCCGTGCCGTGCGATTCCGAGAAGAAGGGCTACGGATTAGCCCGAAACATGTCGAGTTAAACTCGTTTTAAGACGTGAGTGATCCGTTTATTTTCACTATGAAGGCAATCATGTTATTTATTACTTAATTAAATTATGCAAGGTTATTAAAATTTCACGAGGGCGAAGTGATAGGCAATAGCTTGTAGGTATTGAATACATAAGCTGTATTAAGATCATAAATCGCAGGACATCACACAGTCGGTGGTAAACGGAACAATGATTCCACACGACACCAACGCGAAACTCTTGTTTCGCGACCGTGCTATAAATGAGGCTTACAGAGGTGGACTTTTCTACCTACCTCTTGGTCAACATGGTAAGCAGTCGGGTCCGCAGGGCGGGCCGCAGTAAGGCGCAGCGGGCGAGGCGCAGCCGCCGGTCGCGGGCGAGCACCCGTTGGACACCAACATGTACCCGCCCCCGTGCGGACCGCCGACGAACCCTCCATAGTACACGGGCATACTGCCTTTTCAGCCCGAATTATGCCTTTTTTTATTAAAAGTTACAAAAATAATTAAAAATACTCCAAATTTTTCGATTTTACGTATGCACTACAAACTGTTGTTACTTTTGATTTTGATATAGAGATGACGTTGCGCGGCGGAGGTGAAGTGATTTTAAATTTAGAAATTTAGCACTTTGTTCTGTTATTGGCAGCCAGTTTTTTAGAGGTACCTATATCACCTTTATACTAATTTTAGGCCACTACCTTATTCAGTGGTCCGCACCACTATAGTATCGACATAGTAGATAATAGACAATGGACAGAAATGTACCCACTCACCAACAGAAACGAAACATAATATGTCTAATATATTGGACCTAGGCACCATGCAGGGGGGCACACTTACATATATCACACTTTTCATGCGACTACAGCGATCTCTGGTTGTTTGGTGGAGAACTAAATTAGCGGCCATCTTGGTTGACTTGTCAAACTTGTCAGTTGTCATTCATCGGCCATGGCCATGGCGTACCAAATTGTACGGTCAAGGACTTTAATTGATAGGCCACTTGCCAATGTTCGTATTTTAGCCGTATAGTGCAAATCGGGTTTAGCCGCTTATACTTCGTATATGCTGATTTGAATTAGACGGCTAAAATACGAATAGTGGCAATTAGCCTATCAATTAAAATTACGCGTAATTATAGCTGTACATCACTACCAACATATACATATAGATAGGTATACATCTATAGATACGTCACATTAGTTCTTCACCAGGGCGTAGGGCAGCAGCACCTTCCATACATGCATATTTGACCATAGAGTTGCCACCCTTGTTCATATAATATTACAATACTCTTTGGCACCATGATCATTTTTAGGTTTCTGTACCCAAAGCGTGCCAACGGACCCTATTACTGAGACTTTCGCTGTCTGTCCATTTATCCGTCCATGGGTCCAAACCACTAGGCTACGTCTACCAATTCTGAACATTTCTTTAAAACTATACATATTGACCAGGGCCGTGGGAATGGATGAAAATTTTAAAAGTGCTTGAAACTTTTTTTATCGATAGGAATAACCTTCCCAATTAAGTAAAAAAAATGTCAGATTTTTCAGTTGGATCAATTAATTTTAAAAAATTAAACAGTTTTTAATCGCGCCAAATTACGTTGCTACAGATTGTTGAAGTCTTTTTCCATAGTCCACAAAAAAAAATGAAAAAAAAGTTCTGTCATTAGACGGTCTCGCTTGACATCACAAACATAACCTCTACGCGCTTTCGAAGTTATTGGATTATCTAGATTTTACGACTGCTTTTCCACAACGGAACTTCGATACTGCCTGCTTTTACGACTACCTTCGCTTTGGACCCTGGAATTGACATTGGAAGCTGCTACGACGACCTACGGAAGTGGAACTGGACTTTTAATACAATCGTGATTTAAGTTTTCGCTACCATGAGTTCTGCTGAACATCAACGTTGGAGGGAGCCTAAAGCATGTTTTGCTCCAACATGCACGAATACTGACGCTAAAAAACCTTATTTGAGATTTTTTACACTTAGAAAAGAACTGAAATACCTAACCTATCGTACGATCGTACGCTACTTGTACCAACGAAGCGTTACTATTGGTTTGCGGTCATTTTCTACTTTCGTTTTTCACAATTGGATTTTTGACTCTAGTCAAAATAGTAAGTAGAAATCGATTGTACAATCGAAACTAAATCACCTCGTTTCGGGAAAACAACCACTAAAATTTCACGGTGTATATTCTTGTAGTGGGCTAGTTCAATCCCCAGGCCACATAGAACCCTATCATAGCAACTAAATTTTAGTTAAGGATAGACTATGCCTCTTGAGCGAGGTAAATGTTACTACAACAAGGTTCCGTGGCGGCCCGGGAATCAAACCCGGTAGACTTTACTTATCTAAATCATTGGGAATGAAAAGCAGTAATTGGCTACTTTCCTAACTAGTCAGTCTTTTAGATTATCAAAAAATATTGGACACGTATTTTTTATTTTGTCAATTAAACAAAAAATTACGAAGATATGGCGCGTTGAAGTTTCGCGTGACGTCACTTGTTCCTACACTTTGTATGAGCGTTTTAGGAACAAGTGACGTCACGCCTCGTCATGCGAAACTTCAACGCGCCATATCTTCGTCATTTTTTGTTTAATTGTCAAAAGAAAAATTACGTGTCTAATATTTTTTGATAATGTAAAATACGGACTAATAATAATTATTATTTTTTTACCTAGGAAACATCCCTATTGCGTATGTTTAATAATTGACTTAAGGTAACATAATTAAACAGGTGATTTATAATATAACATAAATCTTAATCGTCTATTAGTGTGGCGTCCTGCACAATTACATTTGAAATTTATCATGAGCTATATATGGTGAAGGAAAACATCGTAAGGAAATCAGCACACACCTGAGAAGAAATTCAATGGTGTGTTGAAGTTCCCAATATGCACTGGCCCCGCGTGGGAACTACGGCTCAAGCCCTCCCATGATATTATGATGTCATACACTAGCAGCTCATCAAGCTGATATGTGTACATCACTGCACTTGACTTGATCGTATTTGCCTGTACGCAGTTTTACTTGACGCTATCGAAAGGTTAATTGTTATTACCGCTTCCGGAGAAACAAGGTGCTGGATACAGTTTCGGACGTCACGCCGCCATCAGATAAGCAAGTACAGGAAGAACCGAGCGATGACTTCGCGATATGATGTTTTATAATTGGCACCGTGCGTTTCCCTTTTTAGTTCGCCCGGTTCGCTAAACGAAGGACAGAGGTCTTATTGTCTCACTCGGTATCAAAATCGTTTACACCACCACCACTCTTTTTTTACCCCACGGCATAAAATGAGGAAAGAAAGAGAGCTTAGGTTGATTGAATGAGATCGCGAAACTGACTCATGATGTGGGGATCTCGGAAGACAGGTATAGGTGAAAAACTTAAGTAAATGACCTGTTGTATGTAGTAGTACTTAACGTATAAAGAAATTGAGGTTCCAAATTTGACAAACGACTTCAGCTCCAAGTACAGGTCGATTCACAAGAGTTGGCACGAATGGATTGAACGATTCGATTTGTAGCATTCGAACATGGCGGATGTAGACAGTATCTAATTTTGGTACTTCTGTTTCTTTGGGTAGTTGAAGTATAATTTTTAATAATTTTGATGCGGCGATTAACCTTAATTAACAGTGATCACAAAATTCTATATTGCTCTCGTGTCTGACATTTTTTAATGCGCAAGTTGTCTCCACGTGGTTTCTGGAATTTTTCTATCAAGTTGCAGAAACTACAATCACCGTACAACGTCGCTCCCAAGAGAGCTTACTTCGACACTGGCGAAATTGTCCTACTTGAAGTGGGACAGAACAATGATATTATATAAAAAAAGAGATAGATACGCCACCAACGCACTAAAACTTGTGCCGCGAAATGGTCCTAATTGTGACCAATTCGAATCAGTCGGACTAAGACGTTTGCTTACACTTGCGCGCAAGTGATAAACTATCTTTGTCTTTTTCTTTATATCGTCTTAATGAAGCCATCTCTCTTATACAGTCTGTCAATGTAATAAAATGTAAGTAAAATGAAACGTGTATGTGTGTGTGCCTGCCGCCGCGTGCGGAGCATTTTTTTTGGGCATCATGTGAGCATATAACGTATCTACACTTAAAATATCATTGCTGATGCATGACATTTTCATATTTGTGTGAAGTGTATTGAAATAGATAACACATAGATACTTCCATTCGCTCATTCGATCCATTCCTGCCAGCTCTTGTGAATCGACCTGTATATGCCTGATGGAAGGTTGGCCGCTCTCATTTGTTTTCCTGATTTAATTTCCGAATCAGAGGGCGGGGGTAGGTATGGATAGATTTCATCGCGAAACTGCAATAGGTACAGCGTAAAAACTAGCTTATTCCATAAGGTCTAATTTATTTGATTCTCACTGTTATTTCATTTCAAGTTGAGCCTAATTGGAAAAAGCTAGTTACGCGGTATTGCAGTTTCACCAACGATTTTTTTTCTGTAAAATGTGTCGCCAGTCCCTTTTTTTCCAGCCGCCACTCTCTTGACTTGACCCATGACTCGGTGGTCAGCTGTGGTGGTCAGAGTCAATCATTCTTTTCTTGAAGCGAAATAAAGATGTCTAATATTGATACGAACACTATAAAGTTTAATAGGTAAAGATTAGAAACAATTTATACAGAATGTCCCAAATTCAACGTTAACCTGAGGCCGTATGTCTAACGTTTCTGACGCTTGCCTTCGTTTTCACCATCTCTTTCTGTCATCATCTTATACCGTTTGGCAGAAAGAAATAGTGATTGCGAAGGCAAGCGTCAAAAACGTTAGACAATAAGCCTGCAGACAGTCGAAAGCATAAATTTTAATATGTATACATAGTCATCGCGTCAAAATATGTAAACATCAACCTTATGGTCAATGACATAGAGTTTATCATCATCCCAGCCTATATACCTACGTCCCACTGCAGGGCACAGGCCTCCTCTCAGAATGAGAGGGCTTGGGCCGTAGTTCCCACGCGGGCCCATTGCGGATTGGGAATTTCACACACACCATTGAATTTCTTCGCAGGTGTATGCAGGTTTCCTCACGATGTTTTTCTTCACCGTAAAGCTCATGGTAAATTACAAATGTAATTTCGCACATAAATTCCAAAAAACGCAGGTGCGAGCCGGGATTTGAACCCACGACCCTCGCTTGAGAGGCCATAGGTCAAACCACTAGGCCACCACACGGCTTACAAACATACACGGCTTGACTTAAAGTTGTATAGATATTATTGACACCTTTTTGCACTTGACCGTACCTACGAGTTATACTGTTCTAGAATATTTATATAACATCTGCCTGGAGAAAGATACTGTTATGGTATATCCGCATACCACATACTAAAAATTAAAAAAAAATGCATATCATTTATTTAAGCGATAATAGACATATTTTCGAATTTATCTATTACCGAAAGCCATAAAATATATTATGGGACTATTATTGCTTAACTAAGAGACATGGATATTTTCTTATTTTTTCTAGAACTGGTATAACTTGATCTCTTGCCCTGAACCGTGATATCGTCGAGTTTTGGGAAATTAGGGACAATCTTTGTAAAAATTGTTGAATTTTTTTTTATTTTTTTTTATGTTAGAAAGGCCAGACAAACGAACTAGTGGGTCACCTGATGTTAAATGATCACCACTGTCCATAGACACCCGCAGCGCTTTACGCGTTGCCAGTGCGTTGTCGGCCCTAAAGGAAAGGGAATAGGGGAAGGGGGTGAGGGAGGGGGAGAGGGAAGGGGTAAGGTATTGGGCCCCCGGCACTCTCGCTGACCGTACGAAACGCAAGCAGGATTACTGCTGCTTCACGCCGGTGTTCTGTGAGAGGGTGGTACTGCCCCGGACGAGCCGGCCCATTCGTGATGCAGCGGCTAGCTACACTACAACATGGCTCTACCACTACAATAGGTGCTTCATATACATTAATTTGACGGCCGGATGGATAGCCTTGTTGTTAGAGAACCTGACTACGAAGCTTGAGGTCCCGGGTTCGATTCCCGGTCGATGCAGATATTTGTGTGAAAAATACGAATGTTTGTGCTCCGTTGTCTAGTACCCATAGTACAAGCTTTGCTTAGTTTGGGACTAGGTCAATGAGGGTTTTCTATGAGAGGCTATTTGGCGCTAGTATCGTCAGGTCCATTTGACAACTTTGACATTTGTTGTATGTGTGTAACGTCAAATAGACCTTACGATACTAACGCCATCTAGCGATATTCCACCTGTCAGAAAACCCTCATTGGTGTGAATTGTCCCGTGATATTTATTTATTTGTTATTTTATTAACTAAAATATTTGACTTCGTTTTATCAATCAATTAATCAATCAAATCAAATTATTTGCCAATGTCAATGTTTAAATGAGTTTTCATAACTTTGTATAGAAGAAGAACTGCGTTGCGAGACTTGGCAATTTTTTAAATGTTTTAATGAGATTTGTTTCACAATTCCGCAAACCGAGATAGCGTTCGTGGTTTTTCTGTGAAAAAGTGGTAAGGTACTTAATGTTATTTTAGTATTTTATTTTTTACATGGATAACATTTTGTACATACCTAATTAAAATTAACTTGCTCTCAACATTATCATGTATTTCAATGATTCATTGTTTTTTGTCGTGTCAAACTCCAACCCCGACGCATTTGCAACGGAACAAGTTGGGTAACCTAAAAATAAATCAAATAACAGGAAAAACTTACACATCGAGGAGAGTTCCTACAACTCGCCCCCAACGGTTCGCAAACTGACGAATTCACAGAAGCGGGGATGGCTTAGTAGAATTAA
Organism: Archips crataeganus; assembly: GCA_947859365.1. Taxonomy (NCBI): domain Eukaryota; kingdom Metazoa; phylum Arthropoda; class Insecta; order Lepidoptera; family Tortricidae; genus Archips; species Archips crataeganus. The sequence continues at coordinate 17,394,462 of OX402052.1, read as the reverse complement.
TCATAACCAAATCGATTATTTTCAAGCACGTTGCGTGCCGGCATGCGCGCGGTTTGACCAAATGACACGCGGCTCACGACCTGCTGAATTCGTTGAAAACTCGAACCGAACTAGACGCACCAGTTAGCAAAGACCTTTACTCGTTTTATCAAGATCACGTCGCATAGGTCTAAGTTAAATTGTCATTTTTTGTACAGCCAGTGGGGTGACGTTTTCATAGAAACTAGGTGCCGGGGTCGAGGGGAGTCCTTTCTACGAATATAATCCCCCTACAGTGTCATTGTGTCTATTTCGGAGCACTGTTTATTAATTTTAAGAATCGATCAAATTCTATTCTAGGTGAAACCGTTAGGTAGGTACCTACTTAATTATAATTTGACGAGTCGATACACGCTGGGGTAGAACGAAGAACGAAAACTTCATAGGGGTGATCAACAGTTGAAAATAACAATTATTATTATTTATTTATTGTTTTGTTATAAATTGTAACCGTCTGTACCTCTACCATGAGTTTACACTAGTTGACAGTGACCGTACTCGCTAGCGACGGCGTAAATGATTTGTATCAGGGGGGGCACACTTACATATATCACACTTTTCATTCGACTACAGCGATCTCTGGTTGTTTGGTAAAGAACTAAATTAGCGGCCATCTTGGTTGACTTGTCAAACTTGTCAGTTGTCATTCATCGGCCATGGCCATAGCGTACCAAATTGTACGGTCAAGGACTTTAATTGATAGGCCACTTGCCAATGTTCGTATTTTAGCCGTATAGTGCAAATCGGGTTTAGCCGCTTATACTTCGTATATGCTGATTTGAATTAGACGGCTAAAATACGAATAGTGGCAATTAGCTTATCAATTAAAATTACGCGTAATTATAGCTGTACATCACTACCAACATATACATATAGATAGGTATACATCTATAGATACGTCACATTAGTTCTTCACCAGGGCGTAGGGCAGCGGCACCTTCCATACATGCAAATTTGACCATAGAGTTGCCACTCTTGTTCATATAATATTACAATACTCTTTGATTTGTATGGAGAATTGTACTTCCGTAAGTGACCGCTAGAAGCGCTGTACAATTCTCCATACAAAAAATTTACACCGTCGCTAGCGAGTCCGATCACGTAAACTAATGTTAACTCATGGTAGAGGTACTGTTGGTTTATTGTATGTAAACTCTAAAAGGTTAACTATAAAGCACAAAAAGTATTTGTTAGAATAAAACTTATAAAGTAAAAAGCCCCTTGTTCAAGCTTATATGTTATTTAGTTAGATTTTTTTGTGGTGCCATAAATAAGCATAAATTTTAATATATTTAATTTAAATTTACTATCATCATCCCGTGACCTAGTGGTTTGACCTTACCTCTCAAGCAGAGGGTCGTGGGTTCAAATCCTGGCTCGCACCTCTAGAGTTCTTCGGAATTTATGTGCGAAATTGCACAAGTTAAGTATGAAGTATCTTTTTCTATTTATTTTTTATTTTTTCAACTTCATTTTTTTTATTACTTTTACGGTCATCCCGTGAAACCATATATTTCAAACTAAATACAAACTGAAATATAGATGCACAGAAAAAACCCCAGAAAAAAGACCAATGCTGGGAATCGAACCCAGGTCCTCAGCGTTCCGTGCTGCGTGCTTACGCTGAGGACCTGGGTTCGATTCCCAGCATTGGCATTACATGTGAAGTTCCCAATCCGCGCTGGGCCTGCGTGGGTACTGCACTGGGACGTATACAGGGTTATTTGTAATTCACTAGCATCCTTTTAACCCTAAACTCCTACCACTTAAACAAATGTTTTTTGTTTTACGGCTTTTGTCATAACTTAATATTTTTGGTGTAATAACGTTTTGAAAATTAGAGATTACCTCTTATTTTTGCAATATTCTGTGTATTTGTGTGGGAAAAAAAGTGCTTCATTTTAAAAAGTCGTAAAACAAAAAACATTTGTTTGAGTGATAGGAATTCAGGGTTAAGAGGATGTCAGTGAATTAAAAATAACCCTGTATACACCGTGAAATTTTAGTGGTTGTTTTCCCGAAACGAGGTGATTTAGTATTGATTGTACAATCGATTTATAATTACTATTTTGACTAGAGTCAAAAATCCAATTGTGAAAAACGAAAGTCGAAAATGACCGCAAACCAATAGTAACGCTTCGTTGGTACCTAACCTATCGTACGATCGTACGCTACTTGTACCAACGAAGCGTTACTATTTGGTTTGCGGTCATTTTCGACTTTCGTTTTTCACAATTGGATTTTTGACTCTAGTCAAAATAGTAATTATAAATCGCTTGTACAATCGAAACTAAATCACCTCGTTTCGGGAAAACAACCACTAAAATTTCACGGTGTAATATCGTCGATGAACCTGCAATGCCGCGTAACTAACAATGGCTTATGCCGCGTAACTAACAAATGTGTCAAATTGAAGTTTGGGTAGGTCTGGCTTATTAATTAAACACAAATAAGTATATATTCAATTTTAATGCTCTCCTGTGTTTGCCACAAGTCAGTTACGCGGATATTTTTTTGTATCTACAGAAAAGTCAATGGCTTATATGAAACTAATTTCAATATTTTTTTAATCTAATTCACTACATACTTTTTTTCTAAATTATAATTAACTAGCCTTCCGTCCGCAGCTTCGCCCGCGATAAAATTAATTTTCCCGTAGGAAAAGGTATTTATTTTCCCGCGGTAAAATGTAGCCTATGTCACTCTGTGGTAATGTAGCTTTTCGCAAAAGAATTTTTTGAAATCGGCCCGGTAGTTTCGGAGCCTATTCAATGCAAAAAAACAAACAAACAAACAATCAAATCTTTCCTCTTTATAATATTAGTATAGATTATTCAAATTATTATGGTTGATGACGTCAGAGTTCATATCTTAAATGAAATGATTGACGTATTATGTTGAGCTCCAGCATTATTTTCTTTTATCTGTGGTGATGTGGAGAACTGTCACTGTCATTAGTGTCAATGTCAATGTCATGCACGACGTCTCGTTCTCATTAAAGTCGTTTATTTAATTATTTCTTGTATCGTTCTTTCCCCCTGGACTCCGATTGCCTTAAGATACCCGTCGACCTGTGTATCCAGGTTACTTCCACTCCACTCCACTTCCAGGTTGCTTGCCTTCCGGATTCCGAGATGAACAAAAAATGTTTTGTACCAAGTTGCCCCAACACTGTTCGTAACAGCATAGGAAAAGTGTTTGTACATGTAAACAACAACTTAAAAAGGCGGTGGTGTCGTCAACTAAAGATCGATTTTGAAGCCAAACGCCAATATTATTGCTGTGAAGATCATCTTAACGTAAGTAATTTATTTTGCATATCGTCGTTTGAGAGGAGAAATTATCTACATTTTACACAAAATAGAGCAAATACACTATATATTTACATTTTGAGTTCAAACTCAACTTAGACCAAAATGTTGCTTAGATAATTTCTCTCTATCAACCTATGAATATAATTATTGTTGCCCCCTTCATTCCCTCTCAAATTTTACAGTGAACAATGAAGCACTTAAGGTGATAGATAGGTTTTGCTCTTGGTCCCGGCCTATATCTAGTCCTGAAGCTGATCCGGGTTTTGGTCTCGGGCCCTCTGTCTCTCTCGGACCTGAGGCCTTATTGTTAAATGCACAAGCGCTTGCCTTTGCTTTCACCAGCTCTTTCGGTTACAATCTTATATTGTTTGACAGAAAGAAATAGTGCATGCGTAAGCAACTGTCGGCATGTTAGACAATAAACCTACCAGTATTGGTTTCTTTCCAGTGCCAAGCTATGTTGTCTTATGTAGCAGCCTTTGCAATGCATAGTCATAAAGATCAATCCTATTACAGTTTCAATACAATTGGAACTTACAACATTGATTTATACAGGGTGAAATTTTGAACATGATACAAAATTAGTGTTTTCAGCTTAGTTAATGCTGGACAACATAATGCACTTACCCAGTTGTTGGAATTAGCATTGTTAAATTTGAGGTGTCCATACATTTAGTTCATAATTTAACTACAGCAAGGTATGAAAATCCAAAATTTTATCGGACCAATTTCAACAAATGAGTAAATGCATTATGTTATCCAGCATTAACTTTACTTTTAGACAACCAGATGACCTAGTGGTTAGAGAACCTGACTACGAAGCTTGAGGTCCCGGGTTCGATTCCCGTGTTGGGGCAGATAATTGTATGAAAAATACTAATGTTTGTTCTCGGGTCTTGGGTGTTTAATATATATTTAAGTATGTATCTATCTATATAAGTATGTTTATCCGTTGCCTAGTACCCATAACACAAGCTTTACTTAGCTTACTTTGGGACTAGGTCAATTGGTGTGAATTGTCCCGTGATATTTATTTATTTATTTTATTTTATTAACTAAGCTTGAAACTCTAATTTTGTATCACGTTCAAAATTTCACCCTGTATTTATTATGTATGAGATAATAACTCGTTTATCAATTGGACTTTGTCCTCATAACTCTGGCATTCATCGTTTAAGTTACATGAATACAGATGCAAACCCTTAGATCCAACCCATCCTTGATGGTTTCTACTAAATTCTTTTGCTTGACTGCGTATCTCAACTCGCCCAAACTTCACTGCAATTTAATTGGTAGTAGTTTAAATTTTAGTGACCATGGTTGCTGCAATGTAGCCGAAACGTAGAGGTAAATATTGTTTGCGTGTTAATTCTCGTTTAGTGTTATTAGTTATGAGTGAAAAACACAAAAGTTTAAATAGATTATATATTTTTTTCATTTTAAGATTAATGCTTTGTTTCAATTATAAAAATCTTGCATGATTGATTTCAAATACAAAATACCATTTTTTATCTAGATACTTTTGTGATTTAACTTAGGTATATCATATTAAGCTTTTATACCCTGAACTTAATTTAGATTTTTTTTTTAACAGCTGGAAGAAGATTTAGAAAATTACCAGTACTGGAAGATAATGAAAGGGCGACCCAAGCTTAAATCTACAGCACGCCTCCAAGTGGCATGTGAGTCAAGTGAATCATTAGAGGTATGACTTTTTTTTACAAATATAAATTTTGAACTTTTATTGTATTAGCCAAGTGAGTTAACTAAAAAATCTACTAAAATGCATTGCATATTCAAAACCATATTTACAAATTGGGGTGTTTTTGCTGCAGATACCGGTATACTAAAACTTATTTTATTTAAATTTCTAAACTCGTATCAATACCCAGTGTTAGGTGGCAGATTGCGGGTCCAAATCGAACTCCGTAGTATAATCAACGCGTCAATTAATATAGTACGACTAGGACCGTCTACGTCATAGCTGTCAAAGTCAAATGAAGGTCTTTGCTTATTTGTTATGTAATAAGTTCATTACATTATATTAAAATTAAGAAGGTGTAGAAAACGATTTAGAAGTATACACCTTGAAATTTTAGTGGTGGTTTTCCCGAAACGAGGTGATTTAGTATCGATTGTACAATCGATTTATAATTACTATTTTGACTAGGGTCAAAAATCCAATTGTGAAAAACGAAAGTCGAAAATGACCGCAAACCAATAGTAACGCTTCGTTGGTACCTAACCTATCGTACGATCGTACGCTATTTGTACCAACCAAGCGTTACTATTGGTTTGCGGTCATTTTCGACTTTCGTTTTTCACAATTGGATTTTTGACTCTAGTCAAAATAGTAATTATAAATCGATTGTACAATCGAAACTAAATCACCCCGTTTCGGGAAAACAACCACTAAAATTTCAGGGTGTATATCTCGAAATGGTTTTAGATTTATTATACACTAGCTTTTGCCCGCGACTCCGTCCGCATGGAATTAGTAATTTGGGCAGCTTATTTTTTTTAACAAATTCGCTTTTTCATCAATTATGGCTCTCCTTAGTTCCTCGATATAAAAAAATTACCCGCCTCCGCAACCCCCCCCCCCGCTAACCCCCTCACCCCCCTCCCAACCCCACGCCCCCACCGAACCCCCCCGCACACCCGCGTTCACATTCGCCACCATGCGTGCCTATAGAAGTTTTACTTCAAAAACCCCTGATTTTGAAACATTATTCTGCTCCGTTCCGCTCCTATTGGTGTTAGCGTGATGATATATAGCCTATAGCCTTCCTCGATAAATGGGCTATCTAACACTGAAAGAATTTTTCTAATCGGAGCAGTAGTTCCTGAGATTAGCGCGTTCAAACAACAAACAAACTCTTCAGCTTGGTTATTAATTCTTCCAAAAACTGTTCGATAAATTCTTAAAATAGACGTATCTTTCTTATTTGTGAACCAATTGAAATGAAACAAACACTAATGTTAATCCAAGAAAATACCAACATATCAGTGAAAACCGCATCCTTCTAGGTTAAGCCGTTTCTGAGATTAGCGCGCACAAACGCACAGACAAATAGACAAACAGACAATAATTCTAAAAATCATTGTTTCGGGTTCTATTGCGCTAATAAATAGCCCTAGTGACAGTTTTTCTCAAATATTTTCAATGTACAGACACCGACTTGTTACAGATTTATTATAGACTAGCTTTTGCCCGCGACTCCGTCCGCGTGGAATTAGTAATTTGGGCAGCTTATTTTTTTATCCGATTTGCTTTTTCATCAATTATGGCTCTCCTCAGTTCTTCGACATAAAAAATTACCTCCCACACCCCTCCCAACCCCCCCCCCCGAAATCCGCACCCCCCGACCCCCCCCCCCCCCCCCCCCCGCACACCCGCGTTCACATTCACCACCGTACTCCCAGCGTGATGATAATTATATAGCCTTCCTCGATAAATGGGCTATCTAACACTGAAAGTATCGTATCTTTCTTATTTGTCAACCGATTAAAATGAAACAAACAATGTTAATCCAAGAAAATACCAACATATCAGTGAAAACCGCATCTTTCTAGGTTAAGCCGTTTCTGAGATTAGCGTGCACAAACGCAAAGACAAACAGACAAACAGATAAACAGACAAACAGACAATAATTCTAAAAATCATTGTTTTGGGTTCTATTGCGCTAATAAATAGCCCTAGTGACAGTTTTTCTCAAATATCTTCAATGTACAGACACCGACTTGTAACAGATTTATTATATGTATAGATATATAGATATAGATTTAAAAAATCTAGACAGCTTTTCGGTTTTTCCGCCTATGGTCAAGGGTGCGATTGGTCAAAATACGCTTTTTGTCAAAGGCCCGCTTGGTCCAAGATGTGGTTGGTTTGCCAAAGTTGCGTTGCGATTCGACAAAACATTTTCGTCAAAGGTGAGCTTTGCCAAAAGACACAATTTGTCAAAATAGGTACGCTTTTTGCCTAATGCTCGTTTGGTCCAAGGTGTGAAATTGTCTAAGTCGCGATTCGTTAAATAATGCTTACGCTAATGAATGGTAAAAAAAAAATATCAAATACACTAGATGATAACCAACCCATTGAACAGGCTGGATTCCGGAGGGGCTATTCCACCCTAGACCACCTTTTTGTTGTTAAACAACTCTTTGAAAAAAGTAATGAATATAAAGAGACCTTCTACTGCTGCTTCATAGATTACTCAAAAGCTTTCGACTCGCTTTATCATGAGAGCATATGGCAAGCACTTAAGAATCAAGGAGTTTGTATAAAGTACATTAGAATACTAAAAATGGTCTATCAGAACAGTACAGCAAAAATAAAATTAGAAGAAGAAGGTGATGAAATTAAGATAGAAAGAGGAGTACGCCAAGGCGATCCAATATCTCCAAAACTCTTTACAGCGGTGTTAGAAGAAGTATTTAGACATCTTGATTGGGAGAAGTATGGAATTAAGATCAATGGGGAAAACCTAACACATCTGAGATTCGCGGATGATATATAATATTCTCGTCCTCAATAGACAACCTGCAGATGATGATTAAAGAGCTTGATAGTGAAAGTCAGAAGGTGGGGCTAGCGATGAACCTAGAAAAAACAAAAGTCATGACTAAAGCGAATTTAAAACCACCTATATACATCAACAACAAATTAATAGAATATGTGAATGAATATATATATCTGGGACAAATAATCTCCCCATTTGACTTAACAGCGGGGCCATCCATAAATTACGTCACACATTTAGGGGGAGGGGGGGTCAAGCGATCTGTGACACTAGAACAAAATAATGGCGATTTTCATAGTAATAAGCGTGACAAGGGGGGGGGGAGGGGTCCAAATTGATCGAAATTGGTGTGACGTAATTTATGGATGGCCCCAGAAGGAGATAGAAAGACGCATAGGAAATGCCTGGAAACGATACTGGAGCCTGAAAGAGATCATGAAAAACCCAGAAATGAATATGACTATCAAGCGGAAACTTTTTAACACCTGCATCTTGCCAGTACTCACATACGGCTGTCAATCCTGGGCCCTTACCAAAGCTCAGATAAGAAAACTTGAGACATGTCAAAATTCGATAGAAAGAAGTATGATAGGGAAGAAAAAATCAGAAAGGATAAGAACAACTACCATAAAGAAACTTACCAGACTAAAAGATGTTGCAGTAACAATCAAGAAGCTAAAGTGGAAGTGGACGGGTCACTTAATAAGAGGAATAAACAAATGGAGTAAAACAATTATTAATTGGTACCCAAAGTATAAAATAAGAAAAAGAGGCAGACCATTTAAACGCTGGACCGATGAGATCAAGGCAATGGCAGGCAGTTTATGGACTAGGTTAGCTGGAGACAGAATTGTATGGAGACAGTTGGGGGAGGCCTTTGCCAACAGGCAAACAGATACCGAATTTTGAGTTAGTTATGTTAATTATGTTATGTTATGTTTATGTACAATTCAAAAATCTGAATAAAAGCCTATTATTATTATTTAATGAATGGTACCTACTTAGTGATTTTAACGACCACTTCGAACGCCTTCGCCTTGGGGTCGGCAGAATGAAGCTCCCTGACGGCCAACGACATCTGTTGAGCGTGGTATTTTGACGAATCGCACTTTTGACAAACGAAATTTGACCAAAAGCATCTACGACAAAAAGGGTATTTTGACGAATCGCACTTTTGACAAATCTAAATATGACCAAAGGCACCTTTTACCAACATGCTATTTTGACAAATCGCACCCTTGACCAGAGGCGGAAAACGCAGTTTTACTGGAAAATTGATTAGTTTATTTAGGCTGTGATACAAAAATCAAAACAACTGTCTTAGATGGACTAGCTCATGCTTGAGCTTGTATGGGTTGAAGTGTGGGGTATATAAATTGTTTAATTGGTAAGCTCATCAGTACCATGGGCATCTGCCCGATTGACAGTAAAATCAATATACCTCACTGAAACTAAGGGCCGTTACAGACGGACTGCATTCTAACTGCTTCATAGATTTCAGTCGGAGCTAGCGTGCAGTTTGCGTGCAGTTTTGCCGACTGCAATGGAAAATGTATGAGCAGTTGGCAGTTACTTTGCTCTTGGAATGCAATGCACATGCAGTCCGTCTGTAACGGCCCTAAAACTTTGTAGTCAGGTTGTCTAACCACTTTGTTATGTCATTACTTTCTTGTTACCGAAGTTACCGTTGCGTTGTTTTTGTTGATTAATTTAAACTTTATTTACAGATGTCTGACAGACTACAGATAGAAAACTCTGAATTGGCAAATTTGTTATTACAATCTGAACCTATAAAACAAACCAGGAAACGGAAACATGAAGATATTGATATGCCCAGTACATCACATGCTATTTCATTGCAGACCTTTCAGGTACTAAATCATTGTCATTTGCTGTATAAATTTTGGGCCTTCCAGAGCTTTTACCTCACTATCTAAAAACTGTTCACAGCAATCAAGTCTATCAATTATAATAATGGTTTCAGAAGTACATTTTTTAATATTTATTACTATCTTTTAGGTGCACGTTGCAACTCAGGCTTCAGTCATCACGGCAGAGAAGGCAACTAACACAAGTTTTGAGAGCACTGAACTTGGCATACAATCAACAACAGAGCAGAGTTCTTCAACACCTGTCTCAGAGTCTCCATCTTTGTTAAATTATACTTCAGAATCGAAAGGATCAGAAATAGTACTCGAAAAAGAATTTGAAATAAGAAAAATGAATGTAAATAAAGTTTACAAGAGGCCTAGAATGTATTTAGGGTTACCAGAACAATACACCTGGCTGATTGATTTCATAGTTGAGAAATCACTATCAAAAATTGATCCCTTGTGCATTATTGTAACATTACTGAAAATAAAACAAAATGATACCATTGAAAGACTGAGCGATGAATTTGAAATTTCTTGTACAAAAGTGTTTACAATGATCCTCAAAGGCATTGAAACATTAGGTAGCTTCTTTCAGAACTTTATTTTTTCTCCACCACCAAAAGCAATAAAAAGAAATCTACCTCTTAATACCAGGTATTCAAATTTGCAAATGATAATAGATTGCTTTGAGATTCAAATTGCCGAACCACCCGACCCATCAAAGCAGACTCAGACTTCGCAGTATAAGAGTTGCAAAACTGTCAAATACCTTATTGGCTGCACCCCCAATGGCTTAATAAGTTTCATTTCAAGAGGTTATGGTAGTCAAATATCAGATGAGGCCATTGTAGAAAAGAGCGGGTTACTGGATGTCTTGCAGCCTAATGCTACAGCAGATGAGAAATTCATAGAAATCGAATGTCTGTTAAGATCTCGTGGATTTAAACTTCTTAGGCCCCGTTGCGTCTACACTGGAGCTAAGCCGGCAGCAGCTGAAACTAAGCAAACCAAACTCGGAGCTAATTTGAGAGAGCCCATTGAACGGGTGATCAAATGTATCATGGAGTTTTTAATTTTAAAACCACACTCTGTGGTAAATTACAAATATGTGCCTTACTTGGACGAAATTGTAACTATTGCATGTGGAATAATTAATATACAAGTAGAAATATGTTTAATTTATTTTAATAGGTGCCTACTTTATTTAGTAGCTCTTATCACGCTCCAGTTTACACCCACTGTTGGACTAATGAATCATCTGCTTGACAATGAGCGGCGGCTTCATACAGCATGGATGCTATCAGCCGCTGTACCGTCTTTCCCATAGGGGGCCCCGACCTCATCATCCCACTCTTTATAGGTACGTCCTCTCAGAGTTAGCTGTGAAAAAATCAAACTTCTAAGCCAACGCAATCAAAATATACAGCCGTTTATGCCGCAAATTTCCGCACATTTTCGAAACTCGCAAGGGAATCAAAACCTACAGGGTATCTACTTCCCGTGAATTCAGAATCTTGAAATTTGGTACGAAGCAAGGTCTTATAGCACAGATAAATGAAAAATTGCGAAAAGCATAATTTTTTTTGTCTGTGTCTATATCAGTAACCAATCTATTTACCTATGCCACAAATTTTCGACACTCGCAAGGGAATCAAAACCTACAGGGTAGTTCCCGTGAACTCAGAATCTTGAAATATGGTACGAAGCAAGGTCTTATAGCACAGATAAAGGAAAAATTGCGAAAACCATAAATTTTTTTGTCTGTCTGTCTATATCACTATATCAGTAACCAATCTATTTATGCCGCAAATTTTCGACACTCGCAAGGGAATCAAAACCTACAGGGTACTTCCCGTGAACTCAGAATCATGAAATTTGGTACGAAGCAAGGCCTTATAGCACAGATAAGGGAAAAATTGCGAAAAGCATAATTTTTTTTGTCTATCTGTCTGTATCAGTTACCAATCTACAATGATCCCACACTGCGCACATTTTGCTTAGGAGCAGGGGTCTGCTTTTCGTGGATGTTCATAGATACATATAAATTTGTACGGAACCCTCGGTGCGCGAGTCCGACTCGCACTTGGCCGGTTTTTTTTACTGCAATGGGAGCCGAGTCAAGGAAGGCTGAAAAAAATTGCAAAGCGGCTCTTAGGACTTTTTTCAGTTTAGCAGGATTGAACATGAAAAAATAGTTTTACTTTGCGGCTCCAGAATGGAAGAAAATGGCCATCACGCTTTGAGGGGCTGTCGCTGTTTGGGTTGATTTCCGTGGCACCAGCTGAATCCTCAAAGGTGCCACCATACTCTCAACGATTCGTCCGGAGAGCGTACCTAAAGCTGCGTACGGACTGCGCGCACTCGGGTACGCGTACCCGGGCTTGCGTGTCCTGGAACGCCGCCATGTCCGTACGCCATGTACGCGTACAGTGTACGTGTACGTGTACAGTACGTGTACAGTGTACGCGTGCATAGCGTACGGACATGGCGCTCCAGGACACGCAAGCCCGGGTACGCGTACCCGAGTGCGCGCAGTCCGTACGCAGCTTTATATCCTCCAATATCTCGTAAACGTGCTTGGAAGTCTTGGAACCACCATTTTGTTCCGTTTCCTTTTGAGATGGCAGGGTGCTGAGGGTCGGAGGCTATTAAAGCCTTCACGGATTATCGTCGGTTTCTGGGACACGCTGTCTGTACCTATATGAATAAATAAAATTTACCAGTTACGATTTACTATTGCGTTTTTAGGGTTCCGTAGTCAACTAGGAACCGTTATAGTTTCGCCATGTCTGTCCGTCTGTCTGTCTGTCTGTCTGTCCGCGGCTAAGCTCAGAGACTGTTAGTACTAGAAAGCTGTAATTGGCATCAATATATATATCAGTCACGCCGACAAAGTGATTGAATAAAAAAAAGTAAAAAAAAATTTTTTAGGGTACCTCCCATAGACGTAAAGTGGGGGTGTTTTTTTTTTCTCGGCTAACCCTATAGTGTGGGGTATCGTTGGACAGGTCTTTTAAAATCATTGTGGGGTTGCTAACATGATTTTTCTATTCAGTGATCTGTTTGCGAAATATTCAACTTTAAAGTGAAAATTTTCATTAAAATCGGCCGTCCCCGTCCCCCCTCTAAAATCTAAACTGTTGGGTGGAAAAATTTGAAAAAAATCAGAAGGGTAGTAAATATATCAAATTTACTAGGAAAATTATAGCGGCTAAGATTGCTTGGAAATTATTTGTAGTTTAAGAGTAAATAGTAGCCTAATTAAGGTACAGAACATACCTAAACTTGGATGATTCCGTACACATACGAAATCCTTAGAAAACTATTACTTGATTTTTTCGTAATGGCTACGGAACCCTACCTTGGGCGTGTCCGACACGCTCTTGGCCGGTTTTTCCTTTTTTTTTTCACACTAGTTCCTTCACAAGAGGTAAAGGGAGAACTGCTTTAATTTTTCGCCTTTCTTCCTTTGCTAAATTGAAGGTGCTACTGCGACTAGGAACAACAGTGAAAAACCGGCCAAGTGCGAGTCGGACTCGCGCACGAAGGGTTCCGTATAATCCTACTAATGTTATAAACGCGAAAGTTTGTAAGTATGGATGGATGGATGTTTGTTACTCTTTCACGCTAAAACGGTTTCACGGATTCTGATGAAATTTGGCACGCAGATAGTTTATAATTCGGATTAACATATAGCATACTTTTATCCCGGAAAATTGCGTAGTTCCCGCGGGATAGCGATAAACGAATTCTTCGCAGACGGAGGCGCGGGCAGCAGCTCGTTGTCTATAAAAATCACGTTTGTTGTATGGGAGCCCCTTAAATATTTATTTTATTCCATTTTTTAGTATTTGTTGTTATAGCGGCAACCGAAATACATCATCTGTGAAAATTTCAACTCTCTAGCTATCACGGTCCCCGAGATACAGCCTGGTGACAGACGGACAGACAGACGGACGGACAGCGGTGCCTCAGTAATAGGGTCCCGTTTTTACCCTTTGGGTACGGAACCCTAAAAATTAACGCAGTTCATCCTTCATCTCTTGTGAAGGAACTAGGCGAAAAAAACGGAATACCTAGCTCCTTCGAAGGAACAGCCAAGGAACTACCGTGAATAATTCGTTACGAAATAAGCGGCATATTCGACACGAGGCAATCTCTTCCAGAACACCTTTATGAACATAGGACAAGTACTTGTAGGTATCTAAATACTTACTTACTTACCTTAGTTTAGGGCCTTGGAAGGCAAGAGTTGACGAAGTAATCGGTAAAATGAAAGTTATATGTAGTATAAAAAATGTTACAATTTATTAAAAACCATAAAATATTCACATAAACGTTTATTTTGTTGTCACAACGGGCAGCCACAGCCACCCTGCACATAGGTACAGTTCACAACATCTTTTGGGAGTCCCAGCAAGATATAGGGATGCTATTGACGCTTACTCCAATGCGATAGGCATAGCCGTCGGTATCTCAACACGTGGCATTTACATTGGTAATCGGTGGGTCAGGATAGGAGCTCTGCGAACAGGATAAGGCTGCGTGGGTGATGCTCGCGGAACTTCGCTCCTGTAGCAGGACAGCTGTTCACTGATGGGTTGTGGCGTCTATGGCGTCGTTTAGGGGACGACGCCGCTGTGACAGTTGTAGCAGGGTCCAGTGGGGCAGCAACAGCAGCCCTGCACGCAGGGGTTACAGCATTGGGGCATGCAAGGCGCGTCGCAGCCGCCCGGACACCGAGCGAATTGCCCGATATTGAAGTCCCGGTAACAGCCGTATTGTGGCATTAGATATGATTATGAGTAGGTATTTATACTAAGTACCTACATAAAACTGTATTTTTTTATTTAACAAACGAGTTTTCAATTTTTTTAGTGTTTTAAGTTTTTTTATGAAATCTGATGTGTTCGTGGGAGTTTTTGTAAGTGATTGTTTTGTTTTCTCAACGTCAAGTTTGATTTGCGGAGCGATAGGCCAGTTTGACTAAAGTAAATAAGTACTTTATTATAGTAGATATAGGGTATGGCGATAAAAGTAAAGACACTAGGACGGATGAAAAAGAACTAAATTTTTGCCTTAAAATGTTTACATAACAAGATTGTGACGATCTTATTTAATTTCTAGTTTTCCAACACAACTGCTTATTTAATACATCCTTCTTCGCAGGTTTTTATTTTTCTACCGTTCTGACATTTTATCGGCCAAAAAGACAGCAAATCAAGCATTTGTTTTCTAGCCTTTTTGTAACAAAACGTGTAAAGCTATAAAAATACTAAAAAAAAATAAACAACATCAAAATAATCTACCATTTATCAACAGATCAAGTTAAATTACAGGAGGTAAGAAGTTCATTGTAGTAAATACTTATTTTTTGTACAAAAAAAAGACTAAGCGCTCTTACGCACTATGCAGTAGCCGCGGCGGTAGCGCACGGTCTCTTTCTCAAGCGATATTCTGAAGAAGGACAGCGCGGGAAACCGCGAGGCTTAAGGGGGTACCGCGTTATTCGCGCTAATCGATTTTGGGTGGGCGATATCGGGCGTGGGGCCGCTTGGGGGAGGCACGATGGCTCAAGATAGGTTGGTTGGACTGCGCGTGTTTTTGGGTATTTTCATCATATTACTAAAACAAATACATATTTTAAAAATGTTTTAGGCTTAAAACAACTAAATTTCATAATACCTTATTCACTAATACCCCTAATTTTCAAATTACCATGGGCTCATAATACCTAAAAATACCTAAAATTACAAATTGTCTCCTCTTAAAATTTGAAATTTTAGGTATTTTTAGGTATTATGAGCCCATGGTAATTTGAAAATTAGGGGTATTAGTGAATAAGGTATTATGAAATTTAGTTGTTTAAAGCCTAAAACTTAAAAATGTAGCCAGACTACGCCCTAGAAAACATCTTATTTTATTAACATTCAAAAAGTCATGACCTTCCGTGCAGTATTAGCGTCGTACTACGAGTTTAATTTATATTTTAGAGACGAAAAGGTTTTTTTTCTATCGAGCGAACTACAAGTAATCGTGTTTCGAAAAAGACTAGTCGCAAGAGTGAATCCTCAAATATCTTACATATGAATTTCAGGACTATAGCATCTACAGCACGAGTTTAAATGAATACAATAAATGCGCCAAAAACACGGTACCCCCTTAACTGCGCGGCTTGAAGCGGCAATTATACTACTTCGTTCACCTAATGCGTTTGCTTTGCCGAACTTGTTTCAAACTACTTCGGCGAACGAACGTCGTCTTCATATTAGTCTGTCCGCCCGCCTACTGCGGTAGCCATAACTGGGCGGTGGCAGCGGTCGCTCGCCGAGTGCGGCTGACTACCATACCATATTCTTTACACTGTTGTGGCCACTGTACCTACTTATGTTGCGTGCGGCGATCGACTCAGAAATTGCCCCTTTACCGCATAGTGCGTTCTTGCACTAATAATTATTTTGGTTCTAGTTGTAAAGATGCCTGTCCGTAACTGCTGCCTCGGTTGCCAAGGCAATCTGTCGGGTCCCTGCGGACCTGCGGCCCAACGCATCGATGATTGCAACGTTGGACCCTGCTGCGTGCACTCTTTCGAGGCCAACTGCAACTCACCCTGCGGGCAGCTAGGGGTCATTCACGGGTAACCAAATTGTTTTTATTGGTTATAAATTATGATTTATATAATTTTAATAAAGTCGAAGCAATCATAGTAATTTTTCCCTACATACACTCTTTCTCCCAATTTACGCCGGCTATGTAAAAGTCACTACGGTCAATAACCACTGAACTATCGATAATATTATATGAGCATTTCTCATAAAAAGGCGCCTTTATTTTTTTATATTCCCAACAATTATTCGAGCACTTTCCATCCCTGTAGCTGAGAAAAAGTGTCCCGAAAATGTCATACATTTTTTTATGCTCTTCCTTTTCGTTAAGCCATACAAAGTGTACCTACCGTTGGTATGGAATATTAACAAAATAGGAAAAAAAACTTAGCGACATTTTTTGTCATATTAAGATTGAAAGAGCTCGTGATTCTGAGTAGGAATAACATAAAATTATTAGAATATACAAAAAATAAGTGTCATTTTTTTGAGAAATGCTCATCTACATTTTTGTTCTTCGTATATTTGCAATAATTCTAAATATTTAAATAGTTAAACTGATTTATAAAATCAAAAAATATCAAGGTATGTTTATCTCCGTCGCGTCAATCTGCTATCTAAGTACTTACCTAGTGAGTTTTGGTTGCTACCCGATGATATCAACTGTAAAAATAAATAAATAAATAAATATCATGGGACAATTCACACCAATTGACTTAGTCCCAAAGTAAGCTAAGCATAGCTTGTGTTATGGGTACTAGGCAACGGATAAACATACTTATATAGATAGATATATACTTAAATACATATTAAACACCCAAGACCCGAGAACAAACTTTCGTATTTTTGATACAAATATCTGCCCCGACACGGGAATCGAACCCGGGACCTCAAGCTTCATAGTCAAGTTCTCTAACCACTAGGCCATCTGGTCGTCAAACTGTAGAAAGGTAAAATCCCTAAGGCGCCACACATCATATATGGCGCTAAAGCGAATTTACCTTAAAGGTATAAGTTGGCAGCCGACTCCACGCAGCAGCAGCAGACGACGTGTCGCTAGCTACGCTAGCTACGGAGGGATTTTCATAGAAATAAGGTATAAGTTGAGTGCTGCGACACGTCGTCTGCTGCTGCTGCTGCGTGGAGTCGGCTGCCAACTGATACCTTTACAAAACAAGTTCACTGTCGATTGGTCCAAGCATTTTGCAAGCGATGTTAATGCAGTGGTTGTTTTGTAGGGCTCGGGCTGGCGTAGCCGGCTCGTACTTTAGCTGCGGCCACGGCTGCATCGGCGGCTGCACCGGCGGCCTCTGCGGATGTTGCTGCGGCCCCTCTTGCGGCTGAACTAATCCTCTTTGAATTAATCTGCGGCCCTAACCCTAACATGTCGGCTTTTGTAGTGAATACGTTACCTTATTGCGCTTCAATATCAACAGCGTATTAAGCAAAATAATACACCATTTCAATTTAGACCTTCCGAAAAATGGACAGTCTAAATTAAAATGGTACTTACATTATTTTGAGGTGATGCGCTGTTGACCTGGGAGTGCGTTATGATAATTTTGAACGCTGGTAAAACTCACTTTCCCAAAATGTCTACTTTCTCTAAAAGTGGACTTTAAACGTACACTTCCGAAATGTACGCTTTCTCGATTAGGATATTTTCTCGAAATGCACGCTTTATCATACATGTTGAAAATCCTGCTGGACTCACTAGTGGAACCTAGCAGCGGAACTAACAGTCCAGAAGGACATGCACTTGCCCAATAAGTGCATTTTCAAAACGCACATATTCCCAAAATATACGAGTTTGTGTGACGCCCGTTTATATAATATCTACCTAATAGCTTTTCCCCGCGGCTTCGCTCGCGTGAACCATAAGTATTTCAAAGAAGCAAGCAATTAGGCAAGCAAGCTAGTATGCAAGCAAACCTGCAAACAAGCATGCAAGCAAGCCAGCAAGCATGCAAGCGAGCAAGCAAGCAAGCACGCAAGCGAGCACGCAAGTGAGCACGCAAGCAAGCATGCAAGCGAGCATGCAAGCGAGAACGCAAGCAAACAATCGTGCAAGCAAACGTGCAAGCAAGCGTGCAAGCAAGCGTACACGCTTGCAAGAAAGCATGCAAGCGAGAATCCAAGCAGGCATGTTAGAGAGCGTGCAAGCAGGCATGCAGGTATGTAAGCGATCATGCAGGCAGGCATGCAAGCAGGCATGCTAGCAGACATGCAAGCAGGCAAGTAAGCAAGCAAGCATGCAAGCAAGCAAGGATGCATGGAAGCTTACCAAATTTCATCTAAATCGGTTACGCGGTTATTGATTCTCCATACAAAGTTTCACCCCCTTTTCACCCCCTTAAAGGGTGATTTCCGGGATAAAAACTATCCTATGTCCTTTCCCGGGACTTAAACTATTTGTATACTAAATTTCATCTAAATCGGTTCAGCGGTGTAAGCGTGAAGCGGTAACAGACAGACAGACATGCACAAATACGACTCTTTGAAGTGCACCTTACCTTCTAGGAAAATGCACTTTTTGGAAAGTGCGTATTTCTGGAAAGTGAGTTTTACCAGCCAGCCTTTTAATAACTAAAAATTAAGTGACTCACGATTAAATTTGTCGCGGACGATCCGACTAGTTTGTCTTAATCGAATCGTTTTATACCTACTTTGTAATCGTAAGGTTGAGAATTCAATTTTTAGTTATTTTATGTTGACCTATTTTGTTCTGAATAATGGATGAGCTCGACAAGGGACCGTTTACGTAAGGATAAACACTGGCGTGCTAGTAGTATGTTGTGACATTTTGAAATAAACATTTTGTTGTTGTAAAAGTTTGTATCATTTGGAAAGGTAATATTTTTGAGGCGTAGGTAGTCTCAAGGAAAGTTCACCTAAAGCCTTCGATCAACAAAGCCTAAAGCCGTAGAAGTTTTATATGCAGCATTGACTAGCACCGTCTATTGTGGCCTTAAAATCAGTCATACTATCGATAGTCTTATCGAAACTATCGACCCTTGACGATACTATCGATAGTATCGAACAAGTTCAATAGTATCGCCTAATTTTCACTATCGATACTATCGATCGATAGTATTGCAGCATGTCGATATTTTCGATAGTACTATCGACCATTTCTCAAGACCAAACTATCGATAGCGAAACTTTCGCTATCGCAACAACACTGCTGTCGAAGTGTCGATAGTATCGATAGTGAAAATTAAGCAATACTAGTGTTGCCGGACAATCGGCGGTGAACCGATTAATCGTCGATTATAATTTCGGCGCACAAATAATCTAAATATCGATTATCCAATCCATAGTATCTATTAAATCGATTTCTACATAATCGATACAATCGACCTATCAATTAGACCAGCTGCTTTTTAGACCAGTTGCTACTTAGACCAGCTGCTTTTTAGACCAGTTGCTAATTAGACCAGCTGCTTTTTAGACGTGATGATACTAACCCAATTAAGATACTATTGTTACATTTTGCTTAGGCTTAATCTTGAAATCTACCTACGTAAAATTTTCTATCTTCATAATCTTGTTTAAGTAGGTACTTTACGGTTGGCAAGATGAGTTGACTCTAAGAGTTGACTTAATCATTTGTAAGGTTGGATACATAGACATACATGAAACAATCTGGCACCTAGCAATGCAATACTATCTTATGCAATTCTTCGATAGTATCGATTATGTAGATAAAATCGATTTAATCGACTAAATTGTAAAATATTTAACAATAGATTTAATCGATTATATCGGGTACTTGATCGATTATAATTGATATAATTGTATGAGTCTTAGCTTCTGTTATATCGATATATTACCGATATTTAGATTGTTTAGGGGGAAAACCATCGATTAATTGATAATCGATTATCCGGCAACACTAGGCGTTAGGTACTATTGGAACTTGTTCGATAGTATCGCGTCAAAAAGTCGATATTATCGACTGATGAAAATCAGTTATTGCTAAAAATCATTGATACTATCGATCAAGGTCAAAAATAATAATATCGATAGCGAAACTATCGCTGTCGCAACAACCCCTGTTTTCTCGTGGTCCCATTGATTTGTCCCATCAATGGGACCACGACACCACGAGGGAGACTTATTTCTCGTAGTCCCATTAAATTCTATTGAAATGAACTCAAACCTGTATATCTATGTATGAATGTACAGTAATTAGTACAGGTTAGACTTTTGTTCAATACCAACTTTTAGGTACCGTACATACATACATATAAAGGAGATTTGAGTTCATTTCAATAGAACTGAATGGGACTACGTGAAATAAGTATCCCTCGTGGTCCCATTGCTGGGACAAATCAATGGGACCACGAGAAAACAGGGGCAACAACACTGTTCAGGGGCTAAATTCAGGAACGGCCCAACGCGGTTTGCGAGCGGTAATTCAAACGTTTGGGAGAGGATAGGAATGGGTTGAGCTTGGAATGAGCCTTGTTTTTTTTCCTGTTAATTCGCATGTAAAAAAATCAATAAATAATTATTAAACAAATAAATAAGGCTCATCCGAAACTCAGCCCTAACCTCTCGCAAACCAGTGATTTTTGGCGTTCCTGAATAGCAGTTCAAACCAAACCCAACCCAAACGATTGAATTACTGCTACCAAACCCGTGAAGGCCCGTTCCTGAATTTAACCCCAGGAGTGTACATTAGGAAGTTACTGACAATGACCAGCTCAGTCAAGAAAACAACAGAATTAATTCATTGAATCTTAATGCTTAATTTAATTCACAACGTTTTACGAGTGTATACAATACAATTTATCAAACAACGGAGACATCACGCGGCCAGTACAGCTCACCCTAACATCACTTCTAAACCACACTTTCACAAATCACAAACCACGGCGTTCAATATAGGGGTTGACAACAGGGCGTAGGACACGGCTCTGGACAAGGCGGCGGGCATGCGGGCGGGGGGTTACAGCAAGGCGTGCAACACGGCCTGCAGAACGAAGGACACGGGCAGAAGTTCGGCATGCCGCACGGCGGGCACGGCGGCGGACACGACGGCGGGCACGACGGAGGCGGGCACGACGGAGGCGGGCACGACGGAGGCGGGCACGGCTGATAGCAGCACGACATCGGCGGCTCACGAGCAGGCGGGCAACACGAAGGTGGCGAGCACGGCGCCGGACACGAAGGCTTCGGACACGGCGGACACGGCCCGCAAGGTCCACAAGGTCCGCACGGCCCACAGGGCCCGGGGCCGCAAGGTCCGCACGGCCCACAGGGCCCGCAGCACGGCCAACCGCAACAGGGAAAACTGCACATTTTTCGCGTGATGTCTTTAAATTTAGTGGTAAATTCACTGTATAATTTTGAATAAATATTTGGTGTTTTACTTTTTTATGTTTTTGAATTTTTCACATTTGTGATGTGTTTAGTTTAAATTTCTATAAAATACTGAGACATTCTATCGTGAGCATCAGGATGCTTCTAAATTTGAAAATTGTTGGTAGGTATTCAATATCCAGACTGTTTTCGGCCAGCTTTATTTTTCTATTCGGAGAGTTTCTACACCAAAACTACTATTAAGCTGCGTACGGACTGCGCGCACTCGGGTACGCGTACCCGGGCTTGCGTGTCCTGGAACGCCATGTCCGTACGCCATGTACGCGTACACTGTACACGTACACGTACTGTACACGTACATTTTACACTGTACGCGTACATAGCGTACGGACATGGCGTTCCAGGACACGCAAGCCCGGGTACGCGTACCCGAGTGCGCGTAGTCCATACGCAGCTTTATAGTTCTGAGGGAAGTTACTAACAGCGATAACTTTGAAGAGCTTGTAATACTCGTAGTTGTAATAACACAAACTTATAGGTAGGTAGGTACTAGAGGTGTGTATTCAAAAGCGGCGTTGAATATTTTTAATCTTAATAAGGAGCTGATCAAAAGACCTATTGAGGTACACCACTTACATTTTAATAAATAATAATACTTATTATAATATTATATCTCCATTTGTATGTAATAACTAATAGCATGCAGAATTATTTTATTGCTTAGCTTGGTTTGTAGGCTAAGGTAATTCTGCAGAACTGTTATTAGCAAATACCGGACTGTCTTTACGCCTTGCGTAACCCCGGCACCACACATATCACAAATGTTTCAACACATATTTGAACACATATTTGATCACATGTGAAGCACCGGTATTTGCTTATTTGTTCAATAGAACAACCATACAATCAACCATAGATCAAATATGTGTTCAAATATGTGTTGAAACATTTGTACTAAGTACCTATGTGTGGCGCCGGGGTAATGTTTCAACAAGTAATGGCCGGGGTAATGTTGTAGCAAGAAGCTATCAAGAAGCTGCACTTATGTATCTATCCAAATGTTACTTAAAAGTCTTAAAACTAAGAGGTAATTGCAAATTGATTGATTTATCACGGGTCGCGTGAAGGAAAACATCGTGAGAGAACCTACGCACGCCAGCGACCCAATTGAGTGGGGTGTGAAGTTCTCGCGTGGGAACTTATCCCATTCTGAGAGGGGCTTGTACTCAACAGTGGAACATATACCTACAATAGCCTAAGCCTTGTATAAGCTACTGATTTTTTTAGGGTTCCGTACCCAAACGGTAAAAATGGGACTCTATTCTATTACTAAGACTCCACTGTCCGTCTATATGTCTGTAGGTATACATTATATAAAAGGCCTGGATGGATAAATAATTTTTTAATCGGAAAATTAACCACAATTTTACCAGTTTGATAAATGTCAAAAAAAAATCGGATTCACCTTACCCAATTATCCAATTACCTGTCGTGACACTTCTTCAAGATAGAGATAATATTAGACTTCACAAGCATCACAAACTACGCTAAACGTGAGTAAAATGGGCATAAAAGGAGTGTAACCTAATAGTAGGCTGGTGAGACTATTTTCAAGGAAATAAAAAAAATGAAAACACCAAGATTTGTTCGTAAACACAGATTGGCAGCTATTTTGCCTAAACCAAGGAAGCGGTAAGTTTCAGGAATATCTACTAAGCCCGATAACAGAAAGTTTACACGGCCGAATGTACCGAAAGTGTCGAGAAAAGCTCTACTTTGTCGTTGAATTAAGGTCCCGTTTTGTAATTATGAGAGGATTAATTCGATACTTATTTTTGAACTTGACCGTACCAACTTAGTAGTAAACTAGCATGATAGATAAGTATTGTCAATGGACAAAGCAATATGATTACAAGCAACAATGTGAGCTTATCCTATACGTGCAGTTAAACAAGGTAATAGGTTCTAGGGAACCAATTTTGTCAACTGGTAGAATAATAGCTACGGTTGCTGCAGTTCTCGGAAATGAGAGATATTATCGTAATGCATTATAATTTAGTTGCTTTGCTTTGCGCATTGAGGTTTCAGCTGGTAGTTTTGTCGTTCTGATAAACTAAAGCGTGTCACACACTGAGCTATACAATGTATCCTACCTGCCTATCCTACTAAGGCACCCCATAGTGTAGACGATTTGCGCAACATTACGAATTGCAATAATATTGACCGTTTAGAGTTAATACTGAAGATTGAACAATGATTGAGCGGAAGTTTGAGAGAGTTTAATTTTTATTGCACCTGTTAGGGTCCTACGGGACGTTAAATAATAACGCAGACTGTATATCTATAAGGCTGGATTAATCGTCGTCTTTTCAATAAAATTGGTACTATCGTAACTAAATTCTAAAACAAATAGTGGAGGTTGACCGACGCCGGCGGTGAGTGAAAGGCGAGTCTGTGGCTGGGGCGATACGCCGTCCTCCCGCGCAGCTCGTCCCGCCCGTTGGTTGACTTGGTTGAGCCGGCTCTCATCTCAACATGCTCCCCGGGTTGAAGTGGAAGGCTTCAAAAATCTGGAAGGGGACAGATGTTATTAAATGCCCTCCGAATGGTGCCTCTCCTTGTCTTCAACTCGGCGACTCTAGTAACACCGTCGCTCTCAGGATACAGCTTAATGACTCGTCCTAAGGACCAGAGCAGTGGTGGAAGAGCTCTATCCTTGATCAGGACTAGCGAGCCCAGTTTCAGTTCCAGAAGTGAAGACTGCCACTTTAATTTTTGCTGCAGAAGATGGACGTATTCCAACGAAAAGCGGCTCCAAAAATGCTGTTTTAAATGCTCAATCCTTTTGTAGCGCTCGAGGCGATTGACGTTCGAGTCCGTCACTTGTGGGTGAGGAATAGACAAAGGCGAGCGTCCAATTAAAAAATGAGCAGGAGTTAGAGCGGAAAAATCTGAAGGATTCAGTGCCAGGAACTCCACTAGGGAGTCCTCAATAACGTTTGTGTAAATGCCGGACGACTTCCGAGAGAGTTCATTCTAGGGTAAGTGTACCAGTGAATGAACACTTAAGGAAATTTTCTACTTAGAAAATTCATTTTAGGCAGTTGGGCACAGTTTATTTAACATACGAGGGGCGTTCAATATAAAGTGAGAATGAGATGCAAACTCTTTTAATATTACGAAATTAAATACTGGCCGGTAAAGCTAATCTATCTAGCTGATTGCTATGAAAAAAAAAACTAACTGTCTTTTGTTTAAAAAAATATACGGTAATTTCTTTGCAATGCTATTGAGTACGTTAGCGAAAATGGAGAAAATTGAACTGCGCGCCGTAATCAAATACTTGTATTTGAAGAATTTTTCTACGGACCAAGTCAATTTGGATTTGCTGGACACTTTAGGGTCTAATGCTCCTCCGTATTCGACAGTCGCACGTTGGTGCGCCGAATTTAGACGTGGAAGAACATCGACAATGGACGACCCCCGCTCCGGACGCCCTACTACATCAGTAAATGAAGAAATTGTGAAAAAAGTCGAAAACTCAGTTTTGGCGGATCGTCGTGTCACAGTTCGTTTTATTGCTGAAAATGTAAAGATTTCAACGGGGAGCGTGCATAATATTTTACATGAACGCTTGGGTATGAAAAAGGTATCTGCGCGTTGGGTACCAAGAATGCTTACTGACACGCAAAAACAAACTAGACTAGAGATTTGTCAAGAAGCTTTGAACCTGATGCAGCAAGACCGGGAACTTTTTTTGGCGCGATTTATAACAATGGACGAAACATGGCTCCATCATTACGACCCTGAAACGAAACTGCAGTCTATGACATGGAAAAGGCCATCATCTCCAACTCCAAAGAAATTCAAGGTGAGCCCATCTGCCGGTAAGGTCATGGGCTCTGTTTTTTGGGATGGTAAAGGGGTATTAATGATTGAGTATCTCGAGCATGGAGCCACTATTACGGGCACTTTATACGCCAAACAAATAGCAACATTGCGCAATGAGATCCGCGAAAAACGGCGAGGTAAACTCTCGAAAGTTGTGCTGTCCCACCAGGACAATGCCCCGGCACACAAGTCCGCCGTTGCAATGGCTGCAATTCGTGATGCTGGATTCGATATCCTTAAGCATCCTCCGTATTTACCAGATCTCGCTCCCAGTGATTTCTACCTATTTCCAAGATTGAAACAATACCTGAGAGGCCAGAAATTTGAAGACGACGACGCGGTAGTCGCTGCAGTACAAGATTTTTTAAGTATTCAAGATGAGACCTTTTTTAAAAATGGAATTTTAAGTTTAGAAAAAAGATATACTAAGTGTATTATGCTAAAAGGTGACTATGTCGAAAAATAAAATGACATTTAGTAAAAGTTGTTTATAACATACTCATTCTCACTTTTTATTGAACGCCCCTAGTATTACTTTTTGTTTAGCACAACCAACTACTCTAGTTGGCCTAACATCATCATTATTTAACAGTATTACTGCACAATTTGAAGATGTATCACTATTTAAGGGAAAAAATGGAAAAACACCAGTGAATGAACGCAAAATTCTAGTGAATTAACAACTTTGATAATGATGTTTTGTTACATACCATAAAAATACAAAAGCGAAGTTATATTAACACAACTACATTCAATATACTTATTTGGTCGATTCCATGTTCTAAAACAATTAAAATACAAAAATAAGATTATTGTTCATTCACTAGATCTTGGAAACTAGTAAATGAACTAGCTATAAGTGACATAGTTTATTCACTGGAATACTTGAACCAGTTAATGAACCTATATTTTACGTTTGTTCCAATACTGGCCTTTCGGTAGATAATATATTTGGATCAAATTTGGATCAATGTCACTGAAAACGAAATCTTAATATGACTACTAGAAGAAAAGATATTGCACAAATAGAAAATCCTACAGTCCCAGTGAATGAACACCCCCGTTCATTCACTGGATTTAGGCGATTTTGAGTTCCAGTAAAAAAAACTGGATTAAAAGGTATTATTTATAAATAAATTACATTAAACTATATATGAATAGCACTAACAGGTCTTTAAAGCTTAAAAAAACATACCCAATGAATGATAGATGGCGGGGACAAAGGCAGTATAGTATACATCAGAAGTATAGTAGCTTTCCTTCTTCCTTAATACTGCTCCATAGAAAAAATGTACAACATCCGTACTTCCACTTTACATAGTCGCCATTTCAAAACTGTTGCTTAGGAGTCAAAGCAAATTTACCAGAACCTAACAAGTAAAGGTGCTAGTCGAAAAAAAAATACGAGGTGTGATAGAAACGTACCAAATTCTTATTATTTCAAAAAATGTTCGTTTTGTTCATTCACTGGTACGCTTACCCTATACTAGTTATAGATGACTAGAGGCCACGCCAACCGATAGCGAATTCTTTCGATTTCGACGATTCCGATGTGCGGTGTGCGAGGGTTGTCGCTATCGCTAGTAGGACGTACTAAACTTTATAACGTTTCAAATTTTAGCTTTTATGACAGCCCTGAACTCGCCAGGGGAGTCGAAGGCATAGAGATAGGTGAACTCCCCTGAGGAGTTTTCGGCGTGGAGGTAGGTATGGTTTATTCGACGAGTGCGTGTTTGGATTGGACTCCCCTATGGAGTCCTATGTGGATATTTATCTTTACGCTGGCTTATAGCAGTGGTCTTGGTTTTTAGCCTGGCAATGAAAGAGCTACGCAACACAACACACTCCCATTATGTAACATATATAACGGACCTTATTACTCTAATAAGTATTTTATTTACTCTACAGTCAGTGCTTCCACTACTCCCTAAACTCCCTACAGTACTCTACAATATTTTAAGTAGATGCTTAAGTACAAATATCTAACCAAAATGTATGTATGTCCTATCCAAGTATTTGTCTCAATGGTTACTGTTACCCAATGCTACACACGAAGTACAAATTAGTTAACATGGTTGTTGCGTAGCGGAACGATTGGGAAAGGGAGGGAAGCAAATAACACCGTTTAGCTGCTTCCTGCGCGGTTCTATGGAACTGGCGGTGCGCGAGCGCAGCCACAGCGCAACTTGCTTGCGCCACTTCACAGAAAACGCTGGGAAAGTGATCATTTTGAACATGAAACTACCGTGAGACTCACTCATAGTGGAAAAATACGGATAACACTCGAGTCTATAGTCGAGTTTAGCTCTACGTTTCGGGCTAATCTGCAGCCCTTCCTCTTGAAGCACACGCAACGGGCGGCTGCTGCCAAACGCGCACGAAAAACGCAAACCAAGTTATCCTTATTTTTTCACTACGAGTGATTCTCACGGTAGTTTCATATTCATTGTTTGGGTTATGTATGCAGATGTAAATTAGCGTTAGATTCTCAATTAGGTTCAACAAAATCTTAAAACAGTAAGATTAGAATCTAAGATGTCTTGTAATAGTTTTTTGTGAAATAAACAGCTTATTTTTTTTAAACATGACATTTCTAACGAAAGGTTATATACCCTGGTACGCAATTCAGTTTCTTCGACTGTACTATACTTCGTTTTTGTAGCATTAGAAAGCAGGTAATCGATCTTGGCGTGTCTTTCTATTGAAAAGCATTTTTGAAAAATAAAATAGCTTTTGCCCTCGGCTTCGCTCGCGTGTACTATGAGTATTACAAAGAACCAAGATATCAAGCAAGCAAGCATACAGGCAAGCAAGCAAGCAGGTCCACAATTGACCGAGAAATCGGTGAAAATACCTACATAAAAAAAGTGGAATGCATAACCTCCTCCTTTTTAGAAGTCGGTTAAAGAGCCCTTTGCGGCCTACTTACAGTATAAACTTATGAATTTTGAAATTTTAGCTTTCTACAACCAGTAAAACGCAAAATCCCGTTTTTTCTCGTTCCCGTAAGAATTTCGGGAAATGTTTTCTTAATGTTCCCCTACACTTCCCAAGGAACCCACTTGCCAAATTTCAGCTTTCTATGACCAGTAAAACGAAAAATCCCGTTTTTCCCGTTCCCGTGGGAATTTTGGAAAGTCCTCTCTCAATGCTCCTCTACACTCCCCAAACAACTTACATGCCGAATTTCAGCTTTCTACGACCAGTAAAAATAAATAAATAAATAAATAAATAAATATCATGGGACAATTCACACCAATTGACCTAGTCCCAAAGTAAGCTTAGCAAAGCTTGTGTTATGGGTACTAAGCAACGGATAAACATACTTATATAGATAAAGAAATACTTAAATACATAGAAAACATCCACAGCTCAGGAACAAATATTCGTGCTCATCACACAAATAAATGCCCTTACCGGGATTTGAACCCAGGACCTCTTGCTTCGTAGGCAGGGTCACTACCAACTAGGCTAAAGCGGTCGTTACCAGTAAAACGAAAAATCCCGTTTTTTCCCGTTCCCGTGGGAATTTGGGAAAGTCCTCTCTCAATGCTCCTCTACACTCTCCAAGCAACCTACATGCCGAATTTCAGCTTTCTATGACCAGTAAAACGAAAAATCCCGTTTTTCCCGTTCCCGTGGGAATTTTGGAAAGTCCTCTTTCAATGCTCCTCTACACTCCCCAAACAACCTACATGCCGAATTTCAGCTTCTACGACCAGTAAAACGAAAAATCCCGTTTTTTCCCGTTCCCGTGGGAATTTGGGAAAGTCCTCTCTCAATGCTCCTCTACACTCCCCAAGCAACCTACATGCCGAATTTCAGCTTTCTACGACCAGTAAAACGAAAAATCCTGTTTTTTCCCATTCCCGTGGGAATTTTGGAAAGTCCTCTCTCAATCCAGCTCTACACTCCCCAAGCAACCTACATGCCGAATTTCAGCTTTCTACGACAAGTAAAACAAAAAATCCCGTTTTTTCCTTATCCCGTGGGAATTTCCGAAAATCCTTAAAACTGTTTTTTACTATTATAATTACCTAGTTCTATGCCAAATTTTAAGAGCGCGCGCAGACAGAGAGCGGTCTGGAGTTCCGAGTTCCGCGTTCAGAGTTCTGTGTTTTGACCGCTCGAGAGTTCCGACCGCCTGCTGTGTGCGTTATCGTAAGGGACTCAGTACATTCGAAAGAACGCAGAACTCGGAACGCGGAACTCCAGACCGCAATAATAAAAAAAGAACATTGACACAATTACAGATTATTGTAATTTCAAAACTAAACTTTATGTAAAAAAGACGTAAAGTTTAGTTTTGAAATGACAATAATTTGTAATTGTGTCAGTGTTCTTCTACCTGAGCGATATGGTCAGGTCATTTACATTATTTTGGTTTCATAAGTAACAGTTAAGTACTATTTTTTTAAAAGCGGTTTTCAATAAAAAGACTCATCAAGATTGTTTACCTTATTTCTAATGCTAAAAAAACGAAGTATAAATATATTCGTAGATTACTTACCTAGGTTTCTTTGTTAATGTCCTTTTAGTGGCTGTTTCCCACGCAAATGCACTCGCTGTGCAGAGAGACGCTGCGCGCAGTTGACGGCCGCGGCGACGCACGCTCACGCACTCACCGTTAAATGCCAGGGGACCGCAACTGGAATCATATTTTATTATAAATATAATTATAATTAATGGGTCTCTTGTTGCACATATACATAGGATCATAAGCATGAACCACATGAACGTTTAAATTAATACCTCAAAATTACCTCAAATGACTTGTGTCATTTGTAGAGTATGTGTCAAAATTTTTTTTCGTCGCCATTTTTTCATACTGTTTCCTTGTATGCTTATTTTAGTTGCCTTTTGTGTTTTTATGTATTTTCTTTTTTAGATTGCTTAGTGATAAAATTTTAGTTGTCGGTTTCACTGATGCTAACGTTTGAATTGTGGGTAAAATGGTTCCAACGGAAGACCAGCGTCAGCTGTATCCGACATCATGCTGAGTTGGGACCATTTCGTGATAATGTTGTGTCTGTTACCGTTTTTTCACCTGTTAATTTAAGATTGTCACGAATAAATATTTCTCTTTCTTTTCTTTCTTTCTTTCTAAAATATTTTTTTTTAATTTGCCTTTCTTCGCTTCCGCCTCCTCTTCCGTTTTGGACGCTGCATGCATTGTACGTACTTATTTTTTAATTTTAAAATTATCTCTTGCCATCGTGGTCATCGTTTGTAACTGTGTGTATTTACGAGAAATATAGAGCGGTGAATACAAATCATAAATCATAAATCATATATTTATTCATTTGAGTAGCGGTTACAGAGATGTTCGATAGATACATAAAATGAGTATGTTCAGCAAACTATTATTTATTATTACTTATTTGTTGTATGTACAAACGTGTGTAATTTTGATTTACAATCCAACAAGAAGTCCACTGCACTGATCCAGGCTCTAACATCTCTATCGTTTGCCCGAATTTCATATCCCATAGCCAATAAGTAATCTATCTTTCTCTATAGGATTAGTCGAGAAAAAAAAATCACCCCCACTTTACGTCTATGGGAGGTACCCTAAAAAAAAATATTTTAGTTGTTTTTATTTAATCACTTTGTCGGCGTAACTGATATATATATTCATGCCAAATTACAGCTTTCTACTACTAACAGTCTCTGAGATTAGCCGCGGACGGACAGACATGGCGAAACTATAAGGGTTCCTAGTTGACTACGGAACCCTAAAAATCATGGAATTAGCACGCTTCTTTGTACATATTTTATATGATAAATGGCAAATGTTTTGTGAAATAGTGTCAAATTAAATTATGGAAAACAAAGGGATCCGATGTTTGTAGGAAAGATATAATCACTGGAAATGAGTCAAAGTCAAAGGTTTTGGCGGGAAGATTCCCCTGGGACATGGACGAAGATGCTGGCTTTGGTTAGTATTTACGAAATATTGTTGGGACAAATAAACGCAAACGAACAATGTTTGTCTCTCTATTATACACCGTGAAATTTTAGTGGTTGTTTTCCCGAAACGAGGTGATTTAGTTTCGATTGTACAATCGATTTATAATTACTATTTTGACTAGAGTCAAAAATCCAATTGTGAAAAACGAAAGTCGAAAATGACCGCAAACCAATAGTAACGCTGCGTTGGTACCTAACCTATCGTACGATCGTACGCTACTTGTACCAATGAAGCGTTACTATTGGTTTGCGGTCATTTTCGACTTTCGTTTTTCACAATTGGATTTTTGACTCTAGTCAAAATAGTAATTATAAATCGATTGTACAATCGAAACTAAATCACCTCGTTTCGGGAAAACAACCACTAAAATTTCACGGTGTATATTTATTTTTATATTAGCATCGTAACGGTGTGCGATCCCTGCTCGCTGGCTACGCTTCCGCTGGGCCTTCCCACGCCCGGAGAAAACGCCCGAATTATTGTCGCTACGTCTCCGAAATACTAAACAAAACACTTGTTAGGGGGGCCGCTCGAGTGGCAACCGAAATTACCTACATCAAACCGTCAAGCCACACAATTTGTGTATGTATGTGGACAGGAACAAGAAAAAATAGCAACCAACTCAATTTTTTTTAACCGACGACAAAAAAGAAGGAGGTTCTATGTTCGAATGACGATGTATTTTTATAACTTTTAGGCTTTACTAGAAAATAAAATACACATATACAGGGTTATTTTCAATTCACTGACATCCTCTTAACCCTGAATTCCTATCACTCAAACAAATGTTTTTTGTTTTACGACTTTTTAAAATGAATCACTTTTTTTCCCATACAAATACACAGAGTATCGTAAAAATAAGAGGTAATCTCAAATTTTGAAAACGTTATTACACCAAAAAATATTAAGTTATGACAAAAGCCGTAAAACAAAAAACATTTTTTTAAGTGGTAGGAGTTTAGGGTTAAAAGGATGCTATTGAATTACAAATAACCCTGTATATATATCTATTTATTTACATCATAATATTCATAATCAGTGGCGTAGCGTGCTAGCGTGCCTTGGAGGGGCCCTGTATCAATATTAGTTGGGGGCTCAAATGAAGAGTTAGGGGTTAGGGGCCTCTGTAGCTCGGGGGCCCCGCATCATCGATACGGCTGATATGGCGGTAGGCTACGCCCCTGATCATAATACAATCGATATCCTGAAATTAAAATTTCAGATTATTTAAAAGCGAAAAAGTTTTTCGGGTGCGCCGGTGGGAATTTCGGGGGAGTCGGTTGGATGCGACGTGGTTCAATTGGTAGAACACTCGTTGGGGCGCATACCCAGGAGACGTGGGTTTGAATCCCACCGACGCACCCGAAAAACTTTTTCGCTTTTAAATAATCTTAGATTCGGTGAGCCTACTGCTAATAAAATAAATAATATTAAAATTTCAGTTTTCTATTTAGAAGTAAACTGGCTTGTGTTAAACGCATGCCCAACTATTGTTTACGTTTTTATATAAAAATCTTGAGCCACAATCTTGTCAGAATTAACACATAAAAACCCACATAGGTTGCGTCTCTCAAACGGACGCTGCTTATCATCTGTCAAGATGTAAGAGGCCTATTGTGTGATTTGTGTGTGTCTACTAGGGGCGTTCAATAAAAAGTGAGAATGAGTATGTTATAAACAACTTTTACTAAATGTCATTTTATTTTTCGACATAGTCACCTTTTAGCATAATACACTTAGAATATCTTTTTTCTAAACTTAAAATTCCATTTTTAAAAAGGTCTCATCTTGAGTACTTAAAAAATCTTGTACTGCAGCGACTACCGCGTCGTCGTCTTCAAATTTCTGGCCTCTCAGGTATTTTTTCAATCTCGGAAATAGGTAGAAATCACTGGGAGCGAGATCTGGTGAATACGGAGGATGCTTAAGGATATCGAACCCAGCATCACGAATTGCAGCCATTGCAACGGCGGACTTGTGTGCCGGGGCATTGTCCTGGTGGAACAGCACAACTTTCGAGAGTTTACCTCGCCGTTTTTCGCGGATCTCATTGCGCAATGTTGCTATTTGTTTGGCGTATAATGTGCCCGTAATAGTGGCTCCATGCTCGAGATACTCAATCATTAATACCCCTTTACCATCCCAAATAACAGAGCCCATGACCTTACCGGCAGATGGGCTCACCTTGAATTTCTTCGGAGTTGGAGATGATGGCTTTTTCCATGTCATAGACTGCAGTTTCGTTTCTGGGTCGTAATGATGGAGCCATGTTTCGTCCATTGTTATAAATTGCGCCAAAAAAAGTTCCCGGTCTTGCTGCATCAGGTTCAAAGCTTCTTGACAAATCTCTAGTCTAGTTTGTTTTTGGGTGTCAGTAAGCATTCTTGGTACCCAACGCGCAGATACCTTTTTCATACCCAAGCGTTCATGTAAAATATTATGCACGCTCCCTGTTGAAATCTTTACATTTTCAGCAATAAAACGAACCGTGACACGACGATCCGCCAAAACTGAGTTTTCGACTTTTTTCACAATTTCTTCAGTTACTGCTGTAGTAGGGCGTCCGGAGCGGGGGTCGTCCATTGTCGATGTTCTTCCACGTCTAAATTCGGCGCACCAACGTGCGACTGTCGAATATGGAGGAGCATTAGACCCTAAAGTGTCCCGCAAATCCAAATTGACTTGGTCCGTAGAAAAATTTTTCAATCACAAGTATTTGATAACGGCGCGCAGTTCAATTTTCTCCATTTTCGCTAACGTACTCAATAGCATTGCAAAGAAATTACCGTATTTTTTTTTTAAACAAAAGACAGTTAGTTTTTTTTTTCATAGCAATCAGCTAGATAGATTAGCTTTACCAGCCAGTATTTAATTTCCTAATATTGAAAGAGTTTGCATCTCATTCTCACTTTATATTGAACGCCCCTCGTACTTAGGTAGGTACTTGCCTAATACCTTACCTAAACTTTTTTTCGGTTGGCATAGGTTTCAAAAGCAAAGTCCTTCTTAAGGTTAGTTAGTTGTTACTATAATTGGGGATGTCTATTTTTTTGCAATGTATGAAAAATCGAAAACCATTTCGAGATAAATGCTTTTTAAATCGTTTTCTGTAGTTATTTAATTTTAATATTATGTAATGAATTTATTATATAAAAAATAAGTTATGACCTTCATTTGACATTGGTGTAAATTGCGTGACCGGTTCAAGTCGTACTTTATTCTGTGTGGTTAGAATTCTTCACAATTTACGCGTGGATTATACTACGGAGTTTGATTTGGACCCGCTGTCTGACATCTAGCACTTTGTCAGTGCCAGTAAAGTGACACAGTGTATAGTGTACCACTACGCAAAAAATAATTAAAGGGGTTGCCTTATCGTACGCATTTAGATAGATTTAGAAATTTGGCATTGTGGGAGCCCTCAATTATAATCTGACGTCATCAACTAAAATAGTTTCAATAATTAATTTTGAAAAAAATAGAGAACTAAATGACAAAATATTGAAATTAGTTTCTTATACCTAATTGACTTTTCTATACAAAAAAAATATAAAAACCACTGGTATTTTTTTTTTAGACATTCCCAATTGCCGCTAGCCTCCCAGCTTTCCACTGGTTGCATTGCATCATTTACTAGAAACAGCGTCATTATTTCACAATATTATTGGCTCGAGAGTAGTTTTCCTATAATTCTTGTTTCCTGGATAAACGCAATGGACGTTGAGACTATTAGACGACGTCGTCTAACTTCGATAATGTTCACTAGAAATGTGAAATTACCTGCCATTGGTTTACTTCCATTGGTTTACTTCTCTAATTCTGCGAAGTACTTGCTTCAAGAAAGTCAAGTCATCCTTTGTTTTTGCTCCATTGTAAACTAGTATTTGAATGGAACATGAAAAGGAAATCGGTTGCAGGTATTTCCATGTGGAGCTGGAAAATGCTGCGTGCCAATTGCTGATGTGCGTGCCATTTAAAACATGTCAACACGACGCTGTTTTTATTTTTATAGCTTAAAAGCTAAATAAATACCACCTTAAACATGGCTAGCATATTAGACATTTATACGTCAAAACATAGGCTACTATTTTTCTTTAAATCTGTTTAATAGCAAACGCTAAAAAAACGTGCCCAATTAACATAATTGCCACTCTTTTAACTACTTACCCTAAACTTTCAGTTTACTTCACAAAGTGCCTTTGTCACGCAAAACCTAAAGCGAGGAGCAAAATACAGGGTTATTTGTAATTCACTGACATCCTCTTAACCCTGAATTCCTATCACTCAAACAAATGTTTTTTTGTTTTACGACTTTTTAAAATGAATCACTTTTTTTCCCATACAAATACACAGAGTAGCGTAAAAATAAGAGGTAATCTCAATTTTTCAAAACGTTGTTACACCAAAGATATTAAGTTATGACAAAAGCCGTAAAACAAAAAACATTTGTTTAAGTGGTAGGAGTTTAGGGTTAAAAGGATGCTAGTGAATTACAAATAACCCTGTACTAATATTGCTTATTAAAAAGATGCTTTTGGTTAACAAAAGTTAAAGTTCCTACTGGTTTCCGTTTTTTTAGACGAGACGGTGCGTGCAGCATAAAACCACCAAGGAGTTGAAGAACTGTCGAACTGTCGTCATAAAGCAGTTAAATTCGATGTGTAACTAAAGTACGCGAAGTACAGTTACTATAGAGAAAAGTGAAAAATATCTACTGGCATTAAATACTATATATTTGGAAATTTCCTTCATAACAACAAGAAGAGGAAAGGAGCAAAATCCGCTCCGAATAAGCTATTTAGCGATTAAATTTTAACGATTATTAATAACAACTATTTCTGAAAAAAAATTTTTTGGAAAAGATTGTACTTAATATTAATTTGAGAACCAAGAGTATAAGTTAGAAAAACAATAATCATCGTGATTCCATGTCTCCTACAAATTCCTTGTCATCTAATATATAAAATTCTCGTGTCACGGTGTTTGTTATCGAACTCCTCCAAAACGGCTTGACCGATTTTTATGAACCTTTTTTTTATCTACATTCGGTAGGTGAATAGGTCGTAAGCTATTTTTCTTCGCATAGGTACGGAGTCGCGGGCAACAGCTAGTAATATATTAAATTATTTGACCGGGCAGATTACAACTCATAAAAAAAATAAAGTAGGTACTTCTTAGTAGGCGTCTGTAAATTGTGGGCATGTAATGTGTGGGCACGTACCTACTAAAAGTTAGGTAACCTACCACGAAACCCCCGCGACTCGCCTACTCATGACGTTGTGCTGACGTTGGGCTCTATCCGAAATAGGCGTCAAGGCATTCACGTGTCGACGCGTTGATTCACCGCCGGCGTCAATGCCAGCGTAATTTCACCAAAGTACCAACAAGACGCCACTTAAATTTGTATCTAAATATAAAACAAGTGTTGTCAATCAACAACTCTGAGCAAGGCTAGACAGTAGCAGCAGTTTCTGTACCTACTCGAGCAGGAATATGTTCAAGTAAGCGGACTGAAGACTGCGTCATTCATTGGTGGACAATAGAAATGAACAGTAGGTATAGTTACCTACTTTGGCAAAAGAAGGAACATCAAAAAACGGGTTTGATTGATTTCTGAGAAAGAGACTAAGGACAGGACGAAAGGTGGATTAAAATTTTTGCCCACCCAAGCCCTAAGGCGTAAAGGGATCGCTGCCCTTTCTTTTCCCGTGTCTATATAGGTATCTATATACCTACTGTTCCACGATTGGCCCCTCTTTAACAACAATCGTGGAAATCATAGCCAGATCAATCGATCAGGTAACAGAAATCCACTTCAGTACCACTACCATGAGTTTACAGTGACCGTACTCGATAGCGAATAATTATAATGATATCACGGCGGTCTTTTTCAGTAATGAAATGATACGCTGACAAAGATAAAGATTTCGGTTTGTCGTCTTTTAGATGTGCTTTGTAATCAGTAGGGTAGGTGGAGTAGGTAACAATATGACTGCATCTGACTACTGATATACTTTTTATGAGCTGTCAAAACACAATTCTCCCATAGTTTGAATTGGCAATAGCAACTTATGACGTCACTTGTTCGCCTACTCAATCAACTTACTATTTATTTGTTGTAAAGCTGCATACGGACTGTGCGCACATTACGCGTACCCTACGCGAACCCGGGTACGCATACCCGGGTACGCATGTCCTGGAACGCCATGTCCGTACGCTATGTACGCGTAGCTGCAAGTAATGTGCGCGCAGTCCGTACGCAGCTTACAGCAACATAAAATCAGATTTTGCAGTTAATCGACAATTGTTCTGGTTTATATAAGGCTAAAATAAAGCGTGTTTTTACTGGACTCGTGTCTCCAAATTATTTTTTAATGGCGTCAACATCCCTACGGGTAAATATTTATGTTACCTATATTTCAGTGTGACGATTTATGTTACCTAATTTAAGTGTAAAGGTAGACGTGGCATCGCGTCAGTGATACTGCAATACCGCGTAACTAGCTTTTTCCATAAGGCTCAACTTGAAATGAAATAATAGGGCAAATTAGATAAAATAGACCTCATGGGTAAAAAACCGGCTAAGAGCGTGTCGGACACGCCCAAGGTAGGGTTCAGTAGCCATTACGAAACAATCAAGTAATATTTTTCTAAGGATTTCGTATGTGTACGGAATCATCCAAGTTTAGATATGTTTTATACCTTAGGCTACTATTTACTCTTAAACTACAAATAATTTCCAAGGAATCTTAGCCGCTATAATTTTCCTAGTAAATTTGATATATTTACTACCATTCTGAATTTTTTCAAATTTTTCCACCCAACAGTTTAGATTTTAGAGGGGGGGGGGGACGGTCGATTTTAATGAAAATATTCGCTTTAAAGTTGAATATTTCGCAAACAGATCACTGAATAGAAAAATCATGTTAGCAATCCCACAATGGTTTTAAAAGACCTATCCAACGATACCCCACACTATAGGTTTAGTTGACAAAAAAAAATCACCCCCACTTTACGTCTATGGGAGGGACCCTAAAAAAATTTTTTTACTTTTTTTTATTTAATCACTTTGTCGGCGTAACTGATATACAGGGTTATTTGTAATTCACTGACATCCTTTTAACCCTGAATTCCTATCACTCAAACAAATGTTTTTTGTTTTACGACTTTTTAAAATTAAGCACTTTTTTTCCCATACAAATACACAGAGTATCGTAAAAATAAGAGGTAATCTCAAATTTTCAAAACGTTATTACACCAAAAATATTAAGTTATGACAAAAGCCGTAAAACAAAAAACATTTGTTTAAGTGGTAGGAGTTTAAGGGTTAAAAGGATGCTAGTGAATTACAAATAACCCTGTATATATTCATGCCAAATTACAGCTTTCTAGTACTAACAGTCTCTGAGCTTAGCCGCGGATGGACAGACAGACAGACAGACGGACAGACATGGCGAAACTATAAGGGTTCCTAGTTGACTACGGAACCCTAAAAAGCTACTAACGTACGCGGTAATTATAGTACTGAAGTATCACCGACGATTTAGATGCGGGCAGCGTTTGACCGATCGTTGCGGAACCTTTGTAGCAGAGGTCTTTTGTCTGATATGATGATATCTAGTATTGTGGGTGTGTTTTACATTTCCATTCTATCATCATCATCATCATCCCAGCCTATATACGCACAGGCCTCCTCTCAGAATGAGATGAGAGGGCATGGGCCGTAGTTTACACGCGGGCCCGTAGCAGACTGGGAACTTCACATATACACCATTGAATTTCTTCTCAGGTGGATGCAGGTTTCCTCACGACGTTTTCCTTCACCGTAAAGCTCATGGTAAATTACAAATCTAATTTCGCACATACATTCCGAAAAACTCAGAGGTGCGAGCCCGAACTCGAATCCACGTCCACGACCCTCTGCTTGAGAGACCATAGGACAAACCACTAGGCCACCACGGCTATATTTTTACCCGACTGCCGGAGGGTTATGTTTTTAGAGCGTATGTATTTATGTATGTATGTATGTATAGGCTTGATACATGAGGCTTGAATGAAGGCTTGAAACATTCGTGATCGATGAATTAAGAAACATCTGCGATGGACGCGTGGAAATGGCACGTAGCAGATATTTATAAAGAGTACGCGTGTTGGGTATATAAAGTGAAGTACTTACATACTTTGCGTCGCGTCGCGACGCCGGCGCCAAGGTCATGGATCGAAATAAACAACTAATTAAATTTCTCAGAAAATCTATTTACGTTTTATAAGCACTTTGAAAGCATTTCTGATCGTTGTTTTCTTGCCCTTGAATTTCTAACGCTTCTTATTTTATTTGTATCATTTCTCAGTAACAATAGCAATTGAATACCGACTGTACCTATATTATTCGAAATAACTTTTGTTTTGGCACAGAGGTTAGGTTTTCCTTTCTGTCGATTTGGATGGCTAGCAATCCGTATGCTTAGTATAAGTTTTACTTCACCAAAATATTTCTCGATCGCGTTTACTTAAATTTTCAATTCTATGGAAACATGTACGCGCGGCCGCGGAGGCGCTGTCCATGTTTCCCTAGTAATTGATTTTTTTACGTAAACGCGATCGAGAAGTATTTTGGTGAAGTAAAACTTATACTAAGCGTACAGTACCTCTACCATGAGTTTACACTAGTTTATAGTGACCGTACTCGCTAGCGACGGCGTAAATGATTTGTATGGAGAATTGTACTTCCGTAAGTGACCGCTAGAGGCGCTGTATAATTCTCCATACAAATAATTTACGCCGTCGCTAGCGAGTACGGTCACGTAAACTAGTGTAAACTCATGGTAGAGGTACGGTTCGCTTTGTCAGGTATTTGTTTGAGCAGTTTTTCGACTGAAGCTGCTTGTCCACCTCCTACTAGTCCGACAGATTCAATTGTTAATTGATCGCATGCGAAGGTGATCTCTAATGACGTTTTACGAAAAATCCTTGCATAACTATTATACATTGACAAGCTCGTGCGCGGCGCTCGGCGGAACCCTGTCGCAGGGAGCCTCTGCTGTCCTTAACAAGATTGTTTTTAATAAGTGCGGCAAACGCTGACTGCGACAGGGTTCCGCGGAGGGTCGCGCACGAGCTTGTCGGACTATAATTTTACTATTAATTATTCTATCCGTAATAAAATAAACAAGTAATATTTTTCTAAGGATTTTGTATTTTGTACGGAATTTCCCAAGTATGTCGTATTTTATAGGTCAGGCTGCTATTTAATCTTAAACTACTAATTTTGAAACATACTTAGACGTAGTACTTAATAGTTATCCTTGTTAATTTGATATATTTACGCCCATCAAAAACCATCAAAAACCGCATCCTTCTAGGTTAAGCCGTTTCTGAGATTAGCGCGCACAAACGCACATACAAACAGACAAACAGACAATAATTCTAAAAATCATTGTTTCGGGTTCTATTGCGCTAATAAATAGCCCTAGTGACAGTTTTTCTCAAATACACAGACACCGACTTGTTACAGATTTATTATATGTATAGATAGATGGTAGAAAACTGTGCATTGCTCGGATTTTTTTAATACTTAATACTACTTATGAATATGAACTTCAAACAAGCATTTCAAATTCAATACAGTTATTC
This sequence comes from Archips crataeganus, assembly GCA_947859365.1. Taxonomy (NCBI): domain Eukaryota; kingdom Metazoa; phylum Arthropoda; class Insecta; order Lepidoptera; family Tortricidae; genus Archips; species Archips crataeganus. Next base: position 17,353,281 of record OX402052.1, on the reverse strand, counting down.
TCCGCTTTTGTGTGGAAGTTCCACAGATGTCTGGCCCCCCACACAATCTCTTGTTTTCGATTTGGTTACGGGGAAGCAGACGTAGGTACTAAGAACGAAATTTCTCTTTTCTAAATATATCAAAGCTGCGTTCTCGGAGTCCTGAGCTCTTTGTAAGATGATAGGTTTGTCAGTTCATTGTTGCTTGTTTTCCTGGTAACCAAAGGCTAGTAAAGCTTCACGCATAACAAGAATGAGGTAAATTTCTGAATGGTTTAAGATATTGCATGTTTTTGTTTAAGTGACATCAAGTTATTTGTCATAGAAATTCGGACGTCATAGCTGGGGTTAATGGGACTGGGACTTGGTAATAATATGACGCGTATGTATGTTTTTGAAGAGAACAAAAGAGTGAATAATAATTGTCATAGACAATAAGGACAAAATCATCCTATTGTTGAACACCCATTGTAATTACTTAGGAAGTCTTCTGTGGTATTCGTTTAACGACCGCTTTAGCCTAGTTGGTAGTGACCCTGCCTACGAAAAGGCAAGGGCATTTATTTGTGTGATGAGCACGAATATTTGTTCCTGAGTTATGGATGTTTTCTATGTATTTAAGTATTTATTTATCTATACTATACTTAAGTATGTTTATCGTCGTCTAGTACCCATAGTACAAGCTTTGCTTAGTTTGGGACTAGGTCGATTTGTGTAAGATTGTCCCCTAATACTTATTTACTTATTATACCACAAATGCATATTGACCAACATACTGACCATTGCCGCATTGTTAAATAAATCACTATGAATATATTCTTTCTTGCACGGATTTCATCATTTCTAATGCGATCCCGCAGAGAAGCTCCGAGCGTAGCCCTCTCCATTGCCCTCTGAGTGACTTTTAGCTTCCTTGTGATTATGAGGCCCATCGTTAGCGACCACGTCCCAGTGCCATTAAGACCGGACCGGAAGACGCAGTGTTGGTAGGCCTCCAACAAGATGGAGCGACGGCCTGGTTAAGGTTGTGGGATCGCGTTGGATGCGGATGGCGCGGGACCAATCTGTTTGGCGAGCCTTGGGGGAGGCCTATGTTCAGCAGTGGACGTCATTCGGCTGAAGTGATGATAATTATTCTTTCTTTATTCTTACAAGAACCTTTAACGATGTTGCGTAAAATGTTGTCACGGAAAAAAATATCTGAGCCATGTAGGTAGATCAAGAACGCTGGTGACCGGGACCCAAAAGGCAGAATTTTGCACTGAAAAAACTCTACATATAGGTAGATGTTTAATAAACAAGCGAGATATTATGAGTCTTTTCTTGAAATGACATCGCCGTTTTTATTCTGCGCCGAATCCGCTCGATTAGTTAATTGATGCAATTTTAAGATTAATAATAATGTTTGCAAGTTCCCCGAGCTGTGCAATTTGTTGATAGTTGCGTAAGATACGATACATACAAGCAGTTGTAACAATAAAAATATAACCTAATTACTTATTTGGGACAATTCGATGCTTGGACGTAAAACTGTCAGCTATTTAATTTAACGAGGTATAATTGCCAGAGGCGCTACTACGAAATTCGAAAATCGAAGTTCGTATCGTATTATCCCTCTCACTCTCGTGTCAAATCATATTAGCGTGAGCGGGACGGCACAAAACGAAGTTCGAATTATGCACTTCGTGGTAGGGCCTCAGCATTGCAAGTGGTCATCTATCGCGCAGTTTGCGTGCAGTTCTTAACGATGATGTGCCAAAGGCTTCAATGTGCAGATGTAGAGCGTCATTAGCACTTTTTCATTTTACGAGTGTCTATGGTTGAAGAGTGCCGATAAAAAACGCTTTCCTTCCCGGAAACTTAACTAGTAACGCAATGTAGCTAACGTCTTCATCGGATTGGACCGCAAAAATGCGAATGCGCTGTGTAGGTAGGTACTACGTTCTACCGGGAAGCGTCCTGCACCCGCGCGCCTTCCTCGAATACCTGGCTGGAACCACAAGGTATTTACTTACTGTTTAATTGTAAGCAAATTACTTAAGTATCACGTTATTTTCTTCCGGCTACTCGACGTTCATACACCTCAGAAGCTTTTATTAGTTTAATAGATATATATTTTTTTTCATTTATAAATTGTGCTGCCGCGGTTTCGCTCTCGTTGCAGAATTATATCCCGTGAAAATTTCACCAAAATGGTTCTTATTAAGTACTTGTCTACATCATAAAGGGAAGCACTGAGCAAAATGTCAGCTTTCAACTAGAAAGACCTCTAAAAGTTTGCATAGGTAGGGTGCAGGGCTATTAGGCAGAGTAGGCAACTGCTTCGATGCGATGGCTGCATAGATAGATATGTATGCCCTCGACTGTACTAGGCAATCAATATGAATGAATCCTCAGATTGCTGCGTCGCGCAGAACGCCCTGCAATTTCGCTAAGTGATATTAAATTAAATTGGTATCCTGCCTCCGGTTCCACGAAGACGAAATTATGGAATGTATGTACAGGGTTATTTGTAATTCACTAGCATCCTTTTAATCCTGAACTCCTACCACTTAAACAAATGTTTTTTTTTTGTTTTACGGCTTTTGTCATAACTTAATATTTTTGGTGTAGTAACGTTTTGAAAATTTAAGACTACTTACCTCTTATTTTTACGATACTCTGTGCCGTGTAAGTCATTCATTCATTGCCCGCCACGACCGCGTATCGTAAAAATCATAGAGTACGAAGTTGTGTTAGAAGTATTTATTTATCATTATTTATTTGTATGGGAAAAAGTGCTTCATTTTAAAAAGTCGTAAAACAAAAAACATTTGTTTGAGTGATAGGAATTCAGGGTTAAGAGGATGTCAGTGGATTACAATTAATAACCCTGTATACATATTTGGTGTTTATGTGACGTGGAAGAAAATTATTATAACTATTACAAATACTTAGCCAGAAACTCACAAAATAAGAAACTTAAGTAAGGTCGACACTGACCCAATAAATGGCACTTTCAATCTTATGTGATAGTAAGAGAGGTGACAGATGGGTGCCTACTGGGCGTTGAGGTGTTTACGTACGTATTTTTGAAAAAAAAAGTGGATTTTTTTACTGATTCCTCTGTCGTTATTTGTAGAAGAATTTATTCGCAGATGTGTGCAGGTTTCCTCACGATGTTTTCTTGTTTCGAATTTCGCACGTAAATTCCGAAAAACTTTTTTTATGGGTCTATAATGGACTCCCATAAAATTTTTGTTCCGAATTTTCAAGTCCATAACGTTTTCTGTCATAATTTTTCTTCGTCATATTATTGGAAGTCATAATATTAAACAACATAAATTGGAGTTACGATTTTCTTAAGTCATAATTATTGTAAGGACTAAATAAGTAAAGTCATATCATTCAGTGTCATGGATGCATCACTCTTCATGTTAAAGGTAATAAAGTCACTCATAATAATTATTGCAAGGTCTTTTTTCGCAAGTCATAATTATTTTTAGGCACAATATTACATTGTAATAACATTCAATGTCATGGTTGTATGACATTTCATAATATTAAAGGTAAATAATCCTTGTTTGTGCTGTCATAAAAAAATACCTAACATCCTAACCTAACCTGTACGCTTAGTATAAGTTTTACTTCACCAAAATACTTCTCGATCGCGTTTACGTAAAAATTTCAATTCTATGGAAACATGGACGCGCGGCCGCGGAGGCGCCGTCCATCTTTTCCTAGTAATTGTTTTTTTTTTACGTAAACGCGATCGAGAAGTATTTCGTGAAGTAAAAACTTATACTAAGCATACTGTCCGAGTCGCGTCTGCCGAAAGGTCTTGCTCGCTCGCTTCGCTCGCTCGCTGTCAGCGATATGCCTTACAATGTTTCTGAATGATTATCGATATTCCTTTGGATGTTAAAGATTTCGATGTATATGCTTAGTGCATTTTAGGTAATGTAAAATTAAGACTAAAAACAATCAGTGGCGTAGCTACCTAGGGGCTAGGCGGGGCAGTGCCCCGGGGCCCTCAAGCTCAGGGGGCCCTCGAATCCTTACCAGAAATCTCGATCGAACTGAACTTTTGGAAATTTCTCCCATTTTCAAAATAAATATGACAGGTTGCAACCCCACTTTAATCATGACAACTCAGTTGAGAGAAATTCAAAAGTTATGCCTAGGGAATTCCCCTAAATTCTTTCTCTAGGTTGGCAGTGAGTGTTGTCAATTTGACGGATAGTGATATGTGGGTTTTATTATTCATCGATGTGCGTTTTATTGTGAATTTGAGTTAAGATTTTTTTTTCGAGAACGGTTAAAAAATTAATGCTGTATCAGGAGTAAGCTAATGTCAGTAAACTTTTTTGTACTGGTCTATTGATAGTGGTTCAATTTTATTTGATTTTACCACTCATATTGATGTCCGTTAAGTCAATAAATCGTGTCAAATCTATTATTTATTTATTTATTATTTATTTATTTGTATCTATAGATTTCGGCTACAGCTCATTGTATAACGCGAAATATCGTGAAAAAATGCAAGTCACCTGCAATAGGTACATTAATTCATACCGCGGGCAGGAGATCGTTCATGGTCTCCACCGTTAAATGTGGTAACACTAACGGTGATAATTTTTTTTACGGGGATTCCCCAATTTCCCCAACGACACTTGTAGCGTATCATTGTGTTTCTCTTTCCAAAGAAAATATTCAGATATAATAGGCCCTAGTTTTTCACTTCAATTTATTAATATTTACCACCTAGTTTTACCTCAACTAACTCAAGCATATGGACTGTTCACCAATTATGTAAGGAAATAATGAGCAAATATGGAGTGCTAGAATGCGACCTAACGGAAGTATTTACAGCAATGTTATTATTCTTTACAATTCCTGTCACTTCTGCAGCAGCTGAAAGGTCATTTAGCAAATTAAAAATAATAAAAAATTATTTAAGAAATAATATGGGCCAAACTCGACTCCGACATTTATCGCTAATAGCAATTGACAACAAATCCGCATCAAGCCTGGATTTAAACGAAGTCATTGATACTTTTGCGAAAACTAAAGCTAGGAAAAAAATGAAAATATAATTGTTATTTAGTTAGTTGGTAGGCCCGACCTTTATATAATAAACCCTGGAATCTTCTCTATTTCGTTTTATTAGCCAAACCTACACCAAGTATTAATTGTAATTTATGTTGCGGCCATTCTCCGGAGGTGAAATTTTGCTTGTCCGAGACGAAAATCCCATAAAAATGAAATAATAATAATGTGAGCTATTTTTTTTAAGATAATTTACGCTCGTTCCCATTATGTGCACTTAAATACAATGCTCATTTATTTATAGTTTGGTAGGAATAATTTTTCAAACCTCGTTCTCCTAAGTGCCCTGACTTGTCCGCGCGCTTTCTTAGCTTACAAAACTATTTTTAATTAATTTTTAGAAGAGATTAATGACATTCTATTTAACTTTTTGAATAGGTGAATATATTATTTACAATATATTAAAAAACGGATCCACTGAAGCCAGTCTTTCAGTACAAAAACAATAATAAAGTACATGTCCGGCGTCAAGGACTAATTGCCAATACCGTTCATATTCGTGAGCGTCCTTCCCTAACCGACGATATTTGGCACGTCACTATAGCTCGAGACGCGAGCCCTAAGACTCGCTGCGACGCTTGACAAGCGCGGACGTGCGTTGCAGCCGTATTTATGCCGAGAATTCACATAAGTATCTAATTGCCCTGACTTTGGTTTTCCAATTTTCTAATTGCCCTAACCTCAATTTTTGGCTTATTTGTGAAGGTTAGCGTATTGTAGTATTTTACACGAATGCACTATTTTGGCCTTAATGATTTGAGATATATCTTTCTTGGCAATATTTTTGTTTTAACAGTTTTTTTAAATGAAATTAGGTTTCTCCCTAATTACTACGTCTCTAATTGCCACGTATATTTCTAATTGCCAGTATCTTTATGTTCTATCCTTACTACATAAAGAGCAATGTCCGGCTGTTACAATTTGTGTCTTATGTAGGTATGTGAGAACTACACTGGTCACCTATTTTGAAGTGGTTAATGATAATAATAAAAAAAATATTATGAGACCATTGCCACCAATTATTGACCTAGTCTCAATCTAAGCAAAGCTTGTCCTATGGTTATAAAAATGATGTACGTAAACGGACATAGAATAGTTTATATACCTATAGGTCAGGTAATATCAAAAATTCACAAGAACATCCGTGCAAATGTTTATTAACAATTAATATCAAAACGAATTTCCTACTTGAACATTAGTGTATCGGAGTTATACAATTTCGACCTTTTACCGCTTCAACGTGAATAATAGTGTAAACTTTACACTGTCAGCATCTTTGAAATAATATTATAAATATTTTTCACAAGAATAAAATAATTATTTGTATTTTTTACACGTATTCACAAAGTTAAAATTTGATTTGAGGCATATAATTGTTGTCTTATTTATATTCTTTATTTTCTTCATACATTGTTTTGAACTTAATCCATCAGATGAAAAGCTATTACAGTTTTTCCGTTTTTTTTCCTGTAAAAATTTGATATGCCATCAGCCAAATAAGTAGTCTATCAATTTTTAAACAAGTTCCTATCAAATGAATATGTCGCTACAGTCGAACTTTCAAGTTGACAGACATATCTTTTGGCATTGTTGTTTTATGACATCCAAACGATTATCAACTTTAGGGTGGTAGACCACATATTTGGCTGATGGTAAATATTACACGTTTATTCGCGGGGACCGTCGTTTTAATAATCATCAAGTCGTAGGTAAAAAAAGTGAGTAAAGTGGATAAATTTATTTGTATGCTTAATGTGCTATAATATATAATCGATAAATGTGTGTATGTGCATGTGTGTGTATTACATGCTTATTGTTTTCAGAATGGGGAAACCAAAAAAAAAAACAAAACATGATATTCTGCTAAGCAGAAGGCTGGCTGAAAGATAAAATGATAAAAACAGGAACGCATCAAAAATGATCATGTGCTGTACGGTGGGCTGCAAAAGTGCATGGACATCTCGGCGCGATAATCGCGTGAATGCGCGCGCGCGCGCAGGTAGGTTAATAATATCAAACGATCAAACACTGCTCACGCAATTATCGCCCCGAGATGTCCATGCAATTTTGCAGCCCACTGTACCAGCAACAAAAAGCAAAATATAAAGAAAAATACCTTAAAAGAAAACAAGATAAACAAATATTACCTATAAGTGAAATGACTGAAATTGTTAACTAACATATAATAGATAAGTGTGTAAACTAAAATAAAATACAACCAAAGAAAATTAATCCTAAAAATATTTCTGTTACCTTTTTTAATGTTTTTAGCCGCTGTTCCCACATTTACTTAACAAAAAAAAACTAAAACGCTATTTTTTATTTGTCAATGTTTAATGAATACTAATAATAATAATAATAATAAATCGTTTATTGGGTAAAACAAATTTTTTTACAATGGTATGATGGTGTTTGAGACCACCTAGTAGGTATTAACATACCTGTATCAGGAGGCCTCGCTCTTCTATTTATAAGACATAAAATCGGATCAAAGTCGGAGACATATTCACACTCTGCCACCTCAACACTGCAATTATTGTCAAAAATTAATAAGATTAATAGAAGCCGTACTTTGTCAAGGTGTCAGAGCGCAAAGACATCACCGACCCCGACCGATCGTGCCAGTTATGTTATCTTAGCATAGATTCATAAACGATTATTATAAAACAATTAAAATATATAGTGAATAAACAATGAATATTTATAGTGCTTGTTAATTTAACTATTAAATGGCTTCATACATTTATTATATACGATACTGACTAAGAAAAATGCATATTTCTAATTGCCCCAACCCGAAAGAATTTCAATTTTCTAATTGCCCTGACCCTATGTTTTTTAAACCTCAATAGCACAAAAACCGCTACTACGATTATAGTGCCACAGCGATAAAATGGCTTCTATGAACGTAAAGATTTCATATTCAGTCATAAATAGTTCAAAAAAGCGATGTATAAAAAGGGTCAGGGTAATTAGACGAAGAACACCAAACCGAAGAATGGCCGTGTTACTGTTTAATATTTTTTCCTACTCCTGTTCTTTTATCTGGTTTTTACATGGTCGCGAACAAATATATAAGAACATAGATAATATGACTTCAGAAAGTCTATACTTAATCTATTCGCCATAACAGCACTTGTGTCGTAATGTCGTTATTACGATACACCTAGCTGCCACATAATATGAAAATGTAGGGTACACTCAACACTAAAGCCCAGTTTAGACCTGCTGAGTTGAGTAAAGTAGGGTACAGTCGGGTACACTAGGGTAAAATAGGGTACAGTAGGGTACAATCGGGTACAGTCGGGTACAGTAGTGTAAAATAGGGTACAGTCGGGTACAGTCGGGTAAAATAGGGTACAGTCGGGTACAGTCGGGTACAGTAGGGTAAAATAGGGTACAGTCGGGTACTGTAGGGTATAATAGGGTACAGTTGGGTACAGTAGGGTAAAAAAGGGTACAGTCGGGTACAGTAGGGTAGAATAGGGTACAGTTGGGTACAGTAGGGTAAAATAGGGTACAGTCGGGTACAGTCGGGTACAGTAGGGTAGAATAGGGTACAGTTGGGTACAGTCGGGTACAGTAGGGTAAAATAGGGTACAGTTGGGTACTGTAGGGTATAATAGGGTACAGTTGGGTACAGTAGGGTAAAAAAGGGTACAGTCGGGTACAGTAGGGTAGAATAGGGTACAGTCGGGTACAGTCGGGTAAAATAGGGTACAGTCGGGTACAGTCGGGTACAGTAGGGTAAAATAGGGTACAGTTGGGTACTGTAGGGTATAATAGGGTACAGTTGGGTACAGTAGGGTAAAAAAGGGTACAGTCGGGTACAGTAGGGTAGAATAGGGTACAGTTGGGTACAGTAGGGTAAAATAGGGTACAGTAGAGTACAGTCGGGTTCAGTAGGGTAAAATAGGGTACAGTAGAGTACAGTCGGGTACAGTCGGGTACAGTAGTGTAAAATAGGGTACAGTCGGGTACAGTCGGGTACAGTCGGGTACAGTCGGGTAAAATAGGGTACAGTCGGGTACAGTCGGGTACAGTAGGGTAAAAAATAGGGTACAGTTGGGTACTGTAGGGTATAATAGGGTACAGTTGGGTACAGTAGGGTAAAAAAGGGTACAGTCGGGTACAGTAGGGTAAAATAGGGTACAGTCGGGTACAGTAGGGTACAGTAGGGTAAAATAGGGTACAGTCGGGTACAGTCGGGTACAGTAGGGTAAAATAGGGTACAGTAGGGTACAGTCGGATACAGTAGGGTAAAATAGGGTACAGTAGAGTACAGTCGGGTACAGTAGGGTAAAATAGGGTACAGTAGAGTACAGTCGGGTACAGTAGGGTAAAATAGGGTACAGTCGGGTACAGTAGGGTAAAGTAGGGTACAGTCGTGTACAGTAGGGTAAAATAGGGTACAGTAGGGTACAGTCGGGTACAGTCGGGTACAGTAGGGTAAAATAGGGTACAGTAGGGTACAGTCGGGTACAGTAGGGTAAAATAGGGTACAGTCGGGTACAGTCGGGTACAGTAGTGTAAAATAGGGTACAGTAGAGTACAGTCGGGTACAGTAGGGTACAGTAGGGTAAAATAGGGTACAGTTGGGTACTGTAGGGTAAAAAAGGGTACAGTCTGGTACAGTAGGGTAGAATAGGGTACAGTTGGGTACAGTAGGGTAAAATAGGGTACAGTAGAGTACAGTCGGGTTCAGTAGGGTAAAATAGGGTACAGTTGGGTACAGTAGGGTAAAAAAGGGTACAGTCGGGTACAGTAGGGTAGAATAGGGTACAGTTGGGTACAGTAGGGTAAAATAGGGTACAGTAGAGTACAGTCGGGTACAGTAGGGTAAAATAGGGTACAGTAGAGTACAGTCGGGTACAGTCGGGTACAGTAGTTTAAAATAGGGTACAGTCGGGTACAGTCGGGTACAGTAGGGTAAAAAATAGGGTACAGTTGGGTACTGTAGGGTATAATAGGGTACAGTTGGGTACAGTAGGGTAAAAAAGGGTACAGTCGGGTACAGTAGGGCAAAATAGGGTACAGTCGGGTACAGTAGGGTACAGTAGGGTAAAATAGGGTACAGTCGGGTACAGTCGGGTACAGTAGGGTAAAATAGGGTACAGTAGGGTACAGTCGGATACAGTAGGGTAAAATAGGGTACAGTAGAGTACAGTCGGGTACAGTAGGGTAAAATAGGGTACAGTAGAGTACAGTCGGGTACAGAAGGGTAAAATAGGGTACAGTCGGGTACAGTAGGGTAAAGTAGGGTACAGTCGTGTACAGTAGGGTAAAATAGGGTACAGTAGGGTACAGTCGGGTACAGTCGGGTACAGTAGGGTAAAATAGGGTACAGTAGGGTACAGTCGGGTACAGTAGGGTAAAATAGGGTACAGTCGGGTACAGTCGGGTACAGTAGGGTAAAATAGGGTACAGTAGAGTACAGTCGGGTACAGTAGGGTACAGTAGGGTAAAATAGGGTACAGTAGAGTACAGTCGGGTACAGTAGGGTAAAATAGGGTACAGTAGTGTACAGTCGGGTACAGTCGGGTACAGTAGGGTAAAATAGGGCACAGTCGGGTACAGTAGGGTAAAATAGGGTACAGTAGAGTACAGTCGGGTACAGTAGGGTAAAATAGGGTACAGTTGGGTACAGTCGGGTACAGTAGGGTAAAATAGGGTACAGTCGGGTACAGTCGGGTACAGTAGGGTAAAATAGGGTACAGTCGGGTACAGTAGGGTAAAATAGGGTACAGTCAGGTACAGTAGGGTAAAATAGGGTACAATAGAGTACAGTCGGGTACAGTCGGGCACAGTCGGGTACAGTAGGGTAAAATAGGGCACAGTCGGGTACAGTAGGGTAAAATAGGGTACAGTAGGGTACAGTCGGGTACAACAGGGTAAAATAGGGTACAGTTGGGTACAGTCGGGTACAGTCGGGTACAGTAGGGTAAAATACCCTACTGTACCCTATTTTACCCTACTGTACCTGACTATACTCTTTTGTACCCTATTTTACCCTACTGTACCCGACTGTACCCTACTGTACCCTATTTTACCCAACTGTACCCTTCTGTACCCTATTTTACCCTACTGTACACGACTGTACCCTACTGTACCCTATTTTACCCTACTGTAGACGACTGTACCCTACTTTACCCTACTGTACCCGACTGTACCCTATTTTACCCTACTGTACCCGACTGTACTCTACTGTACCCTATTTTACCCTACTGTACCTGACTGTACTTTTTTGTGCCCTATTTTACCCTAGTGTACCCGACTGTACCCTACTGTACCCTATTTTACCCTACTGTACACGACTGTACCCTACTTTACCCTACTGTACCCGACTGTACCCTATTTTACCCTACTGTATCCGACTGTACTCTACTGTACCCTATTTTACCCTACTGTACCCGACTGTACTCTACTGTACCCTATTTTACCCTACTGTATCCGACTGTACCCTACTGTACCCTATTTTACCCTACTGTACCTTACTGTACCCTACTGTACCCTATTTTACCCTACTGTATCCTACTGTACCCTATTTTACCCTTCTGTACCCGATTGTACCCAACTGTACCCTACTGTACCCTATTTCACCCGACTGTACCCTACTGTACCCGACTGTACCCTACTGTGTCCTATTTCACCCGACTGTACCCTACTGTACCCGACTGTACCCGACTGTACCCTACTGTACCCTATTTTACCCTACTGTTCCCGACTGTATCCCATTTTACCCTACTGTACCCGACCGTACCCTACTGTACCCTATTTCACCCGACTATACCCTACTGTACCCGACTGTACCCCATTTTACCCTACTGTACCCTATTTTACCCTACTGTTCCCGACTGTATCCCATTTTACCCTACTGTACCCGACTGTACCGTACAGTAGGGTACAGTACAGTACAGTAGAGTCGAGTCGTAGGAAAAATATTGTATGCAACGGTGTATAATTTGGTCTTAACGGCTCGTGCCGTCTTCCATTGCGATACTCGCATTCGCTCGTGTCGCAACTCACGTCACTCGCCTTTTAAGACCTCACTTATACAACAGTTGCATAAAATACTATTATTACCTACCCTGCAGTGCACAAAAAAGAGCTTAAGTAGCTTAGCATTTTTAAAGTATTTGTATATTTCATATTTTTTTTGATAAAACCTAATCAGTTTACATAGCAGTAGGGCCCCATTTTTTAATTTGCCCCAGGGCCCTTGGTTACCTAGTTACGCCACTGAAAACAATTATTACTACTTTAAGATATATGCCTTACAATGTTTCTGAATAATCAACGATATTCCGTTCAATGTTATTGATATCAATATTATGACTTTTTAAAGTTATGATCAATAGGATTATGGATCATTGCAGTTAGAACTATAAAGCGATATGCTTTAAAAAAATTATGACCATCGATAATATTTATGAGCAAGAATATTATGGACATCAATTTCTGACTTTTAAAATTCGGATAGAAATGATTATGGGAGAAAAGGAGATCCCCTTTTTCAATACTATGTAGAGTACCTATATTTCGACTCTACCTATGCATGCTCGGTGACATTCTACAACCGACTAAAGTGAAACTGAATCGACATGTTTTTTTTTTAATCACAATTAACCTATAATAAGCTCTTATATACCTAGTATACAATTGCTTCCCATGACGTATTCAGCCAAGATAGGTATGTGAAAATCTGAGGTCAGTGATTTAGTCACTCGGTCGATAATAATTACATTGTCTTTGAGGAATACATCAGTGAGCATTACATCTAATCAAATATTCTGTTTTCATCTGTTACTCGTGAAACCCTTCCGAGCCACCACGACGTTTTTCCCGGTATTACCCTCTTATTACAATTTTTTAATCCGGGCAAACCCACACGTTGAGGTATAAGGTCAGGTTAAACGCCTTATAAATTACATACTAGGGAATTTCCTGATCTCTTGAGATGACTCAGGAGGTATGTCCAATCATTTCTCTAATTTCCTTCCTTGTCAATTAATTAAGTATTTTAGCGCTTGCATAATATGGTAATAATTGTTACATTTAATATACTTAATCAACATAAAGCCATGTCACAAGCGGAAAATAATTTAATTTTTGGAACACAATGGAACTTTTCAGTTAAATTCGGGTTACTTTAGATTCGGGTTCTTCGATCCTCCATATTTAACGAACGAACAGTCATTTTTAGCTGTTTTATACCGTCAAGTTCTGAATGTTAGTGAGTATATGTCTGAGCGCGTGTGTGTGTGTTTGTTCCATCTCTCGGACCAACCTTCCACCTTCACGCTGAAACTGGTATAATGGTGGTATTTAAATAGCTGGTCGTTTTTTATCCCGATATTCCTTCGGGATGGAATGTAAAATCCTAAAATCATAACCGTTAAGTCTAGAGCCATGAAATTTTGAAGAGGTATTTATCATACCTACAATTTAAAAATAGATCAAGATGTATAGTTATTGGGAATTCCCATAAGAATTTAATAAAATCCCGAGATTTCAATTCGACTGTCAGATTTAATGGTTTATGCGAACGAAGCCGAGGTTAAATGGCTTGTATAGAATATGTGTTTAACCATTCCGAGTGGACACTTTTCAGTCCGATGAGGCACATAAGCCTCATGGGAGGTTTCACTGGTAGGGTTAACGTCATAAATAAGTGATCACTTGTGTACCATCACATTTTAACGTCATATTTGAAAAGCCATACGAAATTATGTAACGGGTGAAAGCGACAAAGTAAAAAAATGATCACTTATTTATGACGTTGACTGTACGTCCATGCGACACATGTGCCTCATGACTTTATAATAATAATAATTTATTGAAGATAACTTAGATTATGAGCGTTTACTATGGGGACGTGTTGGAAGAAGGCCGCACATAGCTTCGGGACGGTGAACCTGTTAACTGTGGTAGAGTTACCTCTACATATATTCAGTATACGAGTAGAGTACCTATACTACGGTGCAAACTGAGTGAGACACGAAAAGTGCGCGTACTAGCGTTTAAACTCTAAAATGGGCATTTTCATTTTAAAGTGCGCAATTTACTTTTTTTTTTAATGAGGATAGTTTGGGGTTTTCTTATCCAGAAAAAGAGTGCTATTAATTTTGATGATCAAAAAATGTCCCTAATCTTCTTCTAATATATAAAAATCTCGTGTCATGGTGTTTGTTATCAAACTCCTCCGAAACGGCTTGACCGATTTTTATGAAAGTTTTTTCTTTATATTCGGTAGGTCTGAGAATAGGTCGTAGGCTATTTTTATATACCTACCCCTATTTTTCGCAGACGGAGTCGCGGGCAAGAGCTAGTTTTCCATAAATTTTTGTGCCCGTTTCGTGACGATCTATATAAACTATGTAGGTACTTACATAAAAAAGGTCACAAAACTGACTCAAAAATAAGGACACTTTTTTGAATGAAATGAATTAGAGCTCGTCATTCTGAGTAAGAAAATCCCAAAAATTCGTTTTGAAAAAAGTAGATTGCTCACTTTAAAATGAAGCTTTGTGGGGAGTACCAAACGTGTGGAGTTGATGCCTTATTGTCCAACGCACGTTGTTTATAAATCTTATTATAAAAATAGATAAAATATCGTACTTTCTGTTTTACACTAAAACTCGATATTTTAAAATTAAATTTCGCTCCAGTAATTTTAAATAAGTCTGCGAATGGCTGCATGAATGTCAATTCCGTTGGCTATTGCAAGTGGGATAAATTAATTAAAAAAAGCTTCTGTCAAAGTGAAATTAAGCCTTATGCACAATGTAGAAAGTCTTTTTTTTAAATGTGATAAGCCGATAGAGACCGGGTTATCTTCAGCCTATTCCAATTCCATGCCTATTCTTACGGTAGACGCTTGTAGTGAATCTATGGTTTTATGAATGAATATCTACATGTGTGAGTGTACAATTCCTGCCGGCATACAGAATTTATGAATTACAGATTGGTCTTGTGGATATTTTGATGCGTTTTGTTAATGCACCATTTTTAAAAATACTTAAAAGTTTATTATGGAAGAGTAAGTCTCTATACAAACAATCGGTTACTAAGGGCCACTTGCACAGTTCAGGGTTATAAAATTAAATCGGTAACCCAGGGTTAAGAATGACAGTTCCATACATTTTGACACTTGTTAACCCTGGGTTAGCAGTTATCTCGGAGTTAAGTAGCTAACCCAGGTCCGCGCAAGCCGGTCTAAGAGAAGCGTTTGGTTACTTCAAAATTTTAGGCAACCCGCTGGGAATCGAGTTGTTAGCACCCTTCGCCACTGCTGTACTACAGTAGTCGAAACCAGAAGTTCATCAGGATTTTTAGAAGGCATAGGCCTTTCCCAAGTATCTCTACCACAATCGGTAGGTACTGCGCCACCCGCAGCCAATGGCTTCATCTCGTTTTCCTCTCAAATATCACTTCCTTAAATTATGAATAAGGAAACATATTTTATGGCGACAATGGCGGAAATAATTATTGTACATAGCCTATCATTCCCACGGTCAATGCAAAGTAGTATTTCCTACATGTACCTATAGCTGTGCGCAACAGGAGGATAAGTAATAGTTCATATTTCGATTGTATTGTGAACGACTTTTCACATCAAAATAAGTAAATGAATTGGTAGACATCCCTTATCCGCTGTGGTATATCTCATCGGATGCGCAATTCTTCTATAATTTATTTATCTATTTCTGGAATTATCACGCCGCATTAGCACGCTAAGTGGCAATGGACCGGCCATATAACCCGAAGAACCGATAACCGATGGGGTAGACGAGTTATTGAGTGGAGACCACGGATCGGCAAACGTAGCGTAGGACGTCCTCAGACTCGGTGGAGCGATGATCTTCGCAATGCGGTTGGCAAGAGCTGGATGAGAGTGGCCGAGGATCGCTCTCAGTGGCGTGCCATGGGAGAGGACTAGGTATGTCCAGCAGTAGACGAGCATAGCCTAATGATGATGATGATGGGATCTCGAAACGGCTCTAACTATCTCAATGAAACCTGCTATGCAGGTTGTCGGGGGCGAACAATCGTTCTAGCTAGATCATATTTAGGAACAGTTATTCACTAAGCAGTAAGGTTTTTAATGCCATTGGGACAAATTACATTTTTCCATATTTTTACAGAGATTGGTAAGTGATTAAATATATTTTGGTGACCAAATTATGAAATTACGACCTGGTTAAGGTTGCGGGAACGCATTCCATGCGGGTGACGCAAGACGGTCGGTTTGGCGAACCTAGAGTTCCATCCTGTGTTCAGCAGTAGAGGTGTACTTCGTCTGAAAAGACGATAACGAGGGTTAAGTACTGGAAAGAGCTTTAAAGAGGACTATGATAGTTTACGTTCATTTAAGGTACGGTTGTTACGTACCTGGAGTGCTTACTTTGTTTTTGCAATGTCAATGTCTAGGTACTTCAAAATTTACCTCTTTTTAAGAGCACTCCTGTATACGAGATATCAATTAATATGGTAAACATCGCTAATGAATGAACTGTGTATCCTCGTATGGAATTACCGGAGACTCGTGCTAAGATGATGCCTCAATAGGAAATTATTTCATTCATTCCTTGCCGGTATTATTTTAGAACCATTTTCCTGTTTGCTGACATTGCGTGGGATACCCATAGTGGAGTTGAGTTTCGAAACTAGTTTTATATTAGACGAGATTTAATGACAGCACCGACCTATGGTATAATGGTCTAAGAGCCGTTGAAGGTCGACCTTCACCGATCTGTTAACTCAATGAGACATATTTTTTATCAAATATAATTTATAAACAAATATGCCTATGATAACTTGCCTATCGAAAAGTGTTCATAACAATTTTTTTTTGTTTTATTGTTGAGTGCCTTTAGCCATCTTCCAGCTCCATCATCAGACCCTGGTTACCATCTGGGATTAAAGTACTCGTCAAGACGAATCAAACGAGTCCAAACTCGATGGGGTTGTGTCGTTTTATTGTGGAGTGCCTTTGGCCATACTGAATTAATTAAATTACGAATTACCATTATCTACAAAAAATTGCGGTTTACGATTTATGACGTAATAAAAAAAACTACTTACTAGATCTCGTTCAAACCAATTTTCGGTGGAAGTTTACATGGTAATGTACGTCATATATTTTTTTTAGTTTTATCATTCTCTTATTTTAGAAGTTACAGGGGCGGGGGCCGGGGACACACATTTTACCACTTTGGAAGTGTCTCTCGCGCAAACTATTCAGTTTAGAAAAAAATTATATCAGAAACCTCAATATCTTTTTTGAAGACCTATCCATAGATACCCCACACGTATGGGTTTGATGAAAAAAAAATTGAGTTTCAATTCTAAGTATGGGGGGGACCCCCAAAATTTATTGCTTTTTTTCTATTTTTGTGTGAAAATCTAAATGCGGCTCACATAATACATCTACTTACCAAGTTTCCACAGCATAGTTCTTATAGTTTCGGAAAAAAGTGGCTGTGACATACGGACGGACAGACAGACATGACGAATCCATAAGGGTTCCGTTTTTTGCCATTTGGCTACGGAACCCTAAAAACCCGCCTGTATAATTCCCGTTCCCATGGGAAGTCCGAGAAAATATAATCCTATGTCACTCGCATAATGCTCACACTTCAAAATCCATTGAGCCGTTTAGGCTGCAGGGCGTGCCTAAAAATGATTCATGCATACATACATACGTACATAACAAACAAAATCCTTCTACAGTCGGGTGAAAAGATGACCCACCATGTGCACGCATCTAGTGCGGCATCTTCCTTACAGTTTCATTTATTACAACTAGTCCGCGCATCTGGTCTGCGCCGGCCTGAAGAGGCCGTGCGTATGGTTCATTGCTCGTAGAACTGACGGCCAATGGGGCAGAAAGGTTCTTGAGTGGCGACCGCGTACCGGAAGACGTGGCGTGGGAAGGCCCCCAACCGGACCGCTGATTAGTAAAGGACGCAGGAGTCCCTTGGATGCGGGCACCGCAGGACCTATAATTGTAGAACTGTTTGGGTGTCTTGTCCAGCAGTGGACGTCTATAAGCTAATTTGATGATTTCATCATCATCATCCCAGCTTATATACGTCCCACTGCAGGGCACAGGCCTCCTCTCAGAATGAGGGCTTAGGCCCTAGTTCCCACGCGGGCCCAGTGCGGATTTGGAACTTCACATACACCATTGAATTTCTTCTCAGGTGTATGCAGGTTTCCTCGCGATGTTTTCCTTCACCGTAAAGCTCATGGTAAATTACAAATGTAATTTCGCACATAAATTTCGAAAAATTCAGAGGTGCGAGCCCGGAATCGAACCCACGACCTGCTTGAGATACAATAGGTCAAACCACTAGGCCACCACGGTTTCAACAACAAATGATGATGATTTATTAAACAACAAATAATACTTTTATACGATACGATATGACGGGATTAAAATATTATTAAAATTTCCAAGTAAAAATAAGAGGAAAAACTATATTAAAACGCAATTTTGTTAAATTTGCGAGGGATTTGAACGCCGATTCTTTGTAAATGGTATTGTCCTATCTCTGATAGATGAGTAAATATTTGCGGTTCGCCGATAAAATTCCTCGAAAACGAAGGGGAATGACCCTAAACATTTATCAGTAGGTACCTAAGGTTATTCAGAGTAACACGTTCTTAAAATCAATAACAAATTTGTTGTTTTATTTAAAGCCTTATAAAATATTTACTTAATAATCATTTTAGAGCACTCGTTAGCAAACTCTATCGAACTCTGGTGGATTGAGCTATTAATGTAATTCATTGGGTAGGTACTTACTGAAAACTATGATCGATTGTTCGCACCAAATGGTGAGTAGTATAGTTTTTTTTTAAGTTCCTAATTAACACCAAAGCACGTGAAAAAAACTATTAATTTTCCTTGTTTTTGAACAGAAAAATCTTCAACTACTTATTCTTATCGGGTTAAGTACTTAATCTATTTAAAAATATCTTCTCATGCTTTATTTACACGGCGTGATAAGAACTCCGCTTATGTAAATAAAGAGAAAATTTAGAGATTCTACGGAAAGACTAATTTGCCCCGAGGTTTAACTTCTCGGAAGCGAAAGAAATCAATTTCTTCGTAACCCACTGTATCCAATAATCGATAAGCCGTTATCAAATCTAAGAATAACACCGCCGATAGCAGTGGAAGACGATGTTCTCACGGCCGCCTGAATTTGACGAGTTTATCTTGAGTAATTCCTCAAAAAAGCCGTGGTGGCCAGATAGCACCAGACCAGACCACCACCACCAACCACCACGACGATATACTTAGCCTAGTTGTTAGAGAACCTGACTACGAAGTTTGAGGTCCCGGGTTTAATTCCCGGTCGGGGCAGATATTAGTGTGAGAAACAGGAATGTTTTTGCTCGAGTCTTGGATGTTTAATATGTATTCAAGTATATTTATCCGTTGTCTAGTATCAGTAGGTCAATTGGTGTCAATATATTTTATTGTCTCATGATGAATTTCCTCTCAAGCAGAGAACCTTGGGAGAGGCCTATGTTCAGCAGTGGATGTCTAACGGCTGAAACGACGATGATGGTACAAGTCACAAATAAACTACCTGCTGGAAATCTTGATCATAATTACCCCATAATTAAAATAAGTACTAAGCAACGGATAAACATACTTATATAGATAGATACATACTTAAATACATATTAAACACCCGAGAACAAACATTCGTATTTTTCATACAAATATCTGCCCCGACACGGGAATCGAACCCGGCACCTCAAGCTTCGTAGTCAGGTTCTCTAACCACTAGGTCGTCTACTAATAATACGTATAATTAACGCGGACGAAGTCGCGGGCACCAGCTAGTTCTATATTTCGTACATATACTATGTAGGTAACTAATTTTATATCTTCCTCGTTGTGTTCGTTCCACTAAAAGATAACACACGAAGATAATACCAACAAATATTTTAGTTATCCGGGCTTGTGAATTGAAAGAAGTCTTATAATTTTCCTCGATGTTATTATCTAATACCTACTGATTTAATAAGAATTTTAGAGATTACATTTGATATATGTTGCAGTAACAAGAATACATTTATAAATTGCTGGCTTAATGTAAACGTACCAATGCTCGACACCTCAACGCGCAGTAGATGACACCCATCTATCACCTCTCTTAGTATGACATAAGATTGAAGTGCCATTTATTGGGTCAGTGTCGATCACAGGGACGTTCACCTTATTAGGTCCTGAAAAGAAGCGTCAGTACTAGTTGTCTGCTTTGCTTTACATAGATAGAGCAATGCGTATCTATGTGTTTGTGTTACTTTTTTCTTTCACGACACGTGTATGTGCATGTCCATCAGCATACTAATTGCAAATTGCAATAATTACATTCGACAGCGTTGTGCTAAACATGTGATAAATAGGTACGTGGCATTATAAAAAAGTCGTAGTGGAGGTCAGTCAGAAAAAGTCATATTTTTAATTGTTTACGGCTCTTTCACACGGGCAACGTCCCGTTTTTTGCGGGTTCGGTTTTTTGCAGAATCCCGTTTAGTAGTATACGTGATACTGTGGTAACATTCACGTTGCCCGTGTGAAAGAGCCGTTAGTTGTTGTCGTGTGGTCATGTGTTTACGAATATTTCCTTAAATAATCACCTATTCCACAAATAAGAGTTAATGACTCCATTTCAACCACAAGAGCGTCACAGGCTTCAGAGTTTTAGCATTGTATCTAATACACATATTATTATAAACATTAATCAATTATAGGTATCTAACCAATCAAATAAACTAAAACATCTAACAAATTAATGTATCATAGTCTGGAATTGCTACAATTTCATCTGATAACGAAAGGGTGCATATGTAACAAAATTTCAAAAGTGCTTGGGCCAAATCTAACTATCCAACTGCATAGGTCACACACTCCAAAGGGATCCCAACCATATCCCGCGGTAAACCCTAGACTGGGATCCCTACGGAAAAAGTAGACGTGGTCGTCCAAAACAAATCTGGCGGCGGACTATCATTGATGAAGTGAAGGCCATTGGCAGGACCTGGCTGGTGCGAAGTCAAGCCAGACTCTCGAGACATAACGGGATGGCGATGCACTGTGGACGCCCTCTGCTCCGGCTTGGGGAAATGAGACCTTAAGTCAAGTGAGTCAAATACCCAATCCACATTGGGCCTGCTTGGAGACTACGGCCCAAGGCCTTTCATTCTGAGAGGAGGCTTGTGCCCTGCAGAGCATGGATGGATGAAATACCTAGCCCTATTTATTATAAACTGCGGCCCAAATACACTTTTGCTTCGGTTCGGAAATTTCGTATTTCCGGTGGTTTGCGTGCTGTAAAGTGATCCCACCCACCCAAACATTTGTAAAAAAAACAAGTGGAGGACTTTTTGACAATAATATGGATCAGATTAGAGATGAGGAGGCGCCAACGCTAAAACGGATGATATATTTTAAAATAGGTATCTATATTTAAGGCATAACAGAGTAACGCCACGTGTAATTAGATTTTCCTACTCCTGTTCTTTTATCTGGTTTTTACATGGTCGCGAACAAATATATAAGAACATAGATAATATGACTTCAGAAAGTCTATACTTAATCTATTCGCCATAACAGCACTTGTGTCGTAATGTCGTTATTACGATACACCTAGCTGCCACATAATATTAAATGTAGGGTACACTCAACACTAAAGCCCAGTTTAGACCTGCTGAGTTGAGTAAAGTAGGGTACAGTCGGGTACAGTAGGGTAAAATAGGGTACAGTAGGGTACAGTCGGGTACAGTCGGGTACAGTCGGGTACAGTAGGGTAAAATAGGGTACAGTCGGGTACAGTCGGGTACAGTCGGGTACAGTAGGGTAAAATAGGGTACAGTCGGGTACAGTCGGGTACAGTAGGGTAAAATAGGGTACAGTCGGGTACTGTAGGGTAGAATAGGGTACAGTTGGGTACAGTTGGGTACAGTAGGGTAAAATAGGGTACAGTCGGGTACAGTCGGGTACAGTAGGGTAAAATAGGGTACAGTAGGGTACAGTCGGATACAGTAGGGTAAAATAGGGTACAGTAGAGTACAGTCGGGTACAGTAGGGTAAAATAGGTTACAGTAGAGTACAGTCAGGTACAGTAGGGTAAAATAGGGTACAGTCGGGTACAGTAGGGTACAGTCGTGTACAGTAGGGTAAAATAGGGTACAGTCGGGTACAGTCGGGTACAGTAGGGTAAAATAGGGTACAGTCGGGTACTGTAGGGTATAATAGGGTACAGTTGGGTACAGTAGGGTAAAAAAGGGTACAGTTGGGTACAGTAGGGTAGAATAGGGTACAGTTGGGTACAGTAGGGTACAGTCGGGTACAGTAGGGTACAGTCGTGTACAGTAGGGTAAAATAGGGTACAAAAGAGTACAGTCGGGTACAGTAGGGTAAAATAGGGTACAGTAGGGTACAGTCAGGTACAGTCGGGTACAGTAGGATAAAATAGGGTACAGTTGGATACAATAGGGTAAAATAGGGTACAGTAGAGTACAGTCGGGTACAGTAGGGTACAGTAGGGTAAAATAGGGTACAGTAGGGTACAGTCGGGTACAGTCGGGTACAGTAGGGTAAAATAGGGTACAGTAGGGTACAGTCGGGTACAGTAGGATACAGTCGGGTACAGTAGGGTAAAATAGGGTACAGTTGGGTACAGTAGGGTAAAATAGGGTACAGTCGGGTACAGTCGGGTACAGTAGGGTAAAATAGGGTACAGTCGGGTACAGTCGGGTACAGTAGGGTAAAACAGGGTACAGTCGGGTACAGTCGGGTAAAATAGGGTACAGGAGGGTACAGTCGGGTACAGTAGGGTAAAATAGGGTACAATAGAGTACAGTCGGGTACAGTCGGGCACAGTAGGGTACAGTAGGGTAAAATAGGGCACAGTCGGGTACAGTAGGGTAAAATAGGGTACAGTAGGGTATTTTATCCTACTGTACCCGACTGTACTCTTTTGTACCCTATTTTACCCTACTGTACCCGACTGTACCCTACTGTACCCTATTTACCCTACTGTACACGACTGTACCTTACTTTACCCTACTGTACCCGACTGTACCCTATTTTACCCTACTGTACCCGACTGTACTCTTCTGTACCCTATTTTACCCTACTGTACCCGACTGTACTCTACTGTACCCTATTTTACCCTACTGTATCCGACTGTACCCTATTTTACCCTACTGTACCCAACTGTACCCTATTTTACCCTACTGTACCCGACTGTATCCTACTGTACCCGACTGTACCCTACTGTACCCTATTTCACCCTACTGTACCCGACTGTACCCGACTGTACCCATTTTACCCTACTGTACCCGACTGTACCCTACTGTACCCGACTGTACCCGACTGTACCCTACTGTACCCTATTTTACCCTACTGTTCCCGACCGTATCCCATTTTACCCTACTGTACCCGACTGTACCCTACAGTAGGGTACAGTACAGTACAGTAGAGTCGAGTCGTAGAAAAAATATTGTATGCAACGGTGTATAATTTGGTCTTAACGGCTCGTGCCGTCTTCCATTGCGATACTCGCTTTCGCTCGTATCGCAACTCACGTCACTCTCCTTTTAAGACCTCACTTATACAACAGTTGCATAAAATACTATAGTGACGTTATCACAATATAAGAAGCGTAGACACGGACATCCTTATAGAGGCTTAAGGCTCTACGATATTACTAGTGACGGATATATATATCGAAGGGGGAAGAATGATCCGTATCCGTTACTTATTTGGCGGAGCTTTTGTGGATTTTTACTTTATGTAGACATGCACAATGTCATGAAATATTTAACGTCTGTAATTATGGAATGCATTCCAACACGCGATCTATAACGGTATAATATTCCTATTTAATGTTACGTAGTAGTGGGTTTTCTATATAATTTCTAGAGCGCTACAAGTTCCCAGTAACAACAACGCAACGCTAGCATTAACTTTTTCACATCTTCCTGTTTATTGCTTTTCCTATAAACAGTAAAACCACACTCTACCATGCGGCACTAGTACATTTTCTCAGGCTACACTGTAACACGTACCTTAAAAATATAAACTGAAGAACGTGAGTATAATACTATATTAACAAGCTTAGGTTTCATATTATTGGACTCAGCGTAAGTTAATAATACGTGGAAATTACAGTAATAAAATAAAAGTATACCTAAAATTATTACAAACCCAACATTATTTACGTAGTATCATAAGGTGTGTCATACTCCCCTCGTTGAATCGAATATTAAATAGTAGATTGATAACCAAGGGTGGAAAGTGACCCATTCAACCCGAGATATTTCTGGCGCTCGAACGAAGTGAGAGCGCCAATAGTTCGACGGGAAATGGGTAATTTCACCCGAGTTAGACACTCTACTT
The DNA here is from genome assembly GCA_947859365.1 of Archips crataeganus. Taxonomy (NCBI): domain Eukaryota; kingdom Metazoa; phylum Arthropoda; class Insecta; order Lepidoptera; family Tortricidae; genus Archips; species Archips crataeganus. The sequence goes on along the minus strand of OX402052.1, from coordinate 17,328,785 downwards.
TTCATTTCGACTGTGAGGAAACTAAAATACTACAAAAAATTAGAATAATAATAAATTGAATTTACTTATAGCCAACCTCCTACCTTTTCGCCCTGGCCACTTGCCACGGCCGAAAAATCGAGTTGGTCACGACCAAGGAGCTTATATACAAAACTGGAGGTTGAACGCCAAAAGAAGAAGTTTTGACCTTTATTACTTATTTATATTTTTCTTTCACATTTTCACGAATGACTTCCATCTCTTTCAACCTAACTAAAGAAAGAGATGGAATATTTTCGTGACGTAATAAAGATCAAATTTCTTGTTTCAAACGGACATCCTAACATTCGGCGTACAACCTCCAGTGTTGTATATAAACTCCTTGGTCACGACGTGCATCTAGATGGCCATGCCGAAACGTGAAAAAAGTGTCATTGACGTAACTGAATTATCTTCGACTCCGTGACTTCGTAAAAATTAAAAAAAAGTTACTTTCCACCCTAGAGATAAAAACGCAATCTTCCACCCGGCTAATCTACCCATGAAAATTTAACTTTCTGAACAGGAGAGATGAAAACTTATTTACTACCCCAATATTTTTGAAAAGCTCTAGAAAAGGGACACGCTATAGTAGCCTAAGATTCTACCTACCGTAAAATTCTGTCTTAAAATCAGTTTACCACCTCTTATAGTCTGTCGCAACCTGCAAGCAAGCACTGAAAATCCAAACTGAGACGTAATAAAATAACCTAATTTTTTCCACTTATTTGGATCAGTTGATTTTCTACGCCACTTCTTTAATTAATACCCAATGTCCAAACAATGTTATCAAAAATAATTATGAAAAAGTAGGTACAATAAGCATTTATTGACTTTCAGAGTTAATTATAATGTTAGCATAATATTTCATTGCCGTTTCACTTCTTTGTAACAACGCAGTTCTTGGTAATCGGTGTGCCAATTTATTATCCGAGAATTCCGCGATCAATTTCATTGCAACGTTCAACCATTCGCGGTAATCGAACCTCATACGCAACGCACACCAAGCATCGGCACGGATACAAAGCCAATTTGATAATCGCCACAATTCCTTTCGTCTTTATCTCCGGTTGACTGAATTAGCCATTTTTTTCCGTTAAAAACAGCATCTCACGGTTCCTCGTACCAGTAATCAGGGTCTAATTACCCGCTTCGCAGTAGCCAGCGGTCCCTCTGTGCTCAGTAATTACTCTAGCCATTCGAATGTGTTTCGGAGAATTAACGCCAGTTTAATGTGCGAGCCCAATTACTTTTTACCATTCAGGAGTAATTACTGCTGGACATTGTAAGCAACAAAGCAATGGTCAACTCACCCTTGACAAGTTAGTTCGTTGGGGATGCTCCGCAGGAACAATCGCACTTGACATTGTTTTATCCTCGTAATATTTTTTCTTATACAAGTAGGCCTGCGTTTCACCACAATCATGCTTGGTAGAAAGGGATTATGAAAAAAAAAAAAAAAAAAAATTAAAATTTAAACTGTTTATTTCAGTAAAATTACAAAATTGCATGCATAATCTTAACTAATAATCTTAATTTAAAAAGATTTTATAAGTTAAGAAGTCTTTTTTTTGTGTGTATGCAGTCAAGGTCACAAACACACGATACGATACACGAGGTCTACGATATAGCACGCTTGCCTAGTAAATGGTAATACACCCTAGGCTTGCAAACGGCTAGAATGTAGTGTTCAGGGAACACAGACAAAGGTAGAAAATTCCAGTCCTTAGCTGAACAGCTAAGAAATAAAAGAAAGAATGAAAGAAAGAAAGAAAATACATTTATTTACAACAACACAATACACATCATCAATATTTCTACAAAACAAATCATCCCCTGTTTTTCTACCCTTAGGGTAGGAATATTGTTTCCAAATTTAAATGGGATCGCCCTCGGGGTATACGCTTTCCAATAAAAAAAGAATCATCAAAATCGGACTACTCTGTAAAAAGTTATGCGTGATCATACATAAAAAAAAATATATATACACGTCGAATTGAGAACCTCCTCCTTTTGTTTTCGTCGGTTGAAAAACAGACCACAATTACTTAAAAATCGATAAATAACGGAGAGACGATCAGCGCGTGGACTGTGCGTGACTAATAACGTCGCTCTTGAAATTTTGAGATTGTTCATACTTGTGTTTGCTGCTTACAGTTCATACTCGGTAACTCGCGCTCTATAGCTTGCTTATGTGTACTCTAAGATATCATCCTTGATATAATTAGAGGACTATGCCCCTATGTTTTCGTTAGGCTCCTGCTTCTTATGATAATTGGAAATATGGAAAAAAAAAAAACAAAACTTTGTCGCCAGCCCATACATAGTACCTACCTAGATATAAATTTTACGGTGAACAAAATATTTGCTCTGATGCCATTATCCAGGGAGGAATTTGGGGACTACGTTTTTATGGAGAAATAGATAGCAACGTATCCTTTTAAAGCTGGGTTACTTTGTCCCTGAAAAGTAAATTTGGCTATTGGGATAAACCCGGTCCATATTTTATTATTATACTAGTGGTGCCCGCGACTTCGTCCGCGCAGTAAAGCTATTTCTTACATTGAATAAAACAAAAATCCGGCAACGGCAACATCCAAAAATCCATCGTCTCATCATCATTGCTATTACTTATGAATATAATAAATCCCGTTTATTGCCTATCCCGTGGGAATTTCAACAAATCTATCCTTTTTTTGTTGCTCGATATTGATAACGGCAACAGGTAGACGCTTGAAATACTTATTCACAGAATATTTAGTTATATATTCACTTTAAAAATAAATTATTAAATTAAAATAAGACAAATACTCAAGGGAGGCACCCATACAAAAACGTGATTTTTTGCCGTTTTTATAGATCGGAACCATTCGTGCGCGAGTCCGACTCGCACTTGGCCGGTTTCTTCAACATTTTGGCAAAAAGATCTAAATATTTTACATACCCCACGCAAACTGCGGTATGCCGATGCCTGCCTGCATTTATAATTTATTATTATGGTTTGTATGACTCTAAGTTTTATGGCTTACTATATTAGTACAGTCAGCGTCAAATAGTTCGTGACACCCAAAGTGGTCAAATAGTTAGCAACACGTCTTTATTACAGTTGGAATATGGCCGTGTTGCTAACTTTTTGGCCACTTTGGGTGTCACGAACTATTTGACGCTGACTGTACAAAACATGTTAGATATGTGGAGCATTAGGTAATGAAATACTTATTAGTGAAAGAAAATTTTTGAGTTTCAGTTCTAAGTATGGGGAACCCCCAATATGTGTTGTTTTTTTTCTATATTTGTGTGAAAATCTAATGCGGTTCACAGAATACATCTACTTACCAAGTTTCGTTTGGTTACGGAACCCTAAAAATCACGTTTGTTGTATGGGAGCCCCCTTAAATATTTATTTTATTCTGGTTTTTAGTATTTGTTGTTATAGCGGCAACCGAAATACATCATCTGTGAAAATTTAAACTGTCTAGCTATCACGGTTCATGAGATACAGCCTGGTGACAGACGGATGGACAGACGGACGGACAGCGGAGCCTCTGTAATAGGGTCCCGTTTTTACCCTTTGGGTACGGAACCCTAAAAAAGTCACAAAACTGCCTCAAAAATAAGGACACTTTTTTCTTTACAAAAATTAATAGTGTTCGTGATTCTAAGTAAGAAAACATCAAAATATCCTCGTTTAAAAAGTTTTCTGCGCTGCGCCATTTAAAGTGAAAATTCCCTGATATATGGACGATGTTTGTATAAGTTTATGTAAAAATATCATCCTAGTATTAGAAACGGCCGTTAATGATGGGCTTCATAAGGAAGCTCAAAGTCACCCAGAGGGCGATGGAGAGGGCTATGCTTGGAGTTTCTCTGCGGGATCGTATTAGAAATTATGAAATCCGCGCAAGAACTAAAGTCACGGACATAGCTCGAAGAATCGCCAGACTTAAGTGGCAGTGGGCAGGGCACATAACTCGTAGAACTGACGGCCGATGGGGCCGAAAGGTTCTCGAGTGGCGTCCGCGGACCGGAAGACGCAGTGTAGGCAGGCCTCCAACAAGATGGAGCGACGACCTGATTAAGGTTGCTGGAACGCGTTGGATGCGGATGGCGTAGAGCCGATCTATTTGGCGAGCCTTGGGGGACCCCTATGTTCAGCAGTGGACGTCTGTCTGCTGAAATGATGATTGTGATGATCAGAAACGGTGCTGTTAGTGTATTCCACACTATTTGAATCATTTTATTGCTTAAGCTTGTTACCTAAACATTTTAATAATAAATTATCATTAACCGCGATGACCGCAGTGAAAAAAACCATTGTGACGTCTCTGTAACAGTTTACAACGTTCCTAGAATAATGTATTCGGAATTTCCTTTGATAATTAGGTACTTGAGCACACTTACTAGTACTACGCGTGAAATGAATCATGTGTATGTACAGTCAAGTGCAAAAATAAGTATCTATTCGAACCACTCAAAAATATGTCACCTGATGATGATGATGATGATGTATGGGGACGCCTTGCTGAGTCAGGCGGGCTGTCGATCGTTTGCACAGTCATTCAGCCCAGTTCCCCGTGGTTGGAGCCGACAGGTTACTGTCCCAGCAGCGCTCCCACACAGCAATTCTCCTCGAATCTTCTCGTTCTCCTGCTGAACAAAAGGACATCTTTGAGACAGACATCCTTTAGCTCCTCCTCCCTCAGCTCGTCACTCCCGAATACATCACGCCTCGCTGCCGCGTACATGACACACTCGGTTAGGACGTGCTCACTCGTTTCCTCCTTCCCACAATGTGGACAGGAGGGGTCACTTTTTATACCTATTACGCTTAAGTGCCTATTTAACAAGTTATGGCCAGTAATTATGCCAGTTATAGTTCTTAAGCTACTCTTACCTAGATTTAGGAGATACCTAGTTCTTCTGTGGTTTATGCCATCCAGCATCATCTTCGATTGTCTGCACCCTACAGCCTGTTTTCACTCACTGTTTGCTTCCTGTTCCTTCATTCTATCTATAACCCCCTTGGTGACTTCTGCAGACATTGGAAGTACCGGTTCAGGACCTATGAATCCCGTATCCGCTCCCTCCCTTGCCAGCTCATCAGCTTCTCATTACCTGTCACTCCCTGATGTCCTGGGACCCAGGCCACCGTAACCTTCGTACTCTCTCCTAGTTTATTAAGTGCATCTCTACACTCTCTTACCAAAGAGGAGTTAACTGTCGGCTTGTTTAATGCCTTTAGCGCTGCTTGACTATCAGAGTAAATCACCACTGTTCCTACACCTCGATAGTCACCCAGTTTTGCTTGTATAATATGAGCGCACTTCAACACTGCGCACACTTCAGCCTGAAACACACTGGCATATCTGCCTAATGGTATAGCCTCTCGAACATTCATCTTGGGTATTATTATGCCTGCTCCCGCAAGTTTTGACGTTTTCTTCCTTGATCCATCCGTAAAACAAATTGTAGTCGGATACTCAAGGTCTACCTTCCAATCATCTCTCTCTCCTATATGGATTCTGTATTTCTTATCGAAAACCCTCTGTTTCTTAATTAAGTCGTTATTCTGTGCTAGCATTCCTAGCTTTAATAACGCCTCCTTTTGTATAAGTGCATGTTTCTTGTCTGTGAAGTTCCCCCTCCACTCCTCACATGCCCTCATTCTAAACCATTGTTCCATGGCCCTCTTCTCTATTTCCAGATGAAGTGCCTTCAGTCCTAGCATAACTTCCATGGCATGCGTTGGGGTTGTTCTCATTGCCCCTGTTATCATCAGGCATGCCAATCTTTGAACTTTATTCAGTTCCTTTTGATACTCCTTAATACGGACCCTATGCCACCATATCACAGCACCATACAGCAGCCTTGGTAATATGACCGCCTTATACATCCAGTTTATCATCCGGGGTTTTAGTCCCCACTTCTTTCCAACCGCCCTTCTGCATTGACACAGTGTTCTTATTGCCTTTGCGGCCTGCTCCTTTATGTGTGTCTTGTATCTGAGGTTTGTATCAATTGTCACTCCCAGATACTTAATTTCTTTCACCAATTCAAGATTCTCACCTTTTACGCTTATTGGCCTCATATCACCTATCTTCCTTTTGTTGGTAAATAATATCAACTTCGTCTTTGTAGGATTTAGATCTAATCCTCTCTCCCTGCACCACTCTAACGTCTGTGACAGTCCTTTTATCATTATGTCTCTGACGATGTTAAGAACCATGCCTTGTACCAATAGCACACCATCATCAGAGTATGCTTGCATATAGAGTCCTCCTTTGTTTAGCTTTTTAATCAGCGAGTCCAGCAGTAGACACCACATAAGGGGGGACAGACATCCCCCCTGTGGGAATCCCCTACGAGGTCTGATTCTTTTCGTAGATCCGCCCAGTTGGGCCATTACTGCCCTTCCTCTGAGCATCCTCGAGATCCATCTTCTATAATCTGACTAATTCCTTCTCTCACTAAACTTTCTTCAACCGCGATATACGTTGCTTTATCGAATGCCCCCTCCACATCGAAGAAGCATCCTAGCATGTATTGCTTGGCTTCCAGTGCCCTTTCCACTCTAACCGTTAGGTTGTGCAAAGCCGTCTCCGTTGACTTCCCTGCTACATAGGCATGTTGATTACCATGTAGCGGTCTGCCACTACTTTCTATTCCTTTTCTTACGTGTATGTCTATCATCTTTTCTAGTGTTTTTTTTAACACAAAGGATGATAGACTAATGCTTCTGAACACCGTCGCATCCTGGTACGTTTTCTTACCTCACCTACTACGGCCTTATTGCGTCGGAATAAGAGTCTGTAGTACTTATTTTTGAAAATTTGAATAAGTTCATATTTTTACACTTGACTGTACTATAACCACGCGTTTATTTGACGTTATTTGAATCATTATTTTGCTTGTGTATTTGTAAGGTAAACGTCACAAGTCTGCGAAATGTAGAGTAAGAAGAAAGGTCACCACAAACCGTAGCGTATAGGTTATTGTGTCAGCGTAGGTATATAATTCGTGTTATAAAACGCGCTCTGGATTCGCTCCGCGTCGCGAGCACGCCCCGCGCTGCGGTCTGTGGTGACCTTAATTCTTATGGCATTCTTTCAGGGGGGGCACACTTACATATATCACACTTTTCATGCGACTACAGCGATCTCTGGTGTTTTATTAAAGAACTAAATTAGCGGCCATCTGGGTTGACTTGTCAAACTTGACAGTTGTCATTCATCGGCCATGGCCATGGCGTACCAAATTGTACGCTCAAGGACTTTAAATGATAGGCCACTTGCCAATGTTCGTATTTTAGCCGTATAGTGCAAATCGGGTTTAGCCGCTTATACTTCGTATATGCTGATTTGAATTAGACGGCTAAAATACGAATGGTGGCAATTAGCCTATCAATTAAAATTACGCGTAATTATAGCTGTACATCACTACCAACATATACATATAGATAGGTATACATCTATAGATACGTCACATTAGTTCTTGACCAGTACCTCTACCATGACTTTACACTAGTTTACAGTGACCGTACTCGCTAGCGACGGCGTAAATGATTTGTATGGAGAATTGTACTTCCGTAAGTGACCGCTAGAGGCGCTGTACAATTCTCCATACAAATAATTTACGCCGTCGCTAGCGAGTACGGTCACGTAAACTAGTGTAAACTCATGGTAGAGGTACAGGGCGTAGGGCAGCAGCACCTTCCATACATGCATATTTGACCATAGAGTTGCCACTCTTGTTCATATAATATTACAATACTCTTTGCATTCTTTGCAGCTCGTGGATATAAACTGTAATAGCCCAACAAGGCAACAAGCTTACTAGTAATATTTAAATAACTACCTACATAGTAAGAAATAGCAACAGGTACCATTGAGAATAAGGATCTTTGTCATTACTTTTTGATAGGTTCCTAGTATTTTATGTTATGACATCTATACTCTATACTAATATTATAAAGAGGAAAGATTTGATTGTTTGTTTGTTTGTTTGCATTGAATAGGCTCCGAAACTACTGGACCGATTTCAAAAATTCTTTTGCCGTTAGAGAGCTACATTATCACTGAGTGACATAGGCTACTTTTTACCGCGGGAAAATACCTTTTCCTACGGGAAAATTAGTTTATCGCGGGCGAAGCTGCGGACGGAAGGCTAGTGGATAGATAAAAGTGATATAAAATACACTACACGGATGCGATCCGTCTTTTTATATTGATCGGATAAATAGACTGCATTACAGAATCTGTATTGCAGTCTCTATTAGCTATATGGTCCTGGTGTAATTTTGTTTAAAAACGTGACATTACGTGGAATTGGGAATGTCTAAAAAAAATTACCAGTGGTTTTTATATTTTTTTTGTTTAGAAAAGTCAATTATAAGAAACTAAATTCAATATTTTGTCATTTAGTTCTCTACTTTTTTCAAAATTATTTATTGAAACTCCCACAATGCCAAATTTCTAAATCTATCTAAATGCGTACGATAAGGCAACCCCTTTAATTATTTTCTGCGTAGTGGTACATTATATGTACACTGTGTAACTTTACTGGCACTGACAAAGTGCTAGATGTCAGACAGCGGGTCCAAATCAAACTCCGTAGTATAATCCACGCGTAAATTGTGAAGAATTCTAACCACACGAATAAAGTACGACTTGAACCGGTCACGCAATTTACACCAATGTCAAATGAAGGTCATTGCTTATTTGTTATATAATAAATTCAATACATAATATTAAAATTAAATAACTACAGAAAACGATTTAAAAAGCATTAATCTCGAAATGGTTTTCGATTTTCTATACATTGCAAAAAAATAGACATCCCCAATTGTAGCACTTGTAACGTTTGTGGTATAAGGGGCTGATAGCTGACATCTGGGCCCAATTGCATAACAAAGTACAACTTATATTACAAGCGGAACTCCCTTTCTAGTTAATATAACTGAAGCGAGAGTTCCGCTTGTAATATTAGTTGTACTTTGTTATGCAATTGGGCCCTGATAGCCGCTTCATAAAGTATCAAGAAATCTCACAGATGTCCTAAACCAGTGAAGCGCTAATGACCTGGCTAAGTATAATGAGTTACTTTTATTTAGTGCTCAACCGAAAAAGATTAAGCAGAAAACGATACTTTGCCAATAAAAAAATTTAAGCCTAAAGGCTTCCACACACAAGTGCGAGGCGTACGCGCGACGGAGCGTGCGCAGCGCGTTGCATAACACTGATGAATCATATACGTTGCGCCGCGCTGCTAACTAGAGTATGTCCCCGTGTAGGGTTACCATATGTAAATAGAGGGATGCCTGTCTATGGTACCTAAAATGCCTGATTTTTTCAGAAAAATGCCTGTCTAAAGCAAAACGCTGTGAGTAATAAGTAAAAGCCAACAGATAATAATGAAGAAGGATGTGATTTTTAAAAATGCCTGTCTCAGACCATTGCCGGCCGCACGCCTGTCTAAACCTTAAAATGCCTGTCAAATGCGGCAAACGCCTGTCATATGGTAACCCTATCCCCGTGTATAATTATGATTCTATGTTATACTACAACGCTCTAGGCACGCTCCGTAGGCGTCGCGCGCACGCCTCGCGTTTTGGTTTGTGGAAACCTTTAGGTACAGCCGAAGTACAAAAAAATTATATTGCAATTATGGTCAGCAAAAAGTGTCAAACTAGGTCTTGGCCGCGAATCCATCTGCGAAGGATTCGTTATCGCTATTCTGCGGGAACTACGCAATTTTTTGGTTAAAATCTATTTACGTCGTTACAGACGGTGAAACAGAGTTGCTTTCGCATTTATATTTAATACTAGCTTTTGCCCGCGACTCCGTCCGCGTGGAATTAGTAATTTGGGCAGCTTATTTTTTTATCAAATTTGCTTTTTCATCAATTATGGCTCTCCTTAGTTCCTCGATATAAAAAAAATTACCCGCCCCCGCAAACCCCCCCTAACCCCACTCCCCCAAAGAACTTCCCCGCACACCCGCGTTCACATTCACCACCGTACTCCCAAGTCAAGCGTGCCTATAGAAGTTTTACTTCAAAAACCCCCGATTTTGAAACATTCTTCCGCTCCGCTCCGCTCCGCTCCGCTCCGCTCCTTTTGGTGTTAGCGTGATGATTATGTAGCCTATAGCCTTCCTCGATAAATGTACTATCTAACACTGTAAGAATTTTTCAAATCGGAGCAGTAGTTCCCGAGATTAGCGCGTTCAAACAAAAAAACCTGTTCGATAAATTCTTAAAATAGACGTATCTTTCTTATTTGTGAACCGATTCAAATGAAACAAACACTAAATGTTAATCCAAGAAAATACCAACATATCAGTGAAAACCGCATCCTTCTAGGTTAAGCCGTTTCTGAGATTAGCGCGCACAAACGCACAGACAAACAGACATACAATAATTCTAAAAATCATTGTTTCGGGTTCTATTGCGCTAATAAATAGCCCTAGTGACAGTTTTTCTCAAATATCTTCAATGTACAGACACCGACTTGTTACAGATTTATTATATGTATAGATTAAGTAAGGATTATTTTCTTTTATAGTACTAAACCTCAAAAATGGCCGACACTGAAGCTTCGGTCGGTCACTATTTTTATTATACATTCATATTCGTATCTCACGTGTGCCCTCCATTTGTGCTGTAAAAAGCGAGTGATTTATAACCGCCCCGAATTACCACTTCTCTGAAAGTTTTCAGAATTGATTTTCCTGCTTGAGTTCGCTTAGCCTGTAACAGTTGTTTATTATTAAAACCTAAAGCAAAATATTACTAGTTCGCAAGCCCTCCCAGATACAGGTCGCGCGGTGGTTTAAGATCGATACTAAGCCCTTTTCTTGAAAGCCGCGACATCATAATTGTCTGGAAACATTACTCTGGACTAGATCAATTGGTGTGAATTGTCCCGTGATATTTATTTGTATTTCAACTGTGACTAATGAATACTAATGTAATGTAATGATATACAGACGAACGGCTAAATAGAGCGGCGACGTCGCATTCAGATGCCGGAGAGCCGCAGACTGCAGGGCTCTATATCCGAAGACAGGCTGATAATGATTCAAACGTATGTCATGCGTGAATTTTCTGGTGCATAATGGACATAGGTAGCAGGGGCATGGAGTGAACATTTTCTTTAGTTAACCTGGAGAGTGAGATAAGTATGTCTTCGGATGCAACACCTCGGAGTTAGTGTATACCTACCTACAAGCATTTCTATACTTGTCATCACTGACGTCATATAAAATAAATAGGTAACCCTGTAGAAACCGCATTGTTATGACGCTATGGCACTGATATAGTAACCTCACCACTACTCCCACAAGCAAGTATCACAAAGTGCAATCTACTATGCATTATTTGCTTTAAAATTTCTCTATTTTTCTTAGGGGTTAATACCTACATACGTTAGAGTGTTAAGTATGGACTGTTGGGAATTGTCCATAAATTTTATTTCTGCGCGAACGAAGTCGCGGGCAAAAGCTAGTACACAATAAATGACCTACGAAATGTGTAATGCTATTCTTCTAACTCATGCGTCTTCCGGATTTCCCCCTAGTTGTTCTAGTTTACGAGTTATGCGTGCATCACGATCCTTCGGGCGGGGGTTTTTGTACGGGGCGGGGGCTAGGCCGAAATTTGATTTTACTTATATCGTACCGTTGCTTTCATTCTTCTGTTAAATACTATAAACGTGTACGAAACGGCACGATATGAAGTTCGAAAATCGAATTTCATAGGAAGTTCTGGTCGATTCACAAGAGTTTGCACGAATGGATCGAAGGAGTGAATGAAAGTATATATGTGTTACCTATTTGAATACACCTCACACAAATATGAAAATGTCATGCTTCAGTCATTTCCCTACAAAAATGTCAAAGTGACATTACTTTCGTTCAATCCATTCGTATCAGCTCTTATGAATCGACCTGTATAAGGCCTGAGGCCGTACTGTGTAACGATTCTGGCGCTTGCCTTCGCTTTCACCATCTCTATCTGTCATCATCTTATAACGTTTGTCAGAAAGAAATAGTGATTGCGAAGGCAAGCGTCAAAAGCGTTAGGCAATAAGCCTGCTGAGCTTTAAAACTGTTTCAGCAGTTTGAAAATATTAACCTATGTCCAGCTCCGTCAATACCAAAAATTTATTTCTGTAAGTAGGCTGTTAAGGGCGCTTTTAAATGTCTTTTTTTGAGTCTACCAGCGCTTTCGGAAATACCATGATTGCCAAGAAGAATGCGCCGCAAAAAAATTGGCATAAAGTCATTTTTTCAAAAAAATATTTATCTTATGTTACACAACCACAAATGCACCGTCCGGACCCTTGTTCTATTTTTTTATGTCTGAGCTCATTGTTACCACAAATTACAATAGGTATTTAGGTAGGTACTAAACATAACCTCAAGTTAACAGAATTAATTATCTTTTATAACCGACGGTCAGTTACCAGAATTCTGTGCTATTTAATGTTTTCGCCGAAGACCAGATTAGGATACGTAGAATACAGACGCTTAATGACGGGCGTTATCACTAATTGAGTTATTATTTTATGCGAGGGATAAAAGATAATGAAATTTTCATGCGCGCTATTATCTATATCTATTCAGTTTTAGGTAAATTCGATTTGGGGCCGGAAGAGGCGCTTGTTAGAAACTATCAGCGAATTCCAATGAATAAAAGCGACCGGTGCACTTATTGTCTAACGCGCGAGCGCTTGCTATCGCTTTGACTATTTCTTTCTGTCAAACGATACAAGATGGTGACAGAAGGAGATAGTGAATGTGATTACGAGCGGCCGTCCATTAGACAATACGGCCGCAGGAGTTGTCGAGCCACGCGCTGTTCTGTACTAATCTAGGTATATAAACAACTAGCCTTCCATCCGCAGCTTCGCCCGCGATAATTTAATTTTCCCGTAGGAAAAGGTATTTTCCCGCGGTAAAAAGTAGCCTGTGTCACTCAGTGACAATGTAGCTTTCTAACGGCAAAAGAATTTTTGAAATCGGTCAATGCAAACAAACAAACAAACAAACAATCAAATCTTTCCTCTTTATAATATTAGTATAGATAGAGTATAGAAAAGCAATCGCAGAAAATGTATCTATGTACATTGTACAGTCATGGCAATTGAACCGCGTACCAGGGTGGAACCTTTTCACAACCAATTTCACGATGATTTCTCTGGCAGATGTATGGAATGTCAACATGAAATTTGCAATGAAAAGGGTTCACCCACGTGATTCAGCTTCTTCGTCTATACGCACCCACAGGGGGTGATGGTCACTTTGTGTAGCGGGTGGGTATCCTGGAAGAAATAATAAGGAATAAAAAATAAAAAAAAAATAAAAGTCCGCTTACGTCGTCTGTATCTCTGTATAAGCTCTTATAGGAATATTCAAGGACAGATTGAAGAGGCTTAACTGAACTGAACCAGTGAACCATTTCACTATCCTCATTTCTGCCGTAGGACGTCCACTGCTAAACGTGTATATCAGTTTAGTTCTTATTTTGTATCTATCTAATCTAATCTATCTATGTATGTATGGTCCTGGGTTCGAATCCCGGTAAGGGCATTTATTTGTGTGATGAGCACGAATATTTGTTCCTGAGTTATGGATGTTTTCTATGTATTTAAGTATTTATTTATCTATATAAGTATGTTTATCGTCGTCTAGTACCCATAGTACAAGCTTTGCTTAGTTTGGGACTAGGTCGATTTGTGTAAGATTGTCCCCTAATATTTATTTATTTATTTATTTATGTAATACCTTTAAACGAGCAATTCTTGTATATATGTACAAATACAAGAAGTTGTCTTGTACACATATATTCAGAATCTCAGAAACAGCTCCAACGATTTCGATGAAATTTGGTATGTCGTTTTCGGGGATGAAAAATTGATCTAGCTTGGTCTTATCTCTGGGAAACCGCTTGGTACCGAGTTTCAGCCCGAGCGGAGCTCGGCCGCCCAGGTACTAATGTATTGTACAGAATTAATATTATACTTACTTACTTGTACTTACTTCAATGATCTTAGACAGCACCCTGTTTTTGTATAAAATTAAAATATTATCCTACGGCAACGCGTTTACCGAGATATCCTATGTCTCAATCCAGATTTTTGTGTATTGTACGCCAAGTTTCAAATTATTGCGTGATTGAATAAAAAACATCCAAACATGTTCTCAAACTGCATCATTTATGATATTAGTAGTATTAGGATAGGCTAGAATATATTATCTATATAACTGTAGTAGGTACAGTTGAAGAAACTGAATCACGTACAACAATTGAACACGTGAACATTGAACCGTTTTCATTGAAATTGTCATGTTGACATTCCATACATCTGCCAAAGAAATCATCGTGGAATTAGTTGTGAAAAGGTTCCACCCTGGCAGGCGATTTACTTTCCTTGATTGTACAATGAAACTTTGAAATATCCACATATTTCCATACTGATGATCTAATATCGATTGTGGTAATAAATTCAAAGTATGATGTGATAGTTACTTACCGGTTAATCCTTTTATCTTTTCTAGAATTAATGTTGATGAAATATTAATCATAATTACGTCATAATCCCAAAACAGTAGAGTTTTTACTTTAATGTAAGTAATTATTGATGTTCCGCTCCTATTGGTCGTAGCGTTGTTATATAGCTTTCGTCGATAAATGGGCTATCTAATCTAACACTGAAAGAATTTTTCAAATCGGACCAGTAGTTCCTGAGATAAGCGCGTTCAAGCAAACAAGCAAACAAACTCTTCAGCTTTATAATATTAGTATAGATATAAATAAGCAACCAAATCTCAGGGAATTTGGCGTTGGCTCTACATAACGTTGCCGTAAGCAGTGAGAAGTAAACTGCTTTTGTTATTGTAGTGTCAAGGTAAGTTACATTTTTAAGTTGTAAAAAATATCAGTTTTTTTAATACGTATTACCCAAACCAGTTGGTAAAAAACAAGTTAGCCAAATTGATGCGTAAACAACTAACGAAGTAACTAACTAACTAACTACCAACCAGGGCGCAGTGACCCAAAGTGGGTCTTGGCCTCCAACACCAGAACGAAGTATAGTTTCATCAAAATGTCCAACTATAAATTTATAGTTAATAATCTAAGACAATTCAAGGGCCCCTTGATAGAATTTGCTACAGGCCTTGCGCTGGCGCCGCTGGCATAATCCGGCACTGTGATTAAGAGGCCGTTAATTGGGTGAAGACCAAAAAGTTGCACACTGGTAAAGCTGCATTAGCAGGTATTTATAATTACAATTATTTTTTTCCACTGTGACACGAAAATTATCCATACAAATGTATGGTTAATTTACGTGTCACAATGGAAAAAGTTAATGGTAATTTTAACTACCTGCTAATGCAGCTTTAACAGTGTGCAACTTTTTGGTCTTCACCCAATTATAGTAGGTAGGTAAGTAATTCTTGAAAATCTTAACAATCATCTCCGACTCAACACATCGGTTTCAGTCTTGTAATGCCTAACAGACTTATGTATGATATAAATATAAAATTTTGGTTTATCAAAATATTTAATAGCGCCCGCACTATTAGCATGAGTGATGGTATGTTGATTACATCTGTACATGGATCATAAAATTTACTTCTAATTCTAGGTACCGTATGTACCTAACTTTACATAATATGGGTATGCAATCAAACTAATTCGTCGGCGCGGCTGCGTAGCGCACGTGCGAGCGTTTCGTTAATGCACTTTTAATTGGTTAAACGAGGACACGGCATACGGGCTTGCAGTACAGTTCATGGCATTTGGTAATGACACCTTCATAAGCGCGGGAAGGATGTTACGACACTTTCGTAGAAATATTTGTACCTAAGTACTTACGCGGTTTTTTTTTATTATTTTTCCCATATTTTGTTACATGCCTCGAGAAAGTCTCGAGAGCAAGAAGTGACGTAAAGCTATATGCTTGCCCTTTGTTAAATTAAATAATATAGTAATTAATTTTTTTGTTGAATTGTTTTTTTTTCTGTTCTGTGGTTTTTAATCTTATAAATAAGCTCTTAATTAATTTACTAGAATCCACGGATAAAGATTAATTAAAAGCCATTTATTAAATGGAAGGTAATTGATTTCATAAAAATTCTACGAAAAACATAATTTCAATTATCTACAACTGATATGAATGATCTACGGCACAAATTAATTGTAAGTTTTTGCTCTTTAATTTTGTTGGAATCTTATCTTATCTATTGTCCAATAATTGTTGTTGACATGAGAAAAATATTATTTGTATGTTGCGGCTCCAGTTTTGATATTTACGCACTTGCGAGTCCACGGATCCTGGCTAATAACGTAATTTTCCAAGTATCATACGATGTTCCTCGAATACTGCGTTCTCAGATTAGATAATTAGTTTGAATGCTTCTGTGTAATATGAAATGAGGTTCTCGCTTACCGAGAACACATTATTATCTAAACCTTTGTTTCAGTTCTAATTTGAGACGAAAATATCTCATCATGACACGTTTGTCGTTCCGCCTGCTTTCCGCTGAAATGATTGAGTTAAGAAAGTATCTAGCTAACCTCTCCTACGCATTTCCATTTCATACACTCAATTTTCTATTTTCTCTTTATAACATACTTTATATAATTTATTGTCCGAATCCACGAATTCGCAAGCTAACTAGGACAGAATAAATTATTGCATGCACTTGCAAATATTGATACAAAAAAGAGAGAGTGCTGTAAAAATTTCCTGTAGAAATAAATGTCCGAAAATGTGCCGGAAGGTAAACAAAAACATGGGATTCCCGAGAGCGATGCTCAGCGAATTCGAACTCGTATTTTAAGACTCAACATATGCAGACGGCTCGTTTAGATATGGATTCTTGGCGCCTGGAGCAGTCGTCGAATTGCTCAGAACTTTCCAGCGAATTAGTAGTTAGACAATGTTTTTATACTTAGTCTAATATCCCAAGGTGTCGACCTGCAACGATCAAGTAGGTAACCAAAATTTTTTTTTTACTGTCTGTTGCCTGCGATTTCGTCAGCGAAGAATTTTTTTAGCGCTATCCCGCGGGAATTATGCAATTTTCCGAAATAAAAACTATCCTAGTTCCATTCTTGGATCTCAAATTTTCTCCATACCAAATTTCATCTAACGATTCAGCCGTTAAAGCGTTTGGTGGTAACAGACAGACAGAGAGTGAAGGTTACTTTTGCATGTTTAATATTAGTAAGGATGAAATAGGTACCTACAATAGATTATGATTAATTTAATAGGTTGTGTTACTTACACAGTTATTTTTTTTTTCATATCTTTCCTGATTTATTACCAAATAAATTAAACATTAATTGAAAGTAAAATCTTGTCTTACATACTAGGTAATTGTTCGAATGCAATGTATTCTCAATTTTAAAATAATGTTACCCGTTCCAGTAACAAATACATAGAGTTGTTTTTTGCATAGTTGTTTTTTGTATATCGTTTTATTGCTCTATGTATAAGTATCAGATAGTCGTATACATTTAATCCTTTTTAGGGTTCCGTAGTCAAATGGCAAAAAACGGAACCCTTATGGATTCGTCATGTCTGTCAGTCTGTCTGTCCGTCCGTATGTCACCAACACTTTTTTCCGAAACTATAAGAACTATGCTGTTGAAACTTGGTAAGTAATCTGTATTCTGTGAACCGCATTAAGATTTTCACACAAAAATAGAGAAAAAACAATAAATGTTGAGGGTTCCCCTCCCCATAGGTACCTACTTAGAACTGAAACTCTAAAATTTTTTTTTTCATTTAACCCATACGTGTGGGGTATCTACGGATAGGTCTTCAAAAATGATATTGAGGTTTCTAATATCATTTTTTTCTAAACTGAATAGTTTGCGCGAGAGACACTTCCAAAGTGGTAAAATGTGTGTCCCCCCTGTAACTTCTAAAATAAGAGAATGATAAAACTAAAAAAATATATATGATCCACCGAAAATTGGTTTGAACGAGATCTAGTAAGTAATACGTCACGTACGTCATTTTTAATACGTCATAAATCGTAAACCGCAATTTTTTATAGATAATGAATGGTACGGAACTACTTGAAATAGACAATAATTCCAAAACATGACTCTAGTAACTTTATTTTAGCCCTGAAGACCGGCCCAATTGCATAACAAATTACAAGCTAATAGTATTAGCTATTTTGTATTGAAATTCACTAATACTATTTGCTTGTATTTTGTTATGCAATTGGGCCCAGAATTTTCAATCAACTGTAAAATTTTTATTTTTATTTAGAGCAAGGCTTTTAGTAATTAATTTGTTTATCATTAACAAGAATCACATTACAGTAAACTTAATGGCAAGTAATAAATAAACCAATGTTGGCGAATTGTGGTACTAAAATTTATTATTGATTGCTTGTAGTAAAAGAAAAGAAGATAAACGTAATGCAGCCAAAAAATACTTTTACGTGTGCTTTTAGATTTTATGAGTTTCTTCATGTCTCTTAGTGGATGGCGCCCAATTTTTTGTTTTCGCGCTACCCACCAGGCGCTCTCTTTCTACGCTATATTTATTACGAAGGCCGCAGTACATAGATTTTTTATAACAAAGCCAATGCAGATGTAATTTTTATTATGCATATGTCAGGTTAGGTACGGTTAAGTCACGAAATAAGTATTTGAGCCTTTCCTTCTCAAAATTCGAAATGTTGCTTACACTTATTCCATTTACAAATATCTTTAAAAATAATCGTGGAATGTCTCACGTAAATATTTTTTTTTTTTTGAATGAGTCGCCAGAGGGGCCAAAGACGCGAAGTCTTTGCTGTTTTTTACTTTAAGGATTGGAAGGGTGACTTGTGCTCGGGAAAAATCCCTTCGGACGAACTGGGAATGGAGGGCCCAGACAGTGTCCGACTTGCACGGACTAAAAAACCCGGTCACAAGTCCCCTTCTCTATTGGTTATCAAAACAAAAAACGTGTGCTTTAAATTTTGAGGAGGGGAGGGGTAGGGAGGGGACTTAATCTACCCACAGTGTCCTGCCTCAGCCATTTGCTGGAAGGCCGGGAGAGGAGCATGCATTCTCCCGCTGGGCACTGGGGGTGCTTAGGTCGGTCTTTTATGTTTTTACCCGTTGGTTACTTCCTTGACCGACCCTCGCCCGTTTCTGCTCACGTAAATATTTGTACCGCTAACCTTTTTTTGGATGAATAACAAATGTTGCAACATTTATCTACTGTTTGAGATGCTGAGTCCTTTAATAACGAAATATACGGCCTGGCTGAAAGTGCGACCATCACACGTGGATGCCATCTGTTGCGTACACTCGCCGGCGAAAGCTTTTATTCGCGCCAAAATCTAACAGTAACGAAATAAGTCGCACCCTCATTTAATTTCTACCCTTTGTTGATGCTAAACTTTGGATTTTCAAAAATTTTTTTTTTTAATATTCAATCCCGAAAGTATCCAATTTTGGCAGTTTTTTGGATGATTACGACACTTAATGAATAATATTATTAACCATTAGAATGAATAATACCGTGTACTGCCTTTTCGGCGAATTATTTTTCGCAAACTGATTCATTTGGCGAATGTTTAATTTCCCAAATGTTATTTTTTTCTGAAACTGTAAACTATTCAGGATATATTTCAGGACTATCCTGTAGGTTAGGTTGGTTAGGTTAGGTTTGTTTTATAACAATCTTGAAAAGTTTACAGTTTCTGAAAAAATAAACATTTGGGAAATAACATTTGCCAAATGAATCATTTTGCGAAAAGTATTTCGCCGAAACATTAGTAAACCATGAAAAAATCACGATGCGAAGAAAAATTTGCTTGCGTAACACACAAACGAAGACGTACAATGATTGATGATAATTGCAAGTGATATACTTACTGTTACTTATTTACTTAGCCCCCGTTCCCACTATGTCGTGTGTCGTTCCGTTTTTTAATCGTGCGTTCCAGTTTGTATCGAAATCGTGTCCGACAAGTGTGAACAGTATGCTTAGGCCCATACTACACGGGCGGTTCTCCCGCCGCGGGAAACCGCTTCTGAACCGCCACTAGACACAATTTTATATGTAAGTTGTATGGTGCAAACTACACTGCGCAGCTCCGTCGAGCGGTTTCCCGCGGCGGGAAACCGCCCGTGTAGTATGGGCCTTAGTATAAGTTTTCCTTCACTTCAATAATACTTCTCGATCGCGTTAACGTAAAAAATTCAATTACTAGGGAAACATGGACAGCGTCTCCGCGCACGCGCTTCCATGTTTCCATAGAATTGAAATTTTTACGTAAACGCGATCGAGAAGTATTTTGGTGAAGTAAAACTTATACTAAGCATACGGCTTCATACAAAATGTTCTGCCATTCGAACGCACGATTAAAAAACGGAACGACACACGACATAGTGGGGTCGAGCTCTTACATATTAATTTACTTGAGAGATTAAAACTATACGTTACTATTTACTTGATAGTAGCCGGAATTAATCCTTTTATCACAGCGATAGTGACACCACGTCATTTGATTGTGTAACTATGAATTATCATTCAAAAATAAAGTTCTTGCGGCAGAAGAATTAAATTATAACGTATGTACCTAACAGGATCTAACAGCCATTTCTTGTCAGTTTTTGCAGGATTTTTTCAGTTTAAACGTGTTACTTATTTTTGCAATAGTCAAACATGGCTCATTTTGAAACCAGCAAAAAATGTAATAGGTACGTAGGTAAGTAACTGAGATTAATCTAGAATACGCAGCGAAAAAGATGCAAAAAATAAAATTGCACGTCTAGCCGCGTATTGCACGGGTTACTTAAGATAGCTACAATGCGGAAATTTACCTGATACCAGAATAGTCTCTCTAGACATGTTTCAAAATACACTTTCGAGCATGACATTACAGAACCGAGAAATACTTATTCGGAGAAGCATGGCGCATGTCACACGCGTCGCCTTTCGAGGAATGCACGATTATCTTGACTCTTATTGATTATAACCGCAGGAGAGAAATTACCCATTGTTATTGTATTGTTACAACACTCCGTGATCACCAGAGAGAATCCTTTGTTGCGCTAGGGTCTTTACCGGCAGCCAACTCGAGGAACCGTAATCTATGATGAGATCATGTGGCGTATAGCTGCAATCGAATTGATTAGGTAGTTGAATCGCACATTCGGTTACGATAAGTCTTCCGAAAAAGAGATAACAGATACGAGAATACATGTGTACCTTATATGAGTAACGATGAAAATAAATACTTGCACAATTAATACGCGTCTTGCTACAAACGCAGAAAATTTTAAAATTTTAAAGCGTTATTAGCAATTTTATGTAATGTACTTACTTTTACTTTACTTTGAGTTCGTTTTTATTGGTGAGGTTTTCTTATTAATAGATACTGCCCACCTCAAGTTTTATTTAATACGTATTATCAATTTATTAAGGCACAACAACTTTAACGTTAATTTATGTTCGCTTAGACTGCAAAGCAGAACCTCTAGTCTTGCCTCACCATTCACCATGCAACTTAGAAATTCGTGGCCCACCCACTCGTACAAATAGACCAAAAGTGAATGAACTTTCCATTGCTATGCCAGCGGGCCGAAGGGCGGAAGATTATGATTGATGGAGAGATACGAGGTTAATTTAACACATATTGTTATGTTAGCCGTCGGCCAGGCAGAGGTCAACACACCGTAGAACATGTTTGCCTTTATGGGAGAGTCACGATCGTCGACTAGCCTGACCCAGGCCCCTAGCGACGTCGATCGCCAATCTTAGTCGGAAGAACATTACCTTGAAATAAATAAAAGGCTTTCAGTACTTCTAAGGCTTGAAGTTCTGGGAAGAATAGGTGCGTCGATAAGAATCTACCAGTGTGTCTAACTGTCTTATAAAGTTATGTCAGTCAGTACAGCTTGAAAGGGAAGGAATAGCACATGACAGGTAGGATTTTATGACAGATCAGATTGAGTGGTGAGAGGAAGCTAGATGACGCCA
Organism: Archips crataeganus; assembly: GCA_947859365.1. NCBI lineage: Eukaryota > Metazoa > Arthropoda > Insecta > Lepidoptera > Tortricidae > Archips > Archips crataeganus. The sequence goes on along the minus strand of OX402052.1, from coordinate 17,306,760 downwards.
GCTGTAAAGTCGATGTTGAACAATGTTACCATGTGGTATGCCTAGTTAAAATATAGGTGGTATTCGGTTAGCGGCTTGAGTCGTGCATCGTGCCTCCCGCTCTGGCCCGCAGCCGCATGTTTACCGCGAAGCCGAACCGGCGCGCGCCTGCCTCGCTGCCTTCGACGTTGGCCTCAGTCACTCAGTCTACTTTTGAACACGAGAGAGACGCGTCATCGCCTCAGGGCGCCTCGCTTCCCGAACTTTCACCTCTCGTGATATTGTTATCTGTGATAAATGCTACCTACATCGAGTGAAATTGAATGTGCACGTTCTTAGAAAGCGTTTCTGCGACGGCACGCGGACGGACGTCGATTCCCGCAAATTATTTTCTCCATTGCACTTGGTTTCTACGAAACTGCTTATAGAGTTTACCGAGAATCGAAACGGCCGTAAAGTGGATTTGAGGAAATACTTGCAATTATAAAGTGATCTGTGTGTTTCCGTGTTGTGTTGTCATTAAAGGCGATTACATTGGATCCCAATCAACATTTCACACCTCCAATGGTGGTCAAATTACCAGGTGATTATGAAAGTATTCAACTAACTCCTAATCTGTATTTTCAAAACAATTTTCATTCACAACAGATAACATGCTCCATCATGCTCTACTTTAGAAACTAATCGGCGCTGTAGAATTGGTACATACTAGAATATAATCAAATCAGAATTCTATAAATGAGTGGCGCCAACCGATATCTCGCAGGTCTTGCTCGGGTCAATTGGATACGTTACGCGTTACATACATAGTTACGCGTATTCCTATTCAACAACAAGTCCACTATCAGACTATCAGAAATGACGTAGAGCATTTTATTAAACTTGCCGAACTCATTTCGATACCACTGCGTCATCAACATACACAACATGTATCACAGATATTAGAAATAATAATAACTCTGATTATTAGAGATTAGAAACGCTAAGCGAATGTTAAGCGTACATTAAAATTATTGCTCTATTAACCGGATAATCTTCTAACGCCCAAAAAATACAAATATAAAAATAAATAAAATGAATAAATTAAATAAATATTAGGGGTCAATCTTACACAAATCGACCTAGTCCCAAACTAAGCAAAGCTTGTACTATGGGTACTAGACGACGATAAACATACTTATAAAGATAAATAAATACTTAAATACATAGAAAACATCCATAACTCAGGAACAAAATATTCGTGCTCATCATACAAATAAATGCCCTTACCGGGATTCGAACCCAGGACCTCTTGCTTCGTAGGCAGTGTCACTACCAACTAGGCTAAAGAGGTTGTTAAAATATAAACGCGAATAGTAACAATCATTGTATACTTAATCGAAATAAAAGAATAGCCGACTTGAAATCTGCATTTACCTTGAACGTTTATTACTGACTACGACTCATCTACAGCGAATGTCGTATCGTAAATTAATATTGTTATTTATAAAATCAATCTACATTTATATAGACTGTCGTGCTATGAATTGTGGATGAGAGCGCGAAGAAATATTCCTCGTACTAGGTATTACATTATTTGCATAAATATGAATAAGCGGAATAGCGGCTTAGATAAAATGATTTCATTTAAAAACCGTTTACTTAACACTGGCATGTTTTGGCGTTTTCATTAGGTGACTTTACTAAAACAACAGAAAGTTGAGGCAGTTGTTACTTTATGAAGCCTGCTGTTTAACTCTAGACAAACTGTGAGCTTAATTGAAACAATTAACGTAGTACTGAGCTGGAATTCACATTCATTATAACCCACATGCTATTCATTAAAACGAAACGGTACTATCAAATTTATGTTATCGTTATTACTGTACTTAAATAAGAGCAAGTAAAATAATCCAGCAAAGATTTTTTTTCTTGGTACAATAATTATTTGCAATTCTGTTTGATTCGTGATTAGTATCAAAGGAAATGATGAGTTAGTATTCTCAGAAACACATCGGAACGATCATTATGTATTTAGCAGACCTCATTTTCGAGTTTCAACAGTTGATAAAAACGGTTCTATGTAATAGCTACTTACCGACTAACACATGGGCAGTTGAAGGTAGGTACCTATTTATTCACTACACGGCTTCATTTTATTGCGTACCTTGTAGTTACCTAACTTAAGTAATGATTCAGAAGAAACTTAATCTAATCTTCTTCTTCTAATATATAAAAATCTCGTGTCATGGTGTTTGTTATACCTAGAACTCGTCCGAAATGGCTTGACCGATTTTTGACAAATTTTTTGACTACATTCGGTAGGTCTGAGAAGAGGTCGTAGGCTATTTTTTATGGGTCTCATTCTAAATCCCTAACATCGTTTGTCCTAATGTAATGTTTGTCCTAATGATCGTTTGTCCTAACACTTTTTATCTCGGAAACCGTGAATTTTTCAGGAACTTTTTTGTGATTATCCTCTAGAACTCTATAGGTTAGGTTAGGTTTGTTTTATAAAAATCCAGAACAATAAACAATAAACAATAAACAATAATTTATTTTCAACAAAATACAGTGGTAAAAAAAAAACAAAGGTTGAGGCTTCCCAGTAGGTATATAAGTACCTGTGTTGGGAGGCCTCGCTCTTCCAAAAATAGCACAATGTAATAGACCACTAATCTAAAAATAGCAGTTTATTGAAGTTAAAATCCTAACTTAAAACAATTAATAGATTTTAAATAAAAAGAGTTAGGACAAACGATCATTAGGACAAACAATCATTAGGGATTTAGATATAGAGCCATTTTTTATACCCCTAGGTGGTATATGGCAAAACAACGTTTGCGGGGTCAGCTAGTATGACTATATTTTCTGTGTTGATATTGGCTGAAATTGAAAGTTGAAACTGAAAGGTATCTTCATTGGTGTGTTTAAATCTTCATGAATTCAATATTTTCTTTGATGTTAGCTCGCTGCCATGAGTATAGTAAATTGAATAAATTCCTAAGTATGTACAAAGTACGATTGGACTTGACACTGCCTTCAGTTAAAGAAAAATCAATGCATTCCATACCTCCATACCTATCACCTCCCCGTTAAGGGCGTTAAGTGCCTATTTCTTTATAAGATAACGTGGCCAATGAGCAGCAAGCACCCCATAAGATAGTAGAATTACACGTGCGTTGCCGTTCGTTTGAAGAAAGAGTAGGGTCGTTTATTTGAAGGTCGCTAATTTGTACCGGTCCGGAAATATTGGTGTTGGTGCTGCAAGCTGATTCTAAAGTTAACCGCTAATTCTAAGTTTTACCGTGCGTGATAGAAATTCCGTGAGAACTGAACTGTTGTACGCTGTCAACGAAAGTGATGAGGGTGGAAAGAAAAGGAAGAGGAATTCCTTATAGCAATCCCCATGATAGATGTGGTTTAAGATACATAGGGATGAAACATCCCTCCTCAAGGACAGTCCCGAATGTTGACAATTGGAGTGGCTCTTTGTTGGATGTGGTCAAAAGGAAGGAGGAGAAGGTATTCGCCCTGATACCTGATTTACACTCTCGCCTCGTGCCTCGTCTCGTCGTCTCGCTCCGGACGCGACCCTGCAAATCACGAGGCGAGGCGCGAGGCGAGCCTGTTCACGCTCTCGTCTCGTCGCTCGTCTCGCAGTTCGTCTCGCCGCTCGTACGCGAGTGTAAACCAGGTATGAGGTGCAGCCCCGAGATGGCTGTCAAAATAAATTAATAATATTACCCTTGTCAGTCGAAAGCTAAGCATAATAGAAAGCAAAACCACAAACTTTTTAGAAATTAGCAAATATCATAATGTATCTACTGAAATCGCTTGTGAGCAATACGTGGAGATAAACAAAAAAGCCGCGAGAAACTTTTGAAAGGAAACTGAATTTAAGCAAGTTAAGACATTCAGGTTCATTCAAAGCAAGCACATTATAAATAAAATAAAAATAAATAAAATAAATAAATATCACAGGACAATTCACACCAACTGACCTAGTCCCAAAGTATAGCAAAAGTAAAGCATAGCTTGTGTTATGGGTACAAGGCAACGGATAAACATACTTATATAGATAGATACATACTTAAATACATATTAAACACCCAAGACCCGAGAACAAATATTCGTATTATTCATACAAACATCTGCCCCGACGCGAGAATCGAACCCGGGACCTCAAGCTTCGTAGGCAGGTTCTCTACCTACTAGGCCATCTGGTCGTCAAAACAATGACACATACTAAAATAAAGGACATGATCATCAAATTAGTTACAAACACGGATGCAATATTTTGCACTGAAAATGTCAACGCTTGTCCGACATGAGTGCCACATACAAGCTTACCATATTATAAATACGTACGTAGGAACAATGCTCGTAATCCGCATGAATATCGGCCGACAATTCTCGGGCTTCCGTTGGATAAGGAAAATCTTATCTGTAAATTTATCTCCGGAACCGATAATCGTAGCTTTTTCTGCCGTAGACGCGTATGACCACGCGGACATGCGTGGCGGGTATGTATTATAATATACCTAATGCCGAAAAATCATAATACCTACAATTGAAATATCGACGCTTAACACATCGAAATTCGGAATACCGAAAGTACAACATGCCGATAACCGATATACCGAAGCTCGAAACATCTATTTTCAAATAACCGAAAGAACGAAATCCCGAAAATTGAAGACCTATTTGATATGACCTATGAGAGGAGCGCCGAACATCAAACAAAAGGTGTAATGGAGATCCAAATATAAAATATTTAGATTTTTTTTACAAAAAGTTGAAATCATAGTGGTATTGTGCTATTACAAAAAAAACCTAACACCGAAGGCTAATGCGTGCGGGACCTACGCTAAGCGTCGCGCCCGAATTACCCTTATGAACCTAACCTACAGAGTCGCTTTTGCCCCGAAACGTCTTGCTCACTCGCTTCGCACGCTCGCTGCCTAAAAGGGATTTTTATATTTTTTTGGCCTTTCGTTTATATTAATCTTCGGGATTGTAGTCTTCGGGCTTTTAGGCTTTCGGTCAAACGTATTTTCGGGATTTTGAGCTTTCGGTCATACAAAAATTCTACTTTGGCCTTCCGTTCATAGGTATGGTGCAATTCGGTTTTTCGTAGCGAACTATAATACATACATATATATATAACTATATATATACATACATATAACTATATTACTATAATACATACCCTGCATGGCTACACAGCCCACAGTAAATACAGCCTATCTCGTTGCGCTTAGACAATCGCACATTGTTCATAACTTACCGCGAACTTCGCTGAGGTAAACCTTCTACCAAGAACTGGACAACCTTTGTTTATGTACAAAGGGAGACAATGCCATTTTTTGCGTGCACTTTAATTTAAACCTGAAAGATGCCGAGACTAATCATCTATTGTTATGCGTTTATTGTTTCAAATGGATAATGGCATCGGTTCGATTTAAAGGAACAACTACCGATAACTTTTAATGGTCTATGCGTAGAGTTGGGGAGACAGGTAAATGGAAGTGGATAGTTTTAGAATTATTACTACGCTGTAGCCACAACTGAGGGCACTTTATGACTAACGCACGAATCAAATTTAAATTTTTGGTTCGGATGCCACAGTGAAGGAGGTGTTACCCGGGTGTTACTCATATTAGGTGTTGGTGGGGTAAGCGCGTATTCAGATATTTTTGAGCATCTATTTAGAGTCTAGAATCTAGACAGATCTGTTGTATCTGATCGCGGCTGTATATTGACGCAAAATTTACGTCATGTAGCTTTTGAACGTGTTTAATAAACGGCACACAGTTAGTAAACAATTAAAAACAAGAGTCAGCTTTTCTCCTTATCGTTTGTCTGTGCCAGATTGCGAAGAAACGTGTCAAGTTAGTACTTCACTAATCTACATAATGTTCGTGGTTATACATACATTCAAGTTTAATAGGGTTTTTGAATTTGCGGATACTGGCGAATTAGAAAAAATCCTATAAATTATCCGAAAGCAAACCAGTAACAGTTTAAAACGATTCATTATAAAATTTGATTAACTGTTTCGATTCTGGGTAGGTTATAAGGATTCATCAATGATGACCTACTATAAAAGTTAACAACTTGCTGCTAAATAATAAAGTGATGAATAAAGTGAAGTAAGTAGTTACCAAATGACGAAACAAAAATCTAAATAGATATTCAATTAACGCGATGGATTCAACGAACTTTTGTAACTCATTCGTGAAACTCTTCAGAATTAGAATTCAATTTAAATAATGCTAATTCATTATAACTCGTTACTTAACGTTTGTCGAGGAAAACGTAAACAATAGAGGGCATGACATGCGATAACTGGGATGTAGAAAAAGTTGCGGTGGAGTGGAGCGAGTACTGAGAAGACGTAGAAGACGCAGCGCGCGAGCAGCGGCGCAGGCGCAGGTATATGTGTTCTCAGAACGCCGCGCGTTGGTTTTTGCTCCTTTTTCGATTCGAGTTTACCAAGAATCGAATGGCCCGGTGGCGGCCCTACTCGGAACTCGTAATTAATCCTTGGAAGCCTTCGACCCAAGGGTTGTTATGAGAATGGCCAGCATTATGACTTCATTTTTTATTATTTATATTCTGCATTGTCTCATTTTGAAAAATATATCCAGGTTATTGTTCGTGGAACCTTTGACAATAGCGTTTATGCACTGTGATTAAATTTTAAACAGCGCTCGCCTCTGACCCCGCGCTTTGGGTAGTAATGCTTACTCGCAGACGCGCTTTCGAGAAATCGTATACCACAAATACTTATTCCATGTTATCGCTTTCACAAGACATAATTATTAAATGCAAATTGCGAAGTCGGCTTCATGCAATTATTTCTCAAATATTAACTAAAAATTAAATTGTGTTATTTGGGTAGGTCGAATATTAGATTCTCATCTACAACATGAATTAAAAAAGTAGTTATTGGCACAAAGTTTGTCAAAATAAATAGGACAACGATTTCATTAAACAGCACTGCGCGCAGGAGTATCGTATCCGTAGTTAGTTGTTTTGCTGTTGCGGTACATTTTTAAACCCATGATTACATTCCTCATTGATATGTCGTGTTGTTTATGTTTGTAGTATTCTTCGCTATATCTATCAGACGCTCGTGGTGTTCAATAAAGAATGTGTACTGTATTGATTATACATACATACTTAAGTACATTTTATTCGAAACATCAAGAATGTTCGAGCCTTACATTCTCAATTCGCTTCGCACGATGGGAATCTTCTGATTTGTTGGGCTAGGACCGGAGAAAACGAAGCAAAAAGATCAAGCCGCCATCGCAGCTTTCCCAGAACATGGGCTAGTTTAAATTTCAATGGCGGACTACTGCGAACCCGCTCGACGGTTTCGTCTAACGAACTGATTGAAATACTGCTTCAATACGTTCCGGAGCACTCGAAACTAGCCCCATAACAGCCTATCAATAAGATTCATAGCCGCATCAACACGATTCCAATTTAAATTGCCGCTTCCCTGTGTACGCTGTTGGAGTTTTTTGAAACACCGAGTCAAAAGTTTTAAAAATAAGAATGCTTTCTGTAGTTTAAAATAACTTCGCATTTAGTGGTTTTTTAACACTACAATGACAGGCTTGCTAATTCTATAGCAACATCTAAGCTCGAACTCAAAGTAGAATTTCTTGGAATCCCGATAATCCGCGATAATCCTGCAGGCGAGTGCTGAACATATTTTCGAAAACATTTAATGTTTTGTACATTGCAGAATTTTAGAAGAAAATTAAGATAAGCAGTTACCTTTGGCTCGTGTTACGCGTATGGAGCGTGCGGCCGTGACGTCAGCCGTTTAGACACACCACATGAATTATGCATCGAAGATAATTAAGTCATCGCGCCGCGTCCGATACCAACCGAGAAACGCGACGCTTTGACACTTCGCGCGGGAAAAATTAATAAACATCAAATAATAATTATTATTAGTAACATAAATTATTAGCGAATTATAACTTTAACTAGGCGCAATTTCTGGCAAATTGAAAATAAATTATTGATTTATTTTAGCTAGTATGAAGATTAAACCTTCTTATTTAATTTCAAACGTCAAGTAAGCTGACACTAGAAGCAATTATTTGTATTAAATTCTACGCTTATAAAAGAAAACAGAAAATTATGTTTAATATCATAAGCTTTGCTTAGCTTACTTTGGGACTGGGTCAATTGGTGTGAATTGTCCCGTGATATTTATTTATTTTTATTTTTATTTATATCAGCGAAACTAAGTAAAAATAAAAGGAGGAAAGTTTATAACGCTACATAACCTGTATATCAAGATCTGAGTAGGAAACCCCTTTCACTCGGAAGCGAGTCCGGCCCGAGATAAATATAGTTCCTCTCAGTCAAAGATTACACAACGTCTAATTAACAGCACATAAATCGAGATACCAAATTGGCCCACGTGAAACGGAACGTGTCTATTTTAAAAATCGAAACGGTCACTGGACGTCTTTCCGGGAAAAGCGGCGCAGCTCTGCTGGCGCATGAAGCGACCGGTCGGCGGTTCTCGGAATGCGTGAAGGTTGCCACTTGCCAAGCCTAACTCTTTACATTAGATTTGAACGGTTATTGCCAAAGTCTTTATGTTTAACTCTTCGTACTTGAACCTTTTATCATTGTGGAACATTCCGGAGCTAGCTGCGTCTTCTAAATAGCTTCCGCTTGGAGAGACGTTTGAGATTTCGAATCTTTCGGTTACTTTCTACTTTGGGCGGGCCATTAAGAAATTCCTCGGAGTCGAGTAAGAGGTTGTAAGTAGCGACTGATGAGATCTGCGGTCGCCGCGCTGGCGCCGGTACGTGCACGAGCGCTTGAATGGCAAAGGCCACCGGGACAAAGACAGAACCAACATCATTCCGCAAATGTTCATTTAACTTACTGTAAAACTAGCCCACGACTTAATCTGGGAAGTTTTTATGAAGTGAAATTTCTAATGCGACTTCCAACAAGGTCGTGTTAAACGTTTAGCATTAGTATATGTACTGCCGAAGCAAGTAATCTCGCATTGTATACAGGGTTATTTATAATTCACTGACATTCTCTTAACCCTGAATTCCTATCACTCAAACAAATGTATTTTGTTTTACGACTTTTTAAAATGAAGCACTTTTTTTCCCATACAAATACACAGAGTATCGTAAAAATAAGAGGTAATCTCAAATTTTCAAAACGTATTACACCAAAAATATTAAGTTATGACAAAAACCGTAAAACAAAAAACATTTGTTTAAGTGGTAGGAGTTTAGAGTTAAAAGGATGCTAGTGAATTACAAATAACCCTGTATATACTTAGCTACTAACGGATGTTAAAACCTTCGACAGTGCGATGCAGAACTCATACTGTCTGTACAAATTTGTATGAGACTCGATAAAAGCACCATCTAGTGAGTAATTTAAACACATAGATGCATAAGTGAATTTAGTTCTTTAAGCTATTGCAATAAGGTTCATATTGATGTATAAGTGCCTTTTTCATTTCCACATTACGAAGTTTCACTTCTTCCGCGCGGAGGAGCTGCACACACGATTTTTTATATCGATATCTCGCGGGGACTAGGTATGCAATTTCACAGGACAGACTATTCTATGTCCATCCCCCGACTTAAAACTATCTCTACTGCATGATTGAGTAACAAACAGCAAAACATCTTTACAAACTGCCTTATTTTTTTATATTAGCGGGATATTATAAGATTGTCTAAAACTTTTCTGGAAATTCATCTGATCTGTTACAACTGAAACTGAAACTGTCCTGGGCTCAAAGTTTTGAAATCACATAATGTATGTGAAACCATTCGAAAATAGTGCAGATAAGATATTGCTACAAAACTACCGCTCGAATAGGATTACTTTTGATTAGCTGTGAATGCGAACTAGTGTAGTAATTTTCTCCTACTTCAAATTCAAGTTTTTCCATTAGTATTTCCACAGACATTATCTGTAGTCTGTAGGTATGTCTAGATATCTTCTAAACTGTGATACAACGATGAGATGTGAAGAAATGCAGTCATTTTAATAAAGAAAAATGCTCCGAGTATGAGACAGCCAGCCTCCATTTCCCAGAATAGAGTATTGTCAAGCACGTAATGTTGCATATTGCATACACAAACGTTTGCTTTCTAGGGAAATTCGTGCCACGCAGATGTAGGAGAATTGTTATCCTCGTATTCTTTTAACTTGGTTGGATGCTCCTTCCGTTTCAAAGGAAGTAACAATACCGCTATTATTTTGTATGACTTCCGGCGTACACTCATTGTTTGGTAGAAGTACAGAGTCTTGGGTCCTCAAATTCATACAATTTCACACGTTTAGCCTAGCTTAGCCGCTTTAGCCTAGTTGGTAGTGACCCTGCCTACGAAGCAAGAGGTCCTGGGTTCGAATCCCGGTAAGGGCATTTATTTGTGTGATGAGCACGAATATTTGTTCGTGAGTTATGGATGTTTTCTATGTATTTATTTATCTATATAAGTATGTTTATCGTCGTCTAGTACCCATAGTACAAGCTTTGCTTAGTTTGGGACTAGGTCGATTTTTGTAAGATTGTCCCCTAATATTTATTTATTTATTTATATTTATTACACATCGATTTAGTTACCTTTACATCACATGACTTAGTTTTTGCTATAGCATGTCATATCATATCGTAGTAGTTATGAGGATACTATGCGAACCATTTCTCCTTACAAACGTAGTCCCCTATATCCTCCCTGGATAATGACATTAGAGCAAATATTTTTTTACCGTAAAATCTATATCTACCACGGTAATGTCCCAGTTTTTTTGTCATTTTCCAAATATCATAAGTAGGAAGCTTCAAAAACTATGAAAATTGCACAATCTCGACGTCGTTTGGAGACACTCATAAAAAATCCAACAATAAAACGAAAACATAGCTAAAGCCTGTCTAATTATTTGTGAAAAAAAAAACTTAAACTCCAAATTCATGAAATGAATAATGGCGGTTTTTATTGCTGGAGTTAAATGGCTTTTATACAATGTATGGCATGAGACCACATATTTCATACTAAATATGAACTGAAACATGGATGCACAGAAAAAGCCCAGCTCCGGGAAACGAACCCGGGTCCTCAGCATACCGTGCTGCGTGTTTTTACCCCTACACCACAGCTGGTCGGGATATAGACACGAATTTTTTATATATGAAATATATGGATTTGACGAGATGACCGTAAAAGAAAAAAAATGAAGTTGAAAAATAAAAATACAAAAGATACTTCATACCAATCTTGAATGAGACCACAGTTTGTATTCTAATACTTGCGTAGTGCGTATATTTAAAGCTAATTTTAATTACTGTTTAAAATAGTTCAGTTATTTTACCTTGTTTCTCCACTACAGACCGTCACCAGAGCTATGTCTATGCAACACATATATTATTAACATGCAGAAGCCGCCCGTTCGAATTTTAAGTGGTGTTTCTGATAATTTGGCTTCTGTGAGACATAATGGTATTGTTTTAAGATGTGGATTAGGAGGGGCTTTGCAATTTAACATATATATGTAATAATAATAATAATAATATTTATTTTGCTTAAAACGTGGTACAATAGATGGTTTATAATATTCTAGGATCACACATTTTACCAGCAGCTGGCATGCAAAAATAATAAATACACACTTGAATCGTACAACGTAGGTAATTGCAATTTACAAAACTAATAATCCATTACATAATACACATTAATTTAACAAGTATTAAAACAAAAACAAATTAATAAATTTTCCACCACTTGAACCCAAATACAATTTCAATATTTATAGTAATCAAAATAATCATTGTGTTGTATAAACGTAGCTGCGCTGCACGTTTTGTAGGAGAGAAGCAAGGTAAAAATACTGTAAGTACTTACTTACTTCATTAATCTAAAAATTATACGTTTTCAATCTCGCACCAATCCTCGTAATTTTCGCTCAGCAGCTCTACTCTACGGCTTGTTTTCTATATATCGAGGAACCGAACAACATTTCTATAGAATCTCATTGTGATAAAAGTACTCGTAAGTCCAACCAATGTCGAATGTAGAAGGACCGCTTTCGTAGAATAATTATGTTTTTAAATACTTCCTAAAATTCTTTTATGGCCTTTATTTTGATTTGAAATATTGTGAAATCTGTTTTTTTACTCTTCATCCAACCTTGATTATATTACTCAGAAACCTCATTAGCGTATTACTTAGAATCTATTCACACTTGTTGACAATCTCGACTCTTGAATATTGATTCGTGAGAATCAAGCCCACCATTTTCATATTCTTAATAAAATGAATGTGGCAAGAGCAAATGACGGACATTTTATTTACGAGTGGTCAAAGACCTTTTAGTTGAGATAAACGGAGATTCTGAGAAAATTATAATTTACACTTATTCTTATTGTAATCAGAAATAGTATACTGTCATATACAGTGGGTTACTAATGTTTCGCAAATTATTTTTCCCAAACTGATTCATTTGGCAAAGGTTTCATTTCCCAACTGTTTATTTTTTCTGAAACTGTAAACTTTTCAGGATTGTTATAAAACAAACCTAACGTAACCTAACCTAACCTAACCTACAGAATAGTCCTGAAATATATCCTGAATAGTTTACAGTTTCAGAAAAAATAAACATTTGGGAAATGAAACTTTTGCCAAATGAATCAGTTTGGGAAAAATAATTTGCCAAACGGAAGTACACCGCCTTCGATTTTTGAGTAATCCTGAGGTATGCAAGCGATTATCTTATTTAAAAAAAAAACATACAGACGAATGAGAACCTCCTCTTTTTTTTGAAGTCTTTTATAAACTACACAGTATGTCATGTGCGTAATATGTATATGTACTTAGTATTTATAAAATTAGGGTTCTTACCTATCTTATCTACCATTACATTCGTTTTTATGAGCATATTAGCGAAAATGGAGAAAATTGAACTGCGCGCCGTTATCAAATACTTGTGTTTGAAAAATTTTTCTACGGACCAAGACAATTTGGATTTGCGGGACACTTAAGGGTCTAATGCTCCTCCGTATTCGACAGTCGCACGTTGGTGCGCCGAATTTAGACGTGGAAGAACATCGACAATGGACGACCCCCGCTCCGGACGCCCTACTACAGCAGTAACTGAAGAAATTGTGAAAAAAGTCGAAAACTCAGTTTTGGCGGATCGTCGTGTCAGGGTTCGTTGCATTGCTGAAAATGTCAAGATTTCAACGGGGAGCGTGCATAATATTTTACATGAACGCTTGGGTATGAAAAAGGTATCTGCGCGTTGGGTACCAAGAATGCTTACTGACACGCAAAAATAAACTAGACTAGAGATTTGTCAAGAAGCTTTGAACCTGATGCAGCAAGACCGGGAACTTTTTTTGGCGCGATTTATAACAATGGACGAAACATGGCTCCATCATTACGACCCAGAAACGAAACTGCAGTCTGTGACATGGAAAAGGCCATCATCTCCAACTCCGAAGAAATTCAAGGTGAGCCCATCTGCCGGCAAGGTCATGGGCTCTGTTTTTTGGGATGGTAAAGGGGTATTAATGATTGAGTATCTCGAGCATGGAGCCACTATTACGGGCACATTATACGCCAAACAAATAGCAACATTGCGCAATGAGATCCGCGAAAAACGGCGAGGTAAACTCTCGAAAGTTGTGCTGTTCCACCAGGACAATGCCCCGGCACACAAGTCCGCCGTTGCAATGGCTGCAATTCGTGATGCTGGGTTCGATATCCTTAAGCATCCTCCATATTCACCAGATCTCGCTCCCAGTGATTTCTACCTATTTCCGAGATTGAAACAATACCTGAGAGGCCAGAAATTTGAAGACGACGACGCGGTAGTCGCTGCAGTACAAGATTTTTTAAGTACTCAAGATGAGACCTTTTTTAAAAATGGAATTTTAAGTTTAGAAAAAAGATATACTAAGTGTATTATGCTAAAAGGTGACTATGTCGAAAAATAAAATGACATTTAGTAAAAGTTGTTTATAACATACTCATTCTCACTTTTTATTGAACGCCCCTAGTATAGTTTAGCCATGTAATAGGTATTTTTAGATCAGTCTAGGTAAAATTGATAGAAGGTTCGAACTAAATAACAGTTTTAGGAATTAGAATAAGTCATTAAATTAGAATTTAAAATGATTTATTAGAACTGTCTCACCATTTCTTTTAATTGCTATCACCTATGATCTCTTTTATATTAATGGATATTTAACGATCAAAGTGCTTTTGCTGTGCGTACTTATAAGTATGTAGTTTGTAATGAAAGATGATCTGATTTAGTACTCGACATGATACCTACACTGTCTTTGAATTTAAAAGCAACAAACCTGAATGAAAACTAAATACGAGTAGGATCGACAGGTTTTAAAAACTACGATTGGATAAAAATGCATTTGTGACTACAGTTTTGTTTTTATAACATTCCATCGAGGTAATCGAGGTAAGTATATTTATTCTGATAGTCTGAAGTGGATATAAATCGAGCCCGAGCCGGCCATGTAGTTAAATGCTCTTGCTTATCCACTATTTTTCGTTTCGCCGTAGTCGGTTAACGAGTATTTTATGGTTCTTTCTTCTCGGAACAATCTTTTACAGTGTTCAAGTACCTACTATAAAGCGTTCGTTCAAATACGTATTGCAAAAGATAAACACTGGTTTGTTTTAAAAATTCCACATTCAGTTTCGGCAACAGTTGAATTTTTCTTGGAATCAGCACGACTGAAATACGGTTTCGGCGTTCAGTTTTTACCTACACGCTGAATTTAATGAGAATTTGAAAATTCTTGATATTGTGCTATTAATTGTAATTTTTCAAACCTGTAACACTTTCGAAGTCCATAAAACAAACAATTTTAGTTAATAGTTAAAAAAAAAAACAATTGTGAAGAAAATTACGAATAATCAGCTTTTGCATTCATTTTACTTTTTCAAGAAATCAACCGTTACATGATTTTATGACAATAGGGTTACTTTTATACTCTCTTTTAACAGAGTGATCCTAATCACTTTCTTGGAAAAATAGTGTGGTTTCCTATTATTTTCCACATCGCAGTGCTTAACTCCGGAATTCGTAGTTGTTGATAATGACAATAGAGACCACTGCTGCTGCTGCCATCGCGTACATCAGGGGCTGCATTGCCGAACACGCGGGCACTTGCGATTGCATTCAACGTCTCTTTGATGCATCCTCAACCTATACCGTGTAAAAGAAAGAATGATGAAAACGATTGTGATTCAGAGTACGTTAGATAATAAGGCCCGAGGTCCCTTAGTTGCCTTTTACGACACGTAAAGAGACGAGTCCGCCTATCCTAAAACCGGACACGACATGACTATTTTTTACTATTCAAGTAAATATTCATTAGAAACTTATTAGGCGACTGAGATTTTAGTAAATGGTCAAGAACGAAGTCTCAACCTTTTGAGTACCTATCAAGAATCATAAATAAACTTTACCGGTTAACGTTATTCTGTACTTAGTCAATTTAGCTAAACTCAACGTTAATAGAAATTCTAGTCAAGCAAACGGGCCTCGTTTCATAATTTTGATTCTCATATGCAATGCCTGCAAATGACATTGCAATTAATTAAATAGTAGATACACATACTCGTACCTTACGAACGTACAGATGAATCACACTTTTCAGTCAATCCCGTTGAGCCCGGCTAAGTCCATACGAATGATTCATCTGTGATATTTTCACTTTACACCAAAAAGGTGTTATATTTGTGCAGTGTTATTAATAAAACAAAAGAATGTTTTGTCGGACCTTAGCCTTCTGAGTCAGTTTTAGTTATAAAAGTGACCGAGGCCTATTTCTAGCTGCACGATAATTTTACACTGTGGCGGTGACGACAATTCCTCGTATTGTGCCGCTAATAGCACCTTAGGCGCTCACGGACATTCTTTTGCGACTTTCAATTCTTTGGAAGTAACACCGTTATTAGTAATTGTTCAAGAAGGATGTACTAAACCGTTGTTTGACTACGATGGCCTGCTCTCGGATGATTTGAAGCATTTGCTATCTCAAGTGGTGGTGGATATTATTAGATGCATGAAAAAAAATGTTAAACGTGATAATTATATAAAGGGTTTTACAGACTAAGATATCAAAAAAACGGTCCGTTAGTGCCACAATATAAATCAGTAGGTATGTTGAGAAATCAATTTACTTCAGTTACCGTACCGTACCGTGTTTCCGAGAAATAAAACAGAAATATTGTACGTACCGGATCACACTGCTTTCATAAATACAAAATAACACGACGCAAAGTCGTCATCCTCGACATTCTCGTACAAAACGTCACATTTACTTGACATTTTATTTTTATGATAACCATTCGGATTCACTCCGCGGAGACACGACATGCGTTTTACGTGGGTGACCTGAAGCGTGTCATTGTTACGTCACTCGCAGTCTCGCCTCACACCTCAAACCACAGCACAATTAGTTCAAAGAAACTTGCACGCAAAAGCTCCATGAATTTCTGCTATAGTATTCGGCTATAGGTATCTAAAAGGGTCAGGCATTTAGGCTAGTTTGCTTTCCCGAGCTTTGTCGGTTCACTTTCAATTCAAAACAAGTCGAATTTCGACTGGGCTACTACTTTTTGGTATTCGAAAGTGGCAGTTTATACGGAGTCTCTCTCTCGGCACGGCTTGTCGAGATAATTCACTCTATAAACAAAATCATTCATTCGCTTTCTAGTTCTTACTTAGTCACAACGCAAAGATCTTATTCACGCCGGTTTCTCCGTACCACTCGAGCACAATTATAGTAAAAGGCCGTTGCTGATAGTAATATATTGCAGACAATTAGGATCGTAAAGTAAACGGCGTGGTTATATTATTATGTATAAACTATGTCAAGCGGATTTACAGCTTAAGAGAAATTAAGCGATTTCTCTCCCAGTAAAACGAGGGCAATGGCTTTGTAAATTATCGAGATTTAACTCTACACTAAATTTTGCTCAAATAAGTTACTCTACCACAGAACTGCATTATGCATATGTACACTAGGTACAATTACTCTACTATAATAAATGTGAAAGTTTATGAGTGTGCCTGTATATTGTATTGTGACTATACACCGTGAAATTTTAGTGGTTGTTTTCCCGAAACGAGGTGATTTAGTGTCGATTGTACAGTCGATTTATAATTACTATTTTGACTAGAGTCAAAAATCCAATTGTGAAAAACGGAAGTCAAAAATGACCGCAAACCAATAGTAACGCTTCATTGGTACAAGTAGCGTACGATCGTACGATAGGTTAGGTACCAACGAAGCGTTACTATTGGTTTGCGGTCATTTTCGACTTTCGTTTTTCACAATTGGATTTTTGACTCTAGTCAAAATAGTAATTATAAATCGATTGTACAATCGATACTAAAACACCTCGTTTCGGGAAAACAACCACTAAAATTTCACGGTGTAGATATGTGAGTTTGTTACCTACTCGTTCACGCTAAAATAGCTTGAAAGCAATTAAATTTTCGCAAACAAAAATAGTTTATAACCTGGATTAATTAATACATAAGACGCTTTTTATTCAGAAAAATAGATGTTCCCTCGGGATAGCAACAAAATAATTCTACTCAGATTTCGCAGCTTGTGCAATATATGTATTTATAAGCTCTTACAATATGTGAACAATAAGGAACTAAGTATCTACCTAAATTGACAACTTGTACTTACATCATCTTGGACATCACATATCTGGAGAATACGAGTACATATCATAAAAAAACTCTACATTCAGTTGAAACTCACATATCCTCGTGCTTGAGCCTCCTCCTCCTCCTCCTCCTCCTCCTCGAGCTCACATATCCTCGTTGAAACGTTTTTCTCTAATTCACAAGTATCTACGACTACTTCGAATTATGAATTCGTCACATTCCAAAATGTTGGCAGAGTTAAAGTAGGTACTCGTGCACCCGTCATTTGAAGCCGATGACGGATACCAGATTGTCTCGTGATCCGTAGAGTGACGTAACCACTTGTCGCCGCCCGGACCTCGCCTAAGATACTAACCTTCTTAGAACCGTAGTTGCTATACAGTTCAACTATCTAATCATACCTGTACAGATTTACACGGACCTAACAGAACTGTAAAAGGCGAGGCTGCATTGTTCGTGAACAAGACGTTAAACGTATTAGAATAATGTGTGATTTTTGCAACTGTAGCAAGGTACACATAATTTCAAACCTATTTTAATATAGCATACTCCGTGACGTGTTCGTCACAGTGATGAAGTTAGCTACCTACTGCAGTATATTCTTAAAGTCGAATATTGGACCATAATCTAAATTTTGTAATAAACAATTCATAGGAAAATAGGGATAGGGGGATAGGGTAGGGAGGGAGTTCAGTTAAGGGGACCGATATTTGAAACGCCTCGAAAATATAATTCGATAGTGAAAGATTAATTCTTTCGGCTATTGTGATTTTAATAATAGGTAAGTAGGTCCCTATGCTACCCACAAATATCGATAATCATAAAAGTTCGTTAACATTATTTTGTCTTTATCTACCATTTTGACATTTGCCTTATAAAATATGCAGCAGATAGGTACAGATAAAATATAATTTACTTATAAAATAAACAATTTTTAATGAATAAGGGGTTAAAGAGGGTTAGTCTAAACGCTAAATTAGTCAGCTGCCTTTTACGACTTCGAGCTTAGTAGCTAATTGAATGAGAATAATATGCATTATTTGATTATATTAACGAAAAACTGATAACTGATTCGATTTGATTTCTTGATCTTTGAAACTATTAATTTCCGGAATATCTAGTTAATAAATGCTCATTCAGTCACAATATACCGGTTTATTAGATCCAAGTTCCAAGAAGTAAATGCTTTGGTTACGATTGAATATCGCAGTTATGGTTTACGGTCGTTAAATTTGTGTTTAAAATTTAAATTTACCGTTCTGTATAGGTATGAGTGGCCCTGATGAGGTCATGGTTGTACAGAAATCGATGATTTTCTCAACTCAAATATGACATAACAATTCCTTATTTTAAATTTTTATTTGATGTAAAAACTCGTAGAATGTTCTCGAACATAACATAATACAAAAACATTCTACAATTTTGTCGAAAATGTATTGGCATGGCATGTATATAAGTTTAAAGAAATTCGTGTTGTCGATGTTATATTTCCAAAACTTACTTAGTGGAATGGAAGCGGACGAGAAAGACTTTGGGAATATAGATAGGTACTTAGTTATAAAGTTATACACCTTTTACAGTTCCCAATCCCCACTAGGCCCTAGCCCTCTCACTCTGAGAGGAGACCTGTGCCCTGCAGTGGGACGTATAAAGGTAAGCTAGGCTAGCTTTTGGTGTCGAGACCCTTGGTCCGTGGGATCCTAGCGCTTTAAAGCTCTTTAAGGAAATTTCTAAGAGGTTAATCGACGTCACAGGGGACCGAAGAGCTGGCAGCTTCCTCGGACAAAGAATTAGCTTAGCTATTCAAAGAGGAAACGCTGCCAGCATCTTCGGCACCTTGCCTAAGGGGACTAGCTTTCAGAATATGTTTTAGTTGTAATTATCATTATTTTATATTTTTGTTTTCTTTTTTCTTATTGTACATATTTTTTTTTAGTCTAGGATAGTTGTACATAGGTATATAATATAAGTATTGTGTTGTAAATAAATTAAAGCTAGGATGATGATGACACATTTTACAAAAAATCTGTTTAGATTCAACAACGACAACACTAATATAATTTTTACATAATATTAAATACCTAGCAGTTATCTAGAGACCAAGATTGATAGTACTCATTTAATGATTCTCTGAATTACATACTTAATTATAACTGTACGTGCACTGTGTACATGCCTACTTGAGTGAGTAAACAGTGCAGTCTGTGAAAGGCAAAATCACATTTGCTGTAGACGAAAATACTCGGAATGATAAGTACAGTCACTCGACTCGACACCATTATGTATTTTCAAGGAATCGTGAGGTCAAAGACACGCTAAAGGACTTACGTTTACAATAGGCTATGTATCACGACTTAACACTTAATTAATTATAATTTATAATTAATGTCGTGATATTAAGCCAGAGTTTTCGATAACGAACGTGTCAAAAAAGGAAAACAAAACAACATCGACTCTGAGATTGCGTCACTTACTATGTAGTTCATCTCGCGTATGAAATGCTTTTAGCGATTTTTCTATAGAAAATATCCTATAACCGTTGAGTATCTACTCGCTCTACCGACCCCACTCAAGTCCTTGGCCCTTGTCAATAGATTGTCATATTAGTAGGGGAGGATATCAAAGCCCTGTTGTTTGCTGTTGATCACCGAGATATACATACCTTGCATAAATCTTGTCTCTCTACTGTACTGTTTTAATCATCCATACTGTCGACGTTTTATTTATGTAGGTAAGTACTTAAGTTTATGACTTAAGAAGATCAATCTCAAAATGCAATATTTGAAGAATCAATTAATCTTATCTTATTAATCTTCTCACTAATATTAGAAACGCGAAAGTAGGTATGGGTGTATGGATGGATGTTTGGATGTAAGGATGTTTGTTTATTTATTATTAAAATCAAACGAATTGGTACTGCTAAAGCCGTACATATTGTCTAATGCCCCCACGCTGGCGATCGCTGACAGATAGAATCTTTTTGTACCCTCATCTTGTTACATTGTTTGTCAAAAAGAATTGGTGAAAGCTATTGTGATTCAGTGTGATAGACAGTATGTCCACTATAACATCATCATCATTTTAACCGCAGGACGTCCACTATTGGACATAAGCCTCCCTCACCCTCATTGATACCCATACGCAATAATAATAATAATAGTAATAATAGTAATATTGATTACAGCAACACAATCAATAACGGTTAGACTAGTAACAACATATGTATTATTATTAGACGACCGGATGGCCTAGTTGTTAGAGAACCTGACTACGAAGCTTGAGGTCCCGGGTTCGATTCCCGGTCGGGGCAGACATTTGTGTGAATGATGCTGTAAACTAGTCCTTCCTTCTTTCTGTTAAAGGGTTGCCTGGAAGAGATCGCTCTTAAGCGATAAGGCCGCCTATTGCTTACCTTGTAACTTTCTCTCTGTGTACCTGTTTTCTGTATCGCTTACTATTTCTGGTGTACAATAAAGAGTCATTGTATTGTATTGTATTGTATTGTTTGTGCTCGAGTCTTGGGTGTTTAATATGTATTTAAGTAAGTATGTATCTATCTATATAAGTATGTTTATCCGTTGTCTAAGTACCCATAGTACAAGCTTTGCTTAGTTTGGGACTAGGTCAATTGGTGTGAATTGTCTCGTGATATATTTATTATATTAAACGGGACTTATCACGCAAACATATCCTAGTAGGCCTCATCTTGGCTTTCCATCTTGCGTGATTGTGGTCAAACGCAAGCCTACATTGAATAAAAAAAATAAAATCACGACACAAAGCGAAACACTCGACGAAAGTTTAAAACAGTAGGTATATTATGATCCGATGATGTTCGAAATAAATGATTATTATTATTACTATTAATTAAATTATACACAATACTAACGGTAACATTTGGAATGTGGATAATCCGTCAGGTGCTTATTATTACTAACTATGGCTTTGTGGAGTGATCTGGAGTGTGAAAAACATTTACCATCCTTGTTCTATACAACTGAGTAAACAAGAAAATTCTTCAGATTCCCGCTTGTAAGTATTCACGCCTTTATGAGGTTACTACTAGGTATTTACCTTTAGTTCGTGGTTATTTCTTGGAAATATGGCTTACAGTCGAAACGGTTTTCTGCAGGTATTAAGCAGCTACGCAGCTAGGCAATGCAGTTAAATAAGTTAGAAAATGTATTTGTTTTTTATAAAGGTACTTAGTTACCGGCAATATTCGAGTTTTATCCATTCTCCTTTGTAATTTACTAGCTTTTTCCCGCGAATTCGTCCGACAAATAAAATTTATGGACGACTCTCGATGTCTGTCCCGCAGGAAATTCCAAAAAAATCCCTTTTTACTGCACCTCTTTGATCCCAAGGGAAGGGTTACTGAGATAGGAACGGTCCCATTGAATCGAATATGTATAATAAATCCCGTTTTGTCCTAACCCGTAAGAATTTTCGAAAATCCTGAAATTAGTTTTTTACTGTTATTTTACCTACTTACTTGCATGACAAAGTTGAAGTCTCGAATAATTTGCGATTGTTTGATTGCTTTGCGATTGTTCGCGTACTTTCTTTCTTTTTTTTTTCTTGGTTCTATTTGTGAGATCCTATAATTGGCTCCTATGTTATTACATGTTTAACCTACTCTGTAATTTGTAGCTGTTGTTTCTCCGAAAATAAAATCTATACATATAATAAATCTGTAACAAGTCGGTGTCTGTACATTGAAGATATTTGAGAAAAATTGTCACTAGGGCTATTTATTAGCGCAATAGAACCCAAAACAATGTTTTTTAGAATTATTGTCTGTTTGTCTGTTTGCCTGTGCGTTTGTGCGCGCTAATCTCAGAAACGGCTTAACCTAGAAGGATGCGGTTTTCACTGATATGTTGGTATTTTCTTGGATTAACATTTAGTGTTTGTTTCATTTGAATCGGTTCACAAATAATCTATTTTAAGAATTTATCGAACAGGTTTTTTGTTTGAACGCGCTAATCTCAGGAACTACTGCTCCGATTTGAATAATTCTTTCATTGTTAGATAGCACATTTATCGAGGAAGGCTATAGGCTATATATCATCACGCTAACACCAATAGGAGCGGAGCGGAGCGGAAGAATGTTTCCAATTCGGGGGTTTTGGAAATAAAACGTCTATATCTCGGGAACTACTGCTCCGATTTGGAAAATTCTTTCAGTGTTAGATAGCCCAGTTAGATAGGGCGGGTTGGGAGCGGTTGGGGGGGCGGGTTGGGGGGCGGGTTGGTAGCGGGTTGGGGGCGGGTTGGGAGTGGGTTGGGGCGGCTTAGGAGCGGGTTGGGGGCGAGTTGGGAGCGGGTTGGGGGCGGGTTAGGAGCGGGTTGGGGGCGGGTTGAGAGCGAGTTGGGGGCGGGTTGGGAGTGGGTTGGGGGCGGGTTGGGGGCGGGTTGAGAGCGAGTTGGGGCGGATTGGGAGCGGGTTGGTTTATTATGAAGTTTCACTTCTTCCGGAAGGATCTAAGGAGAGCCATAATTGATGAAAAAGCAAATTGGATAAAAAAATAAGCTGCCCAAATTACTAATTCCACGCGGACGGAGTCGCGGGCAAAAGCTAGTAAATAAATAAATAAATAAATAATTATAGTTGCGGAGATAGGGCCACTTAGAAGCGAAAATATAAACCCCTTTTATTCCCTAACCCGTGGGAATTTTGAAAAATCCGTTCTTAGCGGATGTCTACGTCATACCTAAAAAATAGCTATCTGTGTGCCTTTCAGCACAATCCGTTTAGTGGTTTGAGCAGGGGCTAAATTCAGGAACGGCTAGGGAACGGCCCAACACGGTTTGCGAGCGGTAATTCGATCGTTTGCGAGAGGATAGGGATGAAGTGCTATTCAGGAACGCCAAAAATCACTGGTTTGCGAGAGGTTTGTGCTGAGATTGGGATGAGCCTTAATTTTTTCTTTCTAGGAAAATAAGGCTCATCACAAGCTCAGCCCAAACCTCTCGCAAACCAGTGATTTTTGGCGTTCCTGAATCATCTCTATCCTCTCACTAACGATCGAATTACCGCTTGCAAACCGTGTTGGGCCGTTTCTGAATTTAGCCCAGTGCGTTGATAGATCAGTCAGTAACGGTTGCCTTTTATACGAGTACATTATATACAGACAAGAAGACAGAAAAGAATAATACAGATCAAGAACGTAATAATGCCTTCCAGACTGAATAACCTGTCAAGTTAAGAAATCTTATTCTTTAGTCTTTCACTACTTCAGATCCACATTTTTTTATTTATTTAAAGCATTTTTTTCTTTTTTTTTATATCATTACCAGAATTAGTTTTCTAAATAAAGAACATCATCAAATTTGAAGCAAGTCGCTTGAATAAATTCCGAAGTATTTTTTTAAAATTATTTTTTTAAAAAAATCTTTTTAAAGATCATATTAGTTAGAAACTATCACAAGTACTCACTACTACTACTACTACTAGTAGTCCATACTCAGCATAAAAGTTACTTACTATGGAATGGAAACCCGGGGCTATAGCCTTTTTTTTTAATCGAAGCTGAAACTCATGCGCAGCGCAGGTGTAAGCAATCAAAAATATAATTACTTACGTCGGTATTTTACTGACAGCATAATATTATGATGACACACTAAACACCCCACATCACTTCATTATTTTATTAATATGTAAAAAAATTTAAACAATTTTACGTCCTATATATAGATAGTTATTCGTACATACCACGTACAATCATCTCCGCTTCGTCTCAAGCGCTTGTCTCACTGTCTTGCTTAACTCGACTTCAACCAACCATAACCAATACCAATACCAAATACTAACCAATGTAAATTTTAAAAAACTAACCCTTTATTTCCACCATGATTTCCACAGATACCACAAAAAACTTAGACTATCCATAGATAGCAGAGCAGATCATTCATTCGAATAGTGATGTGTAGAATATTTAAAATAATGAACAATAAAATTGTGTAATTATTCAAATCAAATTATTTTCTTGTTATAGGAAAGACTATGTTAACATTGCTGA
Organism: Archips crataeganus; assembly: GCA_947859365.1. Lineage (NCBI taxonomy): Eukaryota > Metazoa > Arthropoda > Insecta > Lepidoptera > Tortricidae > Archips > Archips crataeganus. Next base: position 17,282,044 of record OX402052.1, on the reverse strand, counting down.
ATATAGCGTTTAACAACAGTTCCGCAGTTCTTGAGAACATGAACCTAATTTATTATACTTTCAGTAGCAGTAGGTACCAATGCATAATTTATATTCGTTCTAAAAGAATGAAAACGTTGCACCTGTTTAGTTTTATTTTAAGCAAGCTGTTTCCCGCCATTCCGTCTGTGAAGAATTTGTTTATGGACATCCCGCGGGAACTATGAGATTTTTCTGGATAAAATCTATCCTATGTCCTTTTCCAGGGCCTCAAGTTATCTCCATACCAAATTTCATCTAAATCGGTTCCGCAGTTTAAGCGTGAAGTGGTAACAGACAAACCGACAGGGTTACTTTCGTATTTATTAATATTATCATTAATATGGACCTCCGCAAAGTAACGCCTGATTCAATAAATTATTATTATTAAGATTATGGATTGAATAAAGCAATAAAATAATTTCTAGGCTCACTGTTACTAAAATATATAAAAAGTTTACGTCATTTAGTTTTCTTTTCACTCTTTTCACAAACTTATACTGAAACCTTCGATCAACAATACAACATTTTTTATATAACATGTTGTATTGTTGATCGAAGACTGAAACACTTATAATTAAAGTGTTCTATGTAACAGCTGCCTCTTTTGACGTGACATGCGGCGCGGCAGATGGTTGTGAAAGCGGCGCAGGCGCAGGTAAGGGATTCCGAGAACGCCGAATATAATCGCAATACGGAGAACTCGCTCTCTATGGCGAGGCCCGCAGCGCGCGAATCGAACACCTGCGTCCTGAATGTGCGATGTCAATGCCGATGGAGAATGATTTGCACCCGATTGTTCGCTGAATATTGTCGCTTGTATGAGCACATGAGTTTTTAAAGGACAAATGATATGTTTTCCTAAAAAAACAGTTAATCTCTTAGCCTACAACCACGCCAGGCTAAATAATAACTCACATTTATATATTTTTTAGTTGCTCTGTAAAAACTGTGTCATTCAAAACGTGAAGGTTTATTGCGTACCCCCGATAAATTTTATTCTCGTAACTCATTATTGCTGTTCCTCTTACTGATAAGCAATCAATAGTACGTTCTCAGAAGCCCACATGATTAAAGCGATAGGAGAAGTGCGATGACTCCTACCTCAGTATAATTGGTTTGAAGTTGCAACTATAAATAATAACTACTAACCTTAAGGTAGCTGAGTGCTTATCAATATATTCTCATTAATCAAGGTGAATCTGGTTTACCTTATACGGCTCAATCTTAAAGGCATGCAACATATTTTACTTTAACGAACTTACTTAACTATTTCTCTGAATAACTTATTCAATGTCTATTAATTCGTAGATGTAAAACGTTACTTATCTTGCTTGAAATTCCAGCAACGAATGGTTCTAGTAAATGTGTGGTCATAACAATGATTGTACCTAATAACTACTTAAATAAATAAATAAATGCTGAATGACTCCAATAAAATCCTAACAGCGCATATAGATTTATATAAAATGGGCACATATGAAAGGCACGTTTTACTACGCTTTACTTAGAAACATCGCTACGGACAAAATAATATACAATGCAAAATGGCAATGACTAGATAAAATGGTTAAATCATTGTCGGTAGGTGAATGGATTCTAGGAAAACAAACAGTGTAGGCATGCTAGCAGCGAGTTTCATTCGCATTGACATGCCAGTTTGTTAGCAGACTGTATGGACGGCAGTGGTATCGCAACGTAGTTATCGCTCAACCCTGGCGACGCGCGCGGCAGTTTAAAATAATAGACTAGCGGCGCCGTCTGTTGGCTTGACTCAGTTGTAAGCTGTCGCTCGGTCAGATCAGTTGTCAAGTTTAGAGTTGAGTTATTCAAGCGCGTTGTTTTTGGGATAGAAACACGGGAACAAGATCTTTGTCAAAACAATTTGTGATTCCAAATTATCATTCATTCACGGACAGTGCCCAACCCTATTTGTCAGTGTGGCGTTTCGTTTGTGAATTTACAATTTGATTTGAGTTTTGCGTGTAACGCGATTACGCGACTAACTCGGTATAACTTTACGGAATTATTTTATTTTACTCGAGGAGTATTATGGAAGTGCGTGCGAGTTATTGGAATTTGTGCCGTGTTTTTCTTTTGTGATAAACCGTGGCCTCTGAGGATACGGGTGGATCACACGGTCGGCCGCCGTGTAGTGCACTACAAATGTGTTTGCTGGAAAAACGAGAGGCGACCATTAGTCCTTTAAACATGACTTTAGCTGCGAGGTTATATCCTCAATGTAAGTTTTTATTTTAGCTTTTTCTTATAGATTCATTGTTAAACGTTTACTTAGATTTTTCTATCTGAAGTTATTGAATTATAATAAATTATTAGAGTTAAGTTTGTTTGGCGTCTTATAAAATTTCAATTAAGTATGGATGTGAATGGGTATCTGGAAAAAATAATGATGGATTTCTAAGAACTTCAGTGTGGAAGTGTGGCTATTTTAGGAGTGAACAAATAGCTACCATGCTCCGTATACATATAGCAGCTTAGTGGAAATTTACATGTGGAGTTTTATCTCTTCACAGAGATATTTATAGCTTGATAAGGATAGACAATGGCCTTCTCTAAGGCCCCAGCAAATATGGTTATAAGCATTGCTATGAAGCCATGGTCAGGATAAACTCTTACAATAGTAATAGATGAGAGATTTTGCATTTGTAGTATACCTATTCTCAGTAGGTATTAATTCTTCAAATGCTTAAGACATGGAAATTGGAATTATATGAGACAGTTTAGATTGGAATGCTGGTTTTTCAATTTCCTGTATATGAAGGATTAAAAAACCTAATGATGTAGGATACATAAACAATTCTCAATATTAATGAAATTTTAAAATTGTCTATGCACTATTCACTTCTTCTGCATGGAAATACTTATTTTCTTTCAACTACAAATTTTTGAACTAGGTACTTTGATGGTATAAAAATGCCATTTTTATCAAGATCAGACACAATATTTTATAACAGAACATTATGTAACTGAACATGACCTTGACCCATTGATGCAGAATTCCTCACAACTGGTGTCAATTGTATTTAACATTTTTAAACTTCATTATTATGTACTTGTTCTGGTTCTCTAATGGAAATCAAGACAAACAATTTTACATTCCATTACATTCTTGCCCTTGATTTTATTTAAGTATTTTATAATTGGTTATGAATAGTTTGGCTAATAATATTTTGGGGTCATGCACTTTTTATTATTAACACAACATCGACTGTAAATTGATTGACAGTTCTTTAACTGTGTGTAGAAGAAATAAGATTTATGTACTCTTGCAAGAGAACTAGATATTTATTTTGTGTTTAATCAATAGGTGGCTAAATGTTTCATTTTTATAGTTACCGGCAAATCTTACTAATCAAAATCATACTAAATCAAAATTATTGAGTAGTGATTTATCATATGTTTTACTTATCTCAATGTACACATTTATCAGTTATCACAGTTTTTTGTATTTCAGTATGTCTGCACTACAAAAGTTATCTCTTTTAGTTTAGTGACCAGTACAATACTGCCGTCGTATTTATAAAGGGCACAACTGCAAACTTGCTCAAAAAAGAAAAGGCATAAGTTTACAAAGATCAAGTGTGCACTTAAGCTCTTTCTGTTTCACAAAAAATACTAGTTGTGCCCCTTTTTCTTACGACGGCAGAATAATTAAACTAAGTCATATGAGAATAGACAAATTAATATAAGAAACCAAATGTAACTGTTGTATATTGATACAATTAAAATAAAAAACTGTATCCTGAAACCCACTCCCCTACAATAGACTTAAGTGAGAAAGCTAGATGATGTGTGATAAAGTGGACAGCTTGAGAGATAGACGAGAGTGGTAACAGAGGCCGGAATGTAAGAAAAGACATAATTGTATGTATAAATGTAGTAATCGATAGAACTGGAGTGGCAGTGTATAGTGGATACAGGCTCTGATCTATTTAGAGGTAGCTAGAGAAAAAAAAAACTAAGTCATAATATTTGTTGAAGTTGGAGAAAGGTTCTTATAAAAAATTGCATTAGTTAAAATTGTATCAGATAGCAAAAATAAAATAGTTTACAGACAAAGCCTTGTTGAAAATAAAAATAAGAATGAAATGAGACCTGAATTAAGAGATTTTAAAAACATATTTAACCACAGGCAAGGGTTATCAAGTATAGTATAATGATCCGTAATATTTCAAAATCCATGTCTGAAATAGTGATCATGTTCACTTTATCTTAGTTTGTTTGTGGCAACTGTTGCTTTAGATTTGCAATCACTACTGTCCAGGGGCGTAGCTACCGCCGTATCAGCCGTATCAATGATACCCCTACCTACAGAGTCCCCTAACGTCCTAACGTCTGTAAGCAAAAATTAGTAAAATGTTATCCACAATGTCACTTAATCTCGTGCATCGCGGGAAAGCCCCTAACTAATTTTGATACTGGGCTCCTCCAAGGCATGTGGCATGCTATGCTACGCCACTGCTACTGCCAATGAATCTTGATCCATTTGAATCAACTCTTGTGATAATTGTTTGCAGTGTGATACTGCTTATTGAGTTGAGTCATATTTAAGCCGTAAAACTCAAGTAGCTCCTTCTAGCTAACCATGAATAATGTTATTCAACTAATTTCGATAGTGATGACACTTATTTTGTCATAACCATTTTCTATGAATTTTTTAATTAAGATTGAACTGGTTTCTAATGATGTTGATTAAGGTATAATTATAATACGCCTATTTTGCATAATTGGCCGTCGGTACTATTCTCACCAGCCTAGCGCCTGCGGGGGGGGGGTTTGGGGCATTTTATTCTTTCCTGCAAAAACTCAAACAGGAAATATGAATTAAGCCTATACACAACACATCCCACTGCAGGGCACAGGCCTCTCAGGGGTTGGGCCGTAGTTCCCACGTGGGCCCAGTGCGGATTGGGAACTTCACACACACCATTGAATTTCTTTGCAGGTGTATGCAGGTTTCCTCGCAATATTTTCCTTCACCGTAAAGCTCATGATAAATTTCAAATGTAATTTCGCACATAAATTGGGATTGATCATTTTTTCTAACCCCCTTTTTATTTTTTTTATGGAAAATATAGAGCATTTTAAGAAACTAATTTGAATAGCAATTCATCACTCCAATTTTTTTTTATAATTTATTGAATATTTGAGATACAACTTCTCGTAAATTACATGCCGCGGCTGAATCTGTGTATAAATAAACCAACAAACATAAATGACAAAAAAAATGTGTCACAATCGATGGTTAGTTGTCATCTGACAATGTCACTGTACATTACAATAACAATAACACTAAAGTTGCCGATTCTTCCAAGAGAATAGGTACAAAAAACGATTTACGACTATAGTATTTTTGGTATGTATAAAATAAAATGCTCGTTCCCTTGAAAGTTCTTTGGCGAATTTAATCCATACTTACATTAAAATTATCCTCGCTACAATACATCGTGTAAACTTAGAAATACACCACTTCTCTCGTAAATCTTCTCTAATGCAAACAATTAATTTGTTTGGGGTATTGACAGAATCATTTCCACAAGTAGGAATGAAACACTTCCTGTATAAATCCATTTTAAAATATGAAAAACGCGAAGAATGTTTTTCAAAATAATATCCTTAAACTGACACATGATAGATAACTACGTCGAATTGACAGATAATAGTATAGAGAAACTAGACGGACAGCTTTTTTTTCTTCGTGCAAAGAATTTCAAAGTTAAGGCCACTAGAAAGGTCAAACGAAGGTTAAACATTATTTTGCAAAAATACACACGATCATTTAGTATTTTTTTTACTAAAATGTTATAAAACGATTTAATAAACCTATTCCTCGAAATGGTTTTGGAATTAGACCACATTATAAAAAAGTGATCAATGCCAATTCCGAAAAACACAAGAGGTGCGAGCCGGGTTTGAACCCACAACCCTCTGCTTCAGAGGCCATAGGTCAAACCACTAGGTCACCATGGCTTTTTTTTTCGAGAACAAACCTATTTTTCATATGAATATCTGCACCAAACCTCAAACTTCATAGTCAGCTTCTCTAACCACTAGGGCACTCGGTCTGCAGAACCAAACACTAAACCTCTTCTCCCTCTTTCCAGATGCGAGCGAGGTGGCAGTGCCAGTCAACAGTTGGCCCACGGGGGTCGCCTGCTGCCCCAACTGCCGGCACCAGCTGCGCGTGTCTCTGACGTGCAAGGGTCACGAGCAGGCCCCCCTCACGCCGCCCTTCACGATACAGCCCACGTACCTGCAGGGCCCGTACGCCACCCCCACGTCTCCCCTGCTGCCGTCCCAGTACAATGACGAGCTGAGACGGCTAGCGGACACGGTCAAAGCGTTACGGCTGTCCGGCTGGTACTATGGAAATCTGGATTGGCAAGTGAGTTCATTGATATTATTAACAGCTTTTCGTTGAACGCCTATATGTATTTAACTTGCCATGTTAGTAGGTACATGTTAGTCTTCCAGTCGTTGGATTAACAAAACTTATTTAAGATGTATTTAAACAACAAATTTTCATGATAATTAGTAAAGTAACTCCATATACTAATTTAATAATACAGATAATATGAGATTAAAATGGTTTAAATGATAACATGGAATTCCCTTTTATGTTTTCACTTACAATATTAGGTAAAATTTTAATTTTGTAGTTCTAGTCAACTGCTTTTTTCATCAAATATATTAAAGTATTTACAATTATAACATGCACATACGTAAATCCTAATAACATCATAAATGCGAAAGTGTATGTGTGTGTGTGTGTGTGTGTGTGTGTGTGTGTGTGTGTGTGTGTGTGTGTGTGTGTGTGTTTGTTAGTCCTTCATGCTAAAATGGCCAGAAGGATTGGAATGAAGTTTGGTATGTAGATTAGTTAAGCGTCTGGAATATCACGTAGGCTACTTTTTATCTCAATACTTGCATTAGTAATTATTGTATATAGTATATAGCATTGGTAATTAAAATAAATCCTGGAATTTCAATTCAGCTGCTGTAATGGTTAGTGTTTAATCAATCTAAATAAATAAAAATGAATCGCCAAATACCCTGAGCGCAAAACTCGAGAACCACTGCTCCAAATTGGATTATGTTTTATTGTGGTTGTAATCGGGCCAATCAACAATTGAATAGATGCTGTACATGAATACATGCCATCCTATGTAAGTTTAACCTATTAAACCGTGAAATATCTTGTTGGAAGTAAGATTTTTTGGTAACGCCAGAGACAATTTTGGTAACGCAGGAGACGCCCAAAGTGTCGGTGTAAAAGTTGATTGGCCCAATCAAGACAAGGTTTTATGAAAAAATAAACTTCAGCGGGGATGAAGCCAGCATCAGCTAGTAAAAAGTAATATTATTTATTTATCATCTAATTTTCATTGCAGGGTGCCCGGTGCTTGCTCAAGGAGGCGAGTGTGGGAGCCTTCGTGATACGAGACTCTGGCGACAGGAACTACATATTCTCACTGTCCGTGCAGACGGAGCGGGGGCCCACGTCTGTCAGGCTACACTATGAATGTGGATACTTTAGGTAAGAAATAAAACCTTTTACCTGCAATATCTAAGCAGTATTCAGTGTCTTAATACAGTCGTAATTCAAAAATAATGTATACAAACGCGTCAAAATATTTAAACATCAACCTTATGGTTACTGGCATAGAGTTGTATATAGATATTTTTGATACCTTGTTAACCCATATAATATATTTTTGCACTTGACCATACTCCAGACCACAGAGCTTATAATAAGAAGAGTAGTGTACAGACTAACCAACTTACCTGTGAACCAGACCAAGCAATACTACACTTTATGTGAACGTAAAAACTTTTCAATTCACAAACAAGTTGGTTAGTCTGTAAAGAGTCATGTTCACGCTAGTGATATTGTACAGAAGAGTGAACCACGAATTTCGTAGTAGCCCCTCAGGAGCATAGAAGTGAAATATTTAACGTATTTTTATCCCACTCTAATGCGTAAAGATGAAAAATCAAAAGTACCTTGTGTCGCGATTTTGTAATTTTGCTTATTCTATATTATAGCTGAGAGTTGAACCGTATACACATTCCAAGTAAAGCCGCGGGAAAACCTTGATTATTGCGTCTGTGTTCCGTCAAGCATGAACGAAATTGTATTAAATTCTGATGCTGAAATGTTATGACACTTTTAATTATTGTATAATTTGCGGTATTTAAAAACCACAGGGTGTCACAGCTTGCTCCATGAAATACACAATTAATTAGAAATAGCCGTGGTAGCTTGGTGGTTTGACTTATGGCCTCTCGAGCAGAGGGTCGTGGGTTAGAACCCCAGCTCACACCTCTTTTTTTTTTTTTTATCCCTTAGACCTCCGACAATGTAAGAGTCTATGTTCGCAACTACGTTCATGCCAGTTCCCGCATTTGCTACTGCTCGTACTAGCATTCCGCATACTGGCTCTTTCTAGCACACATCACCATTAGTACTTGGGCCCGAGCCCATTAAACTATTCTGTCTCTTATTATCAAACTTAATATTATCTACTTAACATCATTCATTCTAGCTCTTTATCACGCTTCCCGATCTTTTGAGCCGTCCTCTTTGTCACACATCTTCTTTCACAACTTAACACTAGTATAACAACATCAGGGGGGATTGGGTTGGGGACAATTTTACTTGTTAACTATATCTACTTTTACCTCTTGTGTTTTATTGGAATTTAAGTGCGAAATTACATTTGAAATTTATCATGCATGAGCTTTACAGTGAAGGAAAACATTGTGAGGAAACCTGTATTCCTGCGAAGTAATTCAATACTGTGTGTGACGTACCCAGTCCGCGCTGGGCCCGCGTGGGAAACACGGTCCCCGCCTTCTCGTTCTGAGAGGAGGCCTGTGCCTTTCAGTGGGACGTATAGGTATAGGCTGGGCTGACGATGACTGTATAAATTGTGGTATGTCAAAACCACAGAGCGTCATAGCTTGCTCCTAAAATACAAACTTCCTTTAGAGTTATATGTAGAAAGAAATTGACACCAATACTGTGAAAAATGTTTACACAATTTGTTTTGACAGATGTGTCATCACTCATCAATATCATAACATGATTATTTTGGTCTTGTGGGAATGAATGAACATTGAAATGTTTAATTTGTTTCCTTATTATTGAATGATGATGCATTTAATTATGAATATTGATCAGTAGAAACAGTTTTGGGAAAGTACATGATTTCATTACGCATTTCATTACGTAAATAAATAAATAATTCTATTGCCCTTTCTTTTATAATAATAGTAACTGTTGCTCCGTCTGCCAAGTATTCTTTCATTAATATCGCGAGGGAACTATGCAATTTTCAGGGATAAAAAGTATCATACAATTATGTTAATATTATACGGGTGATAATATGTGTGCTAAATTTCATTAGAATCTGTCAAACCGTTTTAGCGTGAACTTGTTACTCAACAAACATCCATCCATCCACAATCGCATTTATAATATGTGCTATTTTTGGTTCCAGGTTAGACTGTGAAAAACTTCTAGCGAAGTACATGCCTCGCTTCCGTTGCGTCGTCGACTTGGTACAGCACTACATGCGCGTGGGCAAGAAAAACGTTGCCGGCACCGTCTGGGTGGACCGAGAGGGCTGCCCTCACTCCCCCGTCCTCCTCAAGTCCCCCCTCAGGAAATCCCCTCCCTCCCTTCTCCACGCGGCCAGGCTAGCCGTCCACAAAGCCCTAGATTCAAACCCCCTAACGCCTAAACTATGGAGCGCCCCTAAACACAGGCTACTCCCTCTCCCGCCAACACTAATAGACTATCTCGGCGAATACCCCTATTCAATTTAGCACTCGAATTATTTTAAGTCGTTTTAAAAAAAATTGTACACAATAAAATTAAGGGATTAATTAAAAACAAAATTTAATTAATTATTTTTGTGTAACGGAGTTACCCATATACTTTGTAAGACTAACTTTCGTTGGCCAAAAATAGCGATCGTGATTTTTATTTTGATTAAGCCGTTAACTATGTACAAATTTTTTGAAAACGTTTTTAACTTATATTTATTTAGCCCAATCGCGCCCCAACGCCTAGTGAAGATATAGCATTAATACCTTATAGATATCAGTTTCCTATAGAATAGGCAGACGATATATCAGTAGGTGAGCATTTCTCAAAAACATTGTATAATTTTGGACTCCAACTTGCATATTAATTTATAGGCAAGTAGCGCGAATGCAAGCGCGAGCCTATCTAACACAGTCTCCCAAAATTGTCCTAATTCATTAATATGGAAATTTCCTGAGAGGCTGTGTTGAGTTGCATTCATGATACTCGCCTGTAAATGTCCATGCAAGTCTGAGTTCAAAATTGAATGAGTTTTTGAGACATGCTCAGGTACGTGTCCGCGACGCCACGGTGTTCATCGTACTTTATGTCCAGCACAGGTTGCTGAAAAGGGCAGGAACCTTTCATAATTACCGTTAAAATATTATTTATAATAAATAACTAATGTGTATTTTAACTTAAGCGTATTGAATTTGGGACTCAAGTATGGTATTTAGTGAAATTAATGCGGATTATTTTTAAAAAGCCAATCCTATGTTTGTATATAAAGTTTATTTTTGAGAAAAAAAATGCAAGACTGATTTTCCAGAGCATGTATTATTAAACTATCAAACTTGTTTACTACTTACCGATCTACTGACGCTACCGTGAACATTTTCACTCTTATATCGTTATTATGTACTAACTGTTCCCTGATGCCTATCTTGTCCATTCGAAGTAAGAAATCATCACACTATTTTATTAGAGAGCTATTTAATTTATTTATTATTCAATTAAGAATTAGTATTATTTACTGAAGCTTATATTCTGTTCCTATTAAGACTTAAAATTCAGTTGGTATAATCTGTCATTTTGTTCTCTGTCCCTGGCACGACTTGATAATGTGAATGCCATTAGTGTAATGTTACTTACAGTACAGAGTGCCATTAAACACTTCACAACATAATAAACGATTCACCCGCAAGGATATTTGAGTACGGAAGTATTTTTGAGGCTGAATATGTAAATAGTTTGATTTGTTTTGTTTTTCTATTTATTTCTTAGTTAAGTCTAGCGTAGTAGAATAATTTGGTGGTGCGTCATATGATGGCGCACGTTTTGAGGCGTTCTCCGCCACGTCACGACGACGTGTCGTGACGGTGGATGAGCTAGGTAGAGCCAGAGGCGGGTGACTAGTGACATGGATTAATATAGAATAGAAACGTGTACCTTAAATAATCTCAATTAGTTTAATTTTTAGGATTCACCAATCATTTTAAGTTTAAACTCACTTTTGAAAAGTCGAGAGAATATTATGTACTCTTAAACATTATTAAAATTAAAAAAAAAAAATTATTTGCTCGGCCACATATGGTTTGTATCAAAATATTCTTATGCGTTCTGGGTTGGGTGTTGTTTGGTTTCGAAATAACTATTTACTTGAAATTATATCATATCACCCAGTTTATTTATGCAGAACTGCATATTTACACGACTGTTACACAATTTTAAAATTGTACATTGTTATTGTTACGTTTGCTAGTTTAATAAGAATTTATTTTAAAAGAGTTTAATTTTTTTTTAAATTCGGCATTGATTGATCACATTTTCGAAGCCAAACTGCCACTCCTTTGGTATGCTATTATTCCAGCTGCCTCAAACGCACATGTGCGTTCAACCCTATCCCTATACTTCATTTAATTTAGCATTGAAAAGCACAACAACATTATATTGCGTCTGGTCAACTATTTCTTACCTAGCAAATAGTACAGTACAATAGTCTGGGAGCCGCAAAATAAAATTGTTTTAATGCCACATTATTTGCGTGTCGTCAATTGTTACTCTAGTACAAATTGTATAGAGATTACAGTTCACGAGCCGCAATATAACGTTGTTGTGCTTTCCAATGCTAAATTAAATGAAGTATACGTGTATTTAAGCCTTTAAAGCTGTGAATGTGTATAACGCGGAATAATAAATAAATGCGGCCCACGCTGTAAGGTACGTTTTTTCTGGAAATAATATTCACTTACTTTAAAGTTATTTTTGTACCTTTTGTAAGGAGAAAGCACCGATTGTGTAACATAAGTGTGACATAATAGAAAAGAAACGTGTGTTTATGTTTGTATAGACTAATGTATAAAAAACCTGCAAATAATTTATAAACAGAAACAAAATATACATTCTGACGTAATTTTGGCATTTTATTGGTTTACCATATCAACCCTGGCCAAGTACTTACGATATCTTTAACCCTTTTGCAAGCATAGTGTAATCTACACAAAGGTTCGACCTTGCCTCCTTTACAATGTGGTAGAAAATCAATTGAGTTTTTGTAAAATATGCTTTGTGCAATCAGGAATGACGCGTAGCCTTTTCCTTCATTACGCGACTGGAACCTAATACTATACTTGGATGCTGATAAGCAATAACGTGTCAACCCACAAAATCACGAAAATTGAGATGTGAATGCAAAGTTGTTCCTGGTCATCTCTTCTACATTTCATAAAAACGAGTTATGTGACTTAACACCTCTAACATATCGAAAAACGGCAAAAATAGTTGACATAAATGCGTTAATTCGTGTTGTGGATTTTACAATAGTGCGTTTAGTACCTTGACGTAATTGAAACATCTAAATACCGTTAATTTTAATTTCAAAAAGATGTCAAGAGGGTTAACACATTATTGCAAAATGTACATCCCAACGGTTCTGTTTTGGCAGTAGCAGGCACACAGGTTTTATTTATTAATATTAGGTGATAAAAACTAGTAAACCAGTGTGGACTATGCAGTAATCTATTCATTATTAGGTGTTAAAATGTGTGTTCATTCAACATAGTCGAGGTAAGTCGTATACGTCATTTTTTCAAGATCTTTTTAGTGGTTCAATCTTTTGAGGTTAGCTCGCCGGTAAAATCTAAAAACAACGGCAATATCGTGTAAGTTTCATTAATAATCATGTTGGCTAAGTATTTTCCACTAATTAAAGGTAACTTATATATTAGTTTGTGGTGGTTGTGTTAGAAATATCGTGAGTAAAGTGTGTTTTTTACACATGAAACATTATTGCAAAATTCTCTAACAGTGTTTTTAATGAGTTACGGTAGTTGACTGCTTGTTGCAAAATAAATTTTAGCCCATGATTTCAAATTAGTATAGTGTCATTAAACTTGGTCGGTTATAGCAAATTTAGAATTAAAATGATAAAACTTATTTTTTTGTTGTAAGTACCTTGATACTATATTGCTAAAAACAAGTTTTATATTTAAACACATCAAAAAGCGCTAACCAGCACACACGTTATTAAGAGAAATCACATTTTATTCGTATACATTGATTAAAAACGGTTATTTCGCAGCGAGAACTTGCTTGTAAGCTACCCTAATTAGAATTTACCTAATGAGCATGATCTTTTAACTTCATGAACGTTACTTACTATGATGACTTATATAAGACAAATTCATATAAATGTATAATGAAAGTCCTAAAGGTTTCATTTAATATTGATTTATATTTGGTTGAATATTTCCTACGAGGAGTTTAAGTTTAGAAGGATATTTAAAATAAAAAAAAATAAAAAAAATATATTACGGGACAATCTTTTACACAAATCGACCTAGTCCCAAACTAAGCAAAGCTTGTACTATGGGTACTAGACGACGATAAACATACTTATATAGATAAATAAATACTTAAATATTGTACATAGAAAATATCCATAACTCAGGAACAAATATTCGTGGTCATCACACAAATAAATGCTCTTACCGGGATTCGAACCCAGGACCTCTTGCTTCGTAGGCAGGGTCACTACCAACTAGGCTAAAGCGGTCGTTAAATATATATAATATAATAATAATAAAAATAATATTAGGTATATTTTGATTACATAATAAATAAATCAATTTTCGTTAAAATAAATTAAAAACTACATAAAATAAAACTAAAACTACATACAAACTAAACTTATAAATAAAAAAGTTGCCCAAAATCATAATAATAATATATAATAATAATATTTTTGTTCAGTTTATTTTAAATATTGACTTACATTTTATTTATTTTTTTGTTGAGAAGATTTTATATTACTTTAAGTTCGGAAACGTTGCTTTTTCAGTTTTAATAATTATTTCCTTAAAAATTCAATTTTTTTAAGGAAAATAACGTATTTTGTAAAGCATACATTTTTCTGGATTTCGATTTTATTTTATTTTTGAAAATTAATAAAACTTACTTCAGAACTTAACTCAGTTTTTTATTTTATATTTATGTATATAACACTAATATTCATTAAACAATACTATGTTATGTTGTTTAACTTAAATGCAGAGATAATGATACCTTAATTTTGCATTTAGCAATATCATGTTAAGGTACATAACATGTTTTTTTATAAAACATACCCTTAATAATAAATTTAACAAAAAGTGTTATGTGCTGTGACACGTTTTTTTATTGCTTTAAACCATATACCACAATATGCAATAACAATAAATGCGATTAAATAAAAAAAACACGTATTAATTACACATAACAGTAAAAAAACATCATCGTGTAACCATTTTTCAAATTATAAAAACAAAACTTTTCATATATTTCGTAAATTTTAGAACAAACTGAAATATTCGCTAAAAAAATCTTTAGGCGCCATTTTCTCAAAATGATGCTCCTGTGGATTGACATGTTATTGCTTATCAGCATCCACTTATAATGGCGGTTGAAACGCTAGTCTAAGGGGGTGTTTCACCACCTTATTGTCAAACTGCTGGTTACGTAACCAATGAATAAACTAAGTACTGGACAAATCTGTCAGCTAGTGTTTTTTCAGTTTCACCACGCCGGTCCTGTGCGAACTAAGTACCACTTAACTAATCGTGGGTTTAACAAAAAGTCGGAATGGCAACGTCGCATTTCACGACCACGCGTTCCTGTTCGCACACTTTCGTTCAAAGAGTCACTCATTATTAAAGCAAAAGAAATGGTTAACTGTATAATTTTTGAATACATCTATTTTTTTTTGCATAAACAAATATGTAAAATTATAATTGATCCAAAAACGGTATTTATTTACGATACTTTGTTAACAATAACAAATAAAAATAAAATCACGTAAAACGAATCGAAAAGTGGCGCCAAACCATTTGACAGATAATCTTTTTTTTAATGGCGACATACAAGTTCAGGTAGAACAAACGATTGAGTCACTGAAAAAAAGTTAGTTATCAAAAAATATTACGAAATTTTGGATTTATTTTTACATACTAAAAGTGTACCTACATTTTTTTATTCAAATCTTGATATTTAAATTATTTTATGCAATTTAGCATGACCTCTTTCTTTAAAAATAAAAAATACTTTGATTTATTATTCTGAAACCGGCTGAAGGGCTCTCCAACCATGGCCACAAAAAAATAAACTAACTTTATGTGACGGATAAAAATGCTAAATGCCTCCTGATCTGATGGTCAAATTAAGAAACAGTTTGTCCGTCACTTAGCGCTAATCGAGACTGGTGAAACAGAAATTTGAATTCCATCTGTCAAATAAGGTTATGATTAAGCTAATCCGAACTTTAAGAAAAGTGGTGAAACAGCCCCTAAGCTTAGTACTACTAGCGTCATCTAGTCATCACATGAGAAACTAATTGGGAATGTCTAAAAAAAAATACCAGTGGTTTTATATTTTTTTTGTATAGAAAAGTCAATTATAAGAAACTAATTTCAATATTTTGTCACTTAGTTCTCTACTTTTTTCAAAATTAATTATTGAAACTATTTTGGTTGATGACGTCAGATTGTAATTGAGGGCTCCCACACTGCCAAATTTCTAAATCTATCTAAATGCGTACGATAAGGCAACCCCTTTAATTATTTTTTGCGTGGTGGTACACTGTAACTAGTGTCACTTTACTGGCGCTGTCAAAGTGCTAGATGTCAGGCAGTGGGTCCAAATCAAACTCCGTAGTTATAATCCACGCGTAAATTTGTGAAGAATTCTAACCACACAGAATAAATAAAGTACGACTTGGACCGGTCACGCAATTTACACCAAAGTCAAATGAAGGTCATTGCTTATTTGTTATGTAATAAATTCATTATATAATATTAAAATTAAATAACTACAGAAAACGAGTTAAAAACCATTTATCTCGAAATGGTTTTCGATTTACTATACATTGCAAAAAAATAGACATCCCCAATTACTACATCCTGGATCGCACTATCGAAGTTTCTCAACTCAGCTGCCTAAATACCTACAACTTCCACTTTCATCCATTGGACTTCGGTCCCCAGGCATAACAACTGAATGGAGAGAGATCTCTCTATGCAACTAACTACCCCCAAAAAGGATTTAAATGCATTTAGTTCATAGTAACACGCAATGTTATAACAACTGCGTTCAAGTTCTCAAAATGTAGGTAGTACACATTGCTTTAATGCGGTCAAAGGTAAGTTTTTTTTTTTATAGAGAGGCCAGACAAACGAACTAGTGGGTCACCTGATGTTAAATGAACACCACTGTCCATAGACACTCGCAGCACCTTACGCGATACCAGTGCGTTGTCGGCCCTGCAGAAAATTGTACACTCGCCTATTAAAGTTAGGTGAAAACGCTTGTATGTATGCGTTCAAATCACTAAATACATAAACGCATCACTGCCAGGAACGGCATAAAATGCGCCCTCGCGTTTTCGTGACTTTTGCTTCTACACACGCCTGTCATAGTGTGGCAATCATTGAACGCACATGTGCGTTTGTGGCACCTGAAGAAATCTCGAGTCTGACAGCTGGCAGCGAATGCGTTAAGCAAATATACAGATTGAAATAGCCCTTTAATAGCGTAGCAGAATACCTGCACCAATCTATCTACTTAATCTTATGTAGCAAACGATGTTGCTGGGAACAGCTAGTTTCTAAAATTTAACAGATTCTTCAATAAAATTAAACGATCAAATATTTTTTAATTATTTGTATTTAATACTCATGTTCACGAAATGGTAAGGTTTGTTATTTAGGGGCAGCAACCGGGGCTGTACCGCCAGCTGTAGGTGCCGAAGGGCTTTCCGCAAGGTCCGGTGCAAACGCCACAGCAAGGTCCGCAAAATGGAGCTGGATAGGCGTATCCTGCCCACTGACCGCAGGCTGGAACTCCACACGAAGACGAAGAACAACAAGGCATTGTTATGAAAAACAAACGGAAATTTATAAATTTATTTTGCTTGAGCTGAGAATTGGTTGATTGTTAATTTTTGTTTTTAAAATTCTTTCCGCCTCCGCCTGGGATAAATTTTGAATTGTAATGAAAACGTCATTTGAATAAGTAACGTCGTTGCATGTCAGTTATGTTTTTGATGAAAAAGTTCTTTATCCTCTTTGAATCACGTAGAGCAGGCAGGATTCGCAGAAATGCCGCTTCTACGCTTATTCTAGCTGTATGAACCATAACCTCTTTACTTTATTTGATTAAAAAGCTACGTAATGAGTAAAGAAACAAGTGGAATCGGTGTATTGTTCTATAAGCATACCGAGCATGCAAAAAAACCTCGACAGGAGCCTCACCCCGGCGCCACACATCGTACAAATGTTCCAACACACATTTGAACACATACTTATTTGATCACATGTGAAGCACCGGTATTTTTGCTTATTTGTTCAATAGAACAACCATACAATCAACCATAGATCAAATATGTGTTCAAATATGTGTTGAAACATTTGTGCTATGTGTGGCGCCGGGGTCTTATTAACTCTTGAAAATTTTCACAAACAGGTTGATTCTGAACAATGTGGATTGGCAGCTCGTTATTCTGACCTAAGTACCTCCTTTTATTTTATTCACTGTAATCAAAATCAGAATCCAAATTCGGTGTCCATAGGGCATAGTGGCTTCATAATTAGACCCAGAATTTAAGTTGTAGTAAATTTCGCAACATGGCGCATTATCATAATATTACAGGTCAGGCTTTTTTGGAAATATTTTGTTCTCAATAAGCAACACTTTTTGTTGGTAATAGGAAGTCCGCAGTTTTCTCTACAAATTTAGACATTTGCTTGCGCTGTCACTGTCATCAGTGTCACCTGATTGATCGGTAACATAACGAACGTCATTCAGTAGTTTTATTGATCCTAGATATTTATTTATTCACCATCAGTTTGCTGTAAATTCATTCATTCATTCTTCTAAATTTTTCGTAAAGAAACGATGTGGGAAACAACGGTTTAAACGAGTGTCCGCGCCATGTCAGTTAATGGAAACAGCGGTAACTACGCACCGCTGAAGCAAATTCTTACAGAGTCTGACTCGGAGGACGAGCATAAACTGGACGACGATGCCCGCTCCAAAACCCTCGGAAGTTGCAACAATCTGGATATCAATAGCGGTCTGCACTCTTCCAAAAATGTTAGCTTAAGCGATATGGACGACTTCAACACTAACGTTAACACAGTAGAGAGCACTATGGACAACATAAGCTTCCTGCAATCTGATGCTTCAAACAAAATGTCATTCGCGCGCCGTTGCGCCTTCATCGCGTCGATACTGGTCTGTATATTCACTATTGTCATATTCCTCTGGGGCATACCTTGTTCAGAAAATGGTAGCTGTACTAATGAATGGCAAGACAAAACAACTAGCTGGGAATTGCCTTATGAAGAAATAGAACTATCCGGCGCTATACAAGTTGTGGAGGGGGCCATACCTCACACAAAGAACTTGATATTCATCTACAGAGGCAATCACATGAGACAGCCAGACAAGCAAAACAATAAAACAATAAATGGTGTGTTACTTATTGTTGGTAACTCTGGGAAAGTTGGCTGGTTCACAAGGGAGGAGAGGATTCCAACTGAAATCAACTGTCACCTCATTGATGTCAACAGAGACAAGCAGAAGGACTGTATTGTGTCAGGCTCGGAAGGGTTCCTGGCTGCTCTGAACCCTATCTCTGGAACATACTACTGGCACAAACACAAAGATGATAAAGACTTTGGCAGCATTGTGAAAATAGACTTTCCCATCATAATAAAAGATATGGACAAAGATAAAGTTAATGATCTTCTCACTGTGGCCACCGTGAACCAGCACCCCAATCATAATTCCTTACTTATTATTTCTGGAGCAACGGGGAATGTAATTGGAGAGCCAATGACCATTGATGACTGCTTGTCAGTCAAGCTTCTTACTGAATCTAACCTGGTCAACATTACTTACCTGTGCAAAAATGGGTCATCAGAAGCTTTCAGATGGACATCTCACTCTGCATTGCACAGGAAGTTGGCAAAGCTAGATCAGACTGTGATCAGTCATGTGTTCCCTCAAACTAATGCCACTAAGAAGAAGAATATGAGTTTAAAGAAAAGTATTGGTAACACAAGAGAGATATTCGCCAATGGACCTGGGAAACTGATTGTTGATAATGCTGGTGAATGTCCAGATGAATGTAGAGTCAGTCTCCGTCTTCTTCTTGGGAGGAATAACGCTACCAATATTAGCTGGGAGTACTCAGCCAACCATGTATATGCAATGAGACCGAGTTCTTTTGCCTTTGCAAATTCCATCCGAGGCTTTGTACTAAAATTATGACAGTGGAATCGTGCACACCTCGCTGAGGGTGCACTGAAGATCAAAGAAGTTAAATACAATGTGCAAAACCAGAGTCCGAAAAGTAATGACATATATTATTACAGACCAATGATCAATGTTGCTTCAATCTCGTCATTTATAAAATATGATAATTTTACTGCTCATGACATCTCGGAAAGAATAGTGTTAGTATCATTTGACAATTTACAAACACACAATGTGAATGTGAGTCAGACTGATATAGTTCAACTGTGTGTGCGAGGTCCTGTGGAGTCGGCTACACCTCAGCCCGTATGCCAACCAGACCTGTCATACCAGGAGAAGTCACTAATGATTGCAGACTTAGATGGTGATCAGTCGCATGAGCTTATATCATACCACAGCACCTTTATTGCTCCTGAGACATATACCCCAAAGAAAGACAACTCCGAGTCTTATGATAATTGGCGTTTGACATCTGTGGTCAGAGTCATCCGTTTAGAATCCGAATTGCCAAAGCTTTTTGTTGCAAATAATTTGTAATTTGTCTGCTTTACTATTTAAATGTTTGTCCTTTTAATATTTAAGTATTCAGCAGGTTTTTCAAATGAAATAAAGTGTAATGAATTTTTAAATCAAGTCCTACACACAAGACGTTAATGAACTCTGAATATAATGGTATATATTTCTTAGTAATCTCCAAATAAATCTTGCTGCTGTTTGCTGTAGGAATATTATTATGTGATGTTTGGTCTAACTGTTACTACTATTTACCAGTGTTATAATTCAATATGATAGGATATTTCCGTGTGTTTTCCATTTGCATCTACTCAGTGTCTTTACAGTACAGTAAAATTACATAAAGTTTACCACTGACAGATGGTTTGCCTTCATTTCATATTCAACTTTAACAACCTACAAATAAAGCCAATTTAAGAATACTGTTACCCACATTTGCAGATTTTGTAATAACTACTTTATTTGTATGGTGTTAAAGTTGGAAATGAAATGAAGGCAAGCAATCTGTCAGTGGTAAACTAAAAGCAAACATATTGTACAGTAGTTGACATAGTGATTGACGATAAGATTGTGTATGACAAAATATTTACTACCAAAGCTAAATGTTCTAAATTTTAAGATTTCTTGTCAGATTCTAAGTTTTTATTATCATTTTGTCTAGTTTGTTTTTGATGATTTCGCCTGATAACTCAATTGTGGTAACTTTTTAGATCTGTGTGTTCTTAGTTGATGGCATTAGCACTGTATAATATGTACATCCGTTAACACTCACCAAATAATGTCATGATGATCTTTAAAATATCAAACTTTGAATCTCTTTTTTTATATTTTATAATTCATATTTTAAGAAAAACTAGTCATGTTAATTTCGTTTAATCTGTAAGTCATACAAAATAACGAAAGTAGCAAATCAATACAGCTTTGCTGTAGCCACTTTTCATGGATATTTAATTCAGTGTTGTTGCAGTGGGTTAAGTCTTTAAGAAAGTTCTAATTAACACAGTCTTTAAATATCCCATATGTATATTCCTTTGTGTGCCACTGGATGATGGTGGCACAAAACGGAAGTTTTTTTCCGTTGCCATTGCCATTGGTGGCAGAATCCAGTGGCACACAGCGGAATATTATAATATGAAATATGCAATATTGATCTCTTAGTCATTCAGTAGTGTCCTATGCAGGCACCTCGTGGAGCTAGTCTGTTGTGTGTTCCATAAGGGGCACTAGACCGAATGCCTTGAAACCTTTGAGTATTCAGGCCTTGAAACACATTGGTGTCTATAATTTTTGCACATCTTTGCTACTACATATGTATCGTTATGGAATTTTGTGGTTGGTCTCATATTACTAGATAGAATAGTTATGAAAGTTGTTGGTGTTGTAGATAGAGGTGTTTAGAAATAATGACTGTACGACGAAAGCTGTAAATAGCGCGTGTATATACTGACATGTACACCACATTATTAGTTGGAAATCACGAAAATGCATAATTATATGTATTCCCCACACGAATTGCGTTGATTTCTAATCGCCTAAAATAGAATGTTAATAGTACAGCATAAGATATATCTGCACGCTGATCTGAGCATTAAAAATGAAAGAAAGAGACCGAGACTGTTTTAGAAAGTTGTTTGGCATGCCACCCTATGTACATTTCAGTGTATAAGCACAGAACATTATAATAAGTCTGGTGAGATAGGTGTGCCTTATCCCAGCTGGGATTTTTAGTTCATTGCTATTCATGTACCTATTTGAGTTTTAAATAAATATAAAAACTTACAATTTCGTTTCACTCTTTTAACCCTGTTCCAGGCATAGTGCATATAGCGACCACATAAATCTAAACAAAGATTCGACCTTAGCCCCTTTACAATATGCTAGAAAATCAAATCAAATGAATTTGTTTAAAATATACTTTGCTTTTAAATTAATCCTGCATAGGTAAACAACAACACAATGATTAGTGTCCGACCGAAGTTTCGGTTTCGGTTTCGGTTTCTGCCAATTTCGGCCAAAAAAGTGATTTCGGTCGAAGTTTCGGTTTCGGCCAGAATCCGGCCGAAACCTTCGGCCGGGCTGAAAATACTTCGCGGCCTCTCGCGGCTCTCGCATCGGGAGCGCTCGGCTTAATTCGGGCACGCTCGGCCGGGTAGGTATTGGTAATGCATCGGCGGCCGGCCCAGCTGGGGGGTTACTACGAAATTCGAATTTCGAAGTTCGGATCGTGCGGTCCCTCTCACTCTCGTAATAAATACCATTAGCGTGAGCGGAACGGCATGAAACGAAGTTCGAATTTCACGCTTCGTAGTATAGGGCCTGGGACCAGCGATAGTACCTAGTATGCATGCAGTTTGTGACGTTTGTTTGTGAACCACAATCATGGCGCGCGACAAAATATGGTGAATGTTGTTTATTTATTAAATTATTATTTACTTTTTAGAATCTGTTACTGCATTTTATGCTGTGATTAATGAACAATACGTTTGATATTAGGATTGTGAATTTAGTTTAGACGTGATAAGAATAGGTTGTTTGTTTTGAACAATATAATACCTATGCTAAGTCATTTTTCATTAAAAATAAACGTTTTTTATTTTGTTTAACAAAAAAAGTATCTGTTCTCATATAAGAAATCCTTGCAATAACCTTTTCCTTACGATTTGTAAAGTAATTTTGAATATTTTGTTTGATATGATACGTCTTCAAAATTTTCGGTTTCGGCCGAAATCAGAAAAAAACCGAATATTCGGTTTCGGTTTCGGTTTCGGCTAAAAATCGTGTTTCGGTCGGACACTAACAATGATTCATTTTGTAGTAGCGTATTTAAAAAGACGGGGCCGAAAAGGGTTAAGTAGGTATCTCGAAGAAAACTCAGGTTAGAACAATAAAAAATGTTTTTATTGTCATAGGAACAAATTATAAAAAGTATTAGAACTTATTAAATAAAATCTCTTGACAACTCAACAATGATCGACTTCGAATAAAAAAATAAAAATATGGGACGATTACACCGTTTCGTTCGCCATGTACCGCCAAAGTCTTCGCAGTCTGTTACAGCAGAGCTCCGCAAACTTTTTGTGTTCAAGGTACACCTAGCCAAACGAATTTTTTTGGAGGTACAGGTCGATTCACAAGAGTTGGCACGAATGGATCGAATGAGTGAATGAAAGTAACTATGTGTTACCCATTTGAACACACTTCACACAAATATGAAATCAGTCATTTCCCTACAAAAATGTCACAGTGCCATTACTTTTGTTCAATCCACTCGTGCTAGCTCTTATAAATCGACCTGTACCTCTGATAACAGGGTCATGTATACACATTTATAAACGTTTAGTTAAGACTGTTGCATTATAGTGAACAGCAAAAGTATGTCTTTATTATTACTCGAGTTTGGGAACGCATCAAGGGCACATACAGAGTTTCAGATGGGTATAGTCGACCAAGTACCTAAATGTTTTACTATTTTTTATTACAGTTCATACATCAGATGAAAAAATAAGGCTGATTGTCACGTTGACTCGTTAGTGAAAGTAGCTCTTGATGTTTTAAGTCATACAACTGACATTGAACCTTATGGTGGTAAATGAATTTCTTGGTCGACTATACACGTGTTATTTAAAAGCGAAAATGTTTTTCGGGTGCGCCGGTGGGATTCGAACCCACGTCTCCTGGGTATGCGCCCCAACGGGTGTTCTACCAATTGAACCACGTCGCATCCAACAGACTCCCCCGAAATTCTTAATCGCTTACATACGCCAACAGTGGCGTGTGTTAGATTCGGTGAGCAGCCGTACTGCTAATAAAATAAATAATGTTTATACACGTGTTTCTAATATGATATTATGTATTTGATGATGTTGATACCTACTAGAGAAATCAAGCTTGCTCTTCATTTCAATAATTCGTTTCTGTCGTAATTATACGTTTTAACTGGTATCATTTAAATGCAGTCTACTATGTCGTATACAAAAATCAAAAACTGAAATGTTTAACCACCATATACATATATATATTCTCCAATGGACTCCCTTTTAATGGTACGTCTAATAGGTTTGACCCATATCTTTTGCTTGGCATTTGATTCAAATTGAATATTATAATTTATTACAAAAAATAATAATTGTTCATTTCGAATCTTAACGAATTTCTATAACGAATTATACATACATTTAGAACTGTATAAACCTAAAGATATATAAGCGCTTACATCTTTATTACTTATCAGTTATCAGCCTCTAATCCAAAATACAAATATCATTATGTTACATATAAAAAAATAATATGTAAAGTCCGTTGTGCTTTACATGGGATTACAAAGCTGTAGTTATTATAGTATAAATTATAAATCTTCCCAGGTGAATTTTCCGCTTCGAGCCCTTATCTTTCAAAACAAACGGTATCGTCATATTATTAAGGTTCAAATTTAATGTAATGGCTCGAAGCGAAAAATTCACCTGGGAAGATTTATACTATAGAATATTCACACTCCAGTAAGTACATAACAGTTTTGAAAATTAGTGTTCCACATATGGCACACTAGAAAATTGTTGTATAGTTGCCACGTGATCATGACATTTTGAATTGAGATTACCCTTCTAGCTGCTCTTTGAAATATAACAATTAGAATCCTTTTTTTAACACGAGTGAACATGTAGTCATTTTGAAGGCTATGTTACACACGGCCGCATTAAGTTACATAGTTATATGCCATAAGTGGTACACAGGACGTATTGAGGCAGCTTTGTCATGAACCATATGTGGTACACCGGACTGTAAACGTACAAAAATTTTGTATTTAATGCCTTTGGAAGATTGTTAACCCAACAGTTATATCGCACGTATAATGTCATTATGCCTGCACCATCTTGAACTTGATGTCATGATCAGTTTCCACTTCGATCTCTTTTAGAGCAATGACGCCGCGCGCTTCCATTCTTTCGGCTATACTGTAGCCTTGCGCGTCTATTAACTCTATCGTGAGTTCGTCCAAGTCGCGGTCACTGTGAAACAAAGACACCATTTATGATCTGACTGAAGTAGAGTTGAATTAATGTAGGGACAAAATGGAGAAGTGTTTAAGCAAGATGCTTCATGCTGGTCCATATGTCAAAGTGGGAACCAATAGGAAAAACGTTCAAACTCGACTTAAGTTCCAATCGCACAGACAGCGGAGGCGTGGCGGTGCGGTGGCGGTGACGGTTGTAATATTCTAAATTCTAATTCTATGAACGGTACTGCGGTGCCTACCGTATCGCGAACTCGTTCATACAAGTTAGAATGTTACAACTTACAACCGTCACCGCCACCGCACCACCACGTATCCACTGTCTGTGCGTTTGGATCTTAAGATTGAACTTATATAACGCGCGCGTCTTTTGTGTCAACTCAGCAAACAGAAATGCCAGTTACCAATAGCTTTGAGCAAATAATAATACATTACTTGAATTTGAATTCGCATCAGATTAAAAAAAAAAAAAGGAAAACAATTAAAAAAAACCGGCCAAGTGAGAGTCGGACTCGCGCACCGAGGGTTCCGTACAAATTTATATGTATCTATGAACATCCAGTCTTAGCAGACCCCTGCTCCTAAGCAAAATATGCGCAGTGTGGGATCATTGTAGATTGTTTAATGATATAGACAGACAAAAAAAAATGCTTTTCGCAATTTTTCTTTTATCTGCGTAATAAGACCTTGCTTCGTAACAAATTTCAAGATTCTGAGTTCACGGGAAGTATCCTGTAGGTTTTGATACCCTTGCGAGTTTCGAAAATATGCGGAAATTAGCGGCATAAACGGCTGTATCTTTTGATTGCGTTGGCTTAGAAGTTTGATTTTTTTACAGCTCCAAGGGACAGTAGACCTGAGTATTTGATATAAATTTCAGCTTGATACCTCCACGCGTTCCTGAGAAAAAGGGTCTTGACAGACGGACGGACGGACAACAAAGTGATCCTATAAGGGTTCCGTTTTTTCTTTTTGAGGTACGGAACCCTAAAAACAATAATTTATATCTGTAAGTAGGCCGCTAAGGGCTCTTTTATAGTATAAATCTTCCCAGGTGAATTTTTCGCTTCGAGCCATTACATTAAATTTGAACCTTAATACTATGACGATACCGTTTGTTTTGAAAGATAAGGGCTCGAAGCGAAAAATTCACCTGGGAAGATTTATGCAATACATATTGTCTGTTTTTTGAGTCTACCAGCGCTTTCGGAAGTCTTTTTTTGTACAAGCCGATTACAATTTCATCATTATACATTACACAATACATTTAATTTATTATACAAAGAATAATAAAGAGTAAAGAGCCAAATAATAACCCACAATGCCACCCTATGCATGGAGGTATGTGGTATGCATGGTGGTAACTACATTAAAAATGTTCAAGTGTACTCACATGACTTGCGCTTCCAAAGTCTTATCCTGCGTAAGTTCACCGAGAACCGTCTTGGCGGCTGCCCATTGCTTGGAGTTTTGCGAGCGCGGCTCAACTCCTGCCAGTCGGCAGCGCACGGCTTGCGCAGGCAGTGAGAGGAAACGGGGCTCCAATTCACGGACCGCGTTCTCTTTCACCCACACTACGTTGCCGTAGTCTATGTAGATAACCTGCCCAGTGAAGTTTATGTCCTTAGGTACATCGCTCATGAATTTTTATGAATAAACAGCTACGCAGGACTACGTGACACAGTAGGTTCATTAATCTATTAGAGTTTGGAGGGTCAAACTACGTTCCAATCCAGAAAAATGGTAAAATCAGTATTACGTTTGCAGATTTTGAAGTAAGCATAGAGTAGTACACGGTTAACGCTCGCATCGGAGGCGTAACTATAGGGTGGCAGGGCTGGCAAAATGCCGTGAGGCCGCGAGCTGGGAAGTACCCTAACATTTTTAACTTAATCAAAATTAAATTACAACGTGATGAGTTTTACTCGGGGGGCCGGAGGGCCCCAAGCGCTCGATTACACTTTCGGACCAGTAACATGAACTCTTGCATTAATTTTGTAGTAATGTCCGTGCATTGCGAAATTCGGGTTTTTTCAGCCAGAAGTTACGCAGGAAAAAGAATTTCTTCTACTTTCAAACTATGTTATGGAGTGAGGCTCCACTGTGTGCCACACCTGCGCTGCGTCGACGAACGACAAAAATGTACTGTTATTGACGCTTTGGGCTTAAAACCACTAAATTTAATAATACCTTATTACACTAATACCCCTAATTTTCGAATTACCATGGGCTCATAATACCTACAATTTCAAATTTTAAGAATAAGACAATTTGAAATTTTAGGTATTATGAGCCCATGGTAATTTGAAAATTAGGGGTATTAGTAACTAAGGTATTATGAAATTTAGTGGTATTAAGCCCAAAGCTTATTGACAGCGCTTCGCCCCACCCCCCGCTTCGTCTCTTGTCCGTCAATTCGTTAAAAAGTCGCATCAATGTGGTAATGTCATCCATACTAATATCATAAATGCGAAAGTGTGTCTGTCTGTCTGTCTGTCTTTCTGTTACCTCTTCACTTCACGCTTAAACCGCAAAACCGATTTAGATGAACTTTGGTACGGAGATAGTTTGAGGCACTGGGAAGTTTTTATCCGGGAAAATTGCATAGCTCCCGCGGGATAGTGTTAAACGACTTCTTTGAATACGGAGTCGCGGGCAACAGCTAGTAAGGAATATATGCAAAACGTCGCAACGCACCAGTGGAGCCTCACTCTTAGAGCACTCGATCTCAAAAGTATTCAAGGGCTTGAGCAACTTTCACAGAGGCGCATACTATAAAAACATACGTTATGACAAGAGATGGACCAGAAAACTTTATGGAAACTGGAGGTTACCTCAACATTCTGGTCCGCCGGCGTGCAGGCAATGACCCGTGCGCGATACCATTGGTCGTCGGGCGGGTACAGCGCCGCCACTAATTCGCCGGGAGCCGGAGCTATCTGTTTAGGCCACATCACATTGAAATAGGTGATTATACACCGTGAAATTTTAGTGGTTGTTTTCCCGAAACGAGGTGATTTAGTATCGATTGTACAATCGATTTATAATTACTATTTTGACTAGAGTCAAAAATCCAATTGTGAAAAACGAAAGTCGTAAATGACCGCAAACCAATAGTAACGCTTCGTTGGTACCTAACCTATCGTACGATCGTACGCTACTTGTACCAACGAAGCGTTACTATTGGTTTGCGGTCATTTTCGACTTTCGTTTTTCACAATTGGATTTTTGACTCTAGTCAAAATAGTAATTATAAATCGATTGTACAATCGAAACTAAATCACCTCGTTTCGGGAAAACAACCACTAAAATTTCACGGTGTATAACTATAGACGTACAATTTACACACACACATTTTACCACTTCGGAAGTGTCTCTCGCGCAAACTATTCAGTTTGAAAAAAAAGGATATTGGAAACCTCAAGATGCTCCACACGTATGGGAATAATGAAAAAAAATAATTTTAGTTTCAGTTCTAAGTATGGGGAAGACAAAAAATTTATTGTTTTTTTTTCTATTTTTTTCACAGAATACATATACTTACCAAGTTTCAACAGCATAGTTCTTATAGTTTCGGAAAAAAGTGGCTGTGGCATACGGACGGACAGACATACAGACAGACATGACTAATCCATATGGGTTGCGTTTTTTGCCATTTGGCTACGGAACTCTAAAAACGCTACTCTGAAAATAAGCTTCAGTAAAAAACTACAGTGAGAAAAAAGCTTTGAGAAAGAATGCGACTGGGAATTTTGCTACGCGGAACAAACAAGTTTGAGGAACTGATCTAGCAACCAGCCACCACATGAATAAATACGGAGCAGAATAAAAGCTTCCGAACAGAGCTCGAAATTCTTACCTATTATCATAGGGTTGTCGCTCGGTAAAAAAAAATTAAACATCAAATTATTTTATTCAAACAAGTACCTAAGTATCTTATATCTGTATATCTACAAACACTACAACAGGTAGGCATCTTTAAAAACAACCGAACACCCGAACTATGTAGCTAAACGCTAAACGGTCGCGTCGTCGCTGGCGGCACACCTGAACTTTGTCTACTCACGGAGCTAGTACAAACCGGTTTGTCTCCGAGCGGGCGCCGGTGCACGCCCCCCCCGTCCTGTCTGTACAGGTCACGCACACATGTGTGCGTGTAGTAGTGTAATGCGTGCGCGACGTTGTTTGAACTTTTTATTCTGCTCCGTATTTATTCATGTGCAGCCACTAAGCCACTACACTTCAATATCTATCTATACATATAATGAATCATCATCATTTCAGCCGAAAGACGTCCACTGCTGCACATAGGCCTCTCATATGAGAGAGAGAGAGAGAGAGATAGTGAAAATAAACGGATCACTCACGTCTTAAAACGAGTTTAACTCGACATGTTAAACAGCAGCCGCAGCCGCCGTGACGTGCGACTCCGAGAGGAAGGGCTACGGATTAGCCCGAAACATGTCGAGTTAAACTAGTTTTAAGACGTGAGTGATCCGTTTATTTTCACTATGAGTGAGTCTCACGGTAGTTTCATGTTTAGAGAGAGAGAGAGATGTTTATTTACACATATTCAATACACAGGAAATACAGTTGACAGGAAAAGATACAAATAAAAATCATCGAATAGTATAAATCGGGCATTTGGCCTGCTTATTGCCATTTCAACGAGCTAATCCGTTTGGTTATGTCGGTGACTCTTGTTCTTCTACGGATCTCCTCATTCCCGATTCGATCCCGTAGACAAACCACGCAATAGCCCTCTTCATAGCTCGTTGAACGACTCTGAGCCTATTCATCAGGATTATAATGAAGCACCACTGTTATCACTGGTAACATACACTGGTCAGACTCTCGTCGAAGGCACAGTAAAGTCGGGTTACTTTGGCCCTGAAGGGTAACTTTGGCCTTTGGGATTAACTCGGTTCTGGTTTTATCATTGCTTTGAGAATATTATGGCTCTTTTCCATGTGGTTGCTGTTAATTGATCAATCACGTTTTTATGTTTTTATTTTATGTTTTTACTAGCTTTTGCCCGCGGCTTCGCTCGCGTGTACTATGAGTATTACAAAGAACCAAGATATCAAGCAAGCAAGCATACAGGCAAGCAAGCAAGCAGGTCCACAATTGACCGATAAATCGGTGAACATACCTACATAAAAAAAAAATTGGAATGCATAACCTTCTCCTTTTTTAGAAGTCGGTTAAAGAGCCCTTTGCGGCCTACTTACAGTATAAACTTATGAATTTTGAAATTTTAGCTTTCTACCACCAGTAAAACGCAAAATCCCGTTTTTTCCCGTTCCCGTAAGAATTTCGGGAAATGTTTTCTTAATGCTCCCCTACACTCCCCAAGGAACCCACTTGCCAAATTTCAGCTTTCTATGACCAGTAAAACGAAAAATCCCGTTTTTCCCGTTCCCGTGGGAATTTTGGAAAGTCCTCTCTCAATGCTCCTCTAAACTCCCCAAACAACCTACATGCCGAATTTCAGCTTTCTACGACCAGTAAAACGAAAAACCCCGTTTTTTCCCGTTCCCGTGAGAATTTGGGAAAGTCCTCTCTCAATGCTCCTTTACACTCCCCAAGCAACCTACATGCCGAATTTCAGCTTTCTACGACCAGTAAAACGAAAAATCCTGTTGTTTCCCGTTCCCGTGGGAATTTTGGAAAGTCCTCTTTCAATCCAGCTCTACACTCCCCAAGCAACCTACATGCCGAATTTCAGCTTTCTACGATCAGTAAAACGAAAAATCCCGTTTTTTCCTTATCCCGTGGGAATTTCCGAAAATCCTTAAAACTGTTTTTTACTATTATAATTACCTACTTCTATGCCAAATTTGAAGAGCCTAGTAATTATAGTTCATAGGATCCCGTTGAACTGAATATGTAAATCCCGTTTTTTCCTTATCCCGTGAGAATTGTGAAAAATCCTGAAATTAATGTTTTAACTAATGTAATACCTACTTGGGTATCAAATTTGAAGAGTCTAGTTATTATAGTTACTGAGATAGGGTCACTCGGAATCGAATATATAAATCCGGTTTTTTCCCGTTCCTGAGGGAATTCCCAAAAATCCTTCCATAGTGGA
Organism: Archips crataeganus; assembly: GCA_947859365.1. Taxonomy (NCBI): domain Eukaryota; kingdom Metazoa; phylum Arthropoda; class Insecta; order Lepidoptera; family Tortricidae; genus Archips; species Archips crataeganus. The sequence goes on along the minus strand of OX402052.1, from coordinate 17,250,790 downwards.
TGCCTACATTGTATAAGGTATCTATGTGCAAAATTTCAAGTCTCTTGATCCAGTGGTTTGGGATGTTCGTTGATATATCAACAGTCATTTAGTTTATTTAGACATTTCAACCCCATCGCACCCCATCCAGGGAGATGGTATTTTACGTCTGCCACGTCGGATTTTAAAACCGTTGTTGTTTTCATAACCAGCGACCCGATAAACCATAGAAACACCACCCATGTTGATTTTCAGACTTTGTCACCCCTTTCCCCCCTTTTAGGGGTTGAATTCTCAAAAAACCTGAAACACGTGTTTACTCATTTATCATTAGGAGTACTTCTGTGAAGTTTCGAATAAAATAGTCGAACTAATCTTGTTTCCCCATACAAACTTTGGACCCCCGTTTCACCCCCTTAGGGTGTGAATTTTGAAAAATCCTTTCTTAGTGCACCCCTAGACCTTATAAGGAACCTACATGCCAAATTTTGAATCTCTAGGCCCAGTGGTTTGGGCTGTGCGTTGATATGTCAGTCAGTCAGTTTCTTCTTTTATATATATAGATGTGGTTTTCATATGGGCCAAAATAAGCCTCCAATGGGTCAAAGTAAGTATTTTTTGACGAAGACATTGCGGAGCTTTCCGAACGCTGCCCATCCGAGAATCTTCCTTGCCCGGTTCTAATAAGGGCGATGAGCTTACAGAGTATACATATTTCGCACGCGCTGATCAAGAGTCTATTAACTCATAACAATCCACCATTTTAATTTAGACCTTACAGAAACTCAATTTAATCTAAATTAACCCTTTGAACGCCCCATTTCGACTACAAATGTGTCACCAACACGCCGAGTGTAGACGAAAAGCTACGAGCATATAACCCCTGGAGACGTAATGCCTGCGAATTTAAAAGGAAACGATTCTGTCAACTAGCTGAGGTGCGGGGGGAGTTGCGATCGGTTCGAAGTGTTCCGAAGTATTCCGAACCCGATCGCTAGGGCGTGCATCGTAATGACTATGCTTTCTATCGATATCGATAAAAGGTTGTGCAAAAAGGATTTTCAAGCAGTACACTCTGGTAAAATTTAAATGCCAACTTTGAATTTATTTTAAGCTTAAACTAAACAAGTTGAAAAGTACTTTTAATGGTTTATTGAACTTAAGTAAGTACTAAAATATTATCATAATAGGTATAGTTCAAATAAAATTACGTTATACCTATCCAATACAGGTACAGTCGAACAAATTGAATCATGACCCAGGGTGGACCTTTGTGCTACTAATGTTATGTTGACATCTCATACTTTTGTCATGGAAATCATAGTGAAATTGATTATTAAAAGGTTCTATCCTGTGTCATGATTCAATTTGTTCGACCGTACACGAAAATAAGAATTATAATTAATATCACGAAGGCTAATAGTAATAAACCACGAAAAAAAAATCCGATATCAATAGATACAATAATCATTTAGTGGATAATTATCGACAATACAAAATAAATGCATCGCACCACACTAGTCATTGGCGACACGAGACTAATTACGATAATAAGAGATAGATAAGCACAATTGCAGTGAGAAAGAAAAAGATGGGGGACGGACCAGTCCAATCCAACTTGACCCGCGTTGCAACTAATCAAATTTTCGTAAATATTTTGATAAAATAAACAAATGGACTTGCCGATGAAAAGTAACATTGTTTTTTGTTTCATTACATTTTTTACTGTTGTTTCCGCACCATTTAACTGCACAACAAGACATGATGCCGTATATTGAAGCTGTTTTACGTCGTAAATGTCAGCTGTCTCATCGGTCATACTTTATGGTTGAAACTGACGGTAAACCAAGGAGTCGGGAAATACATCATTGATAAATCACTGACTAGTCGACAGATTAGTGTCGCCTTTCACTACGTCTCTAGGGGTTATATGCTCGTAGACGAAAAGTAACGCAAATTTGAATCGTAATTTCGCGTGTCAAAGTTTCTTTGACAATATACGTCATGACCACTATAAGTGTCGGTGGCGTGGTAGGCACGGCAGTACACGACCCCTTTAGGTGTTCTTGGCGTTCATAGGGTTAAAATGGTGGATTATTTTGAGTTTGTCATCATCATCCCAGCCTATATACGCCCCACTGCAGGGCACAGGCCTCCTCTCAGAATGAGATGGCTTGGGCCGTAGTTCCCACTCGGAACCCAGTGCGGATTGGAAACTTCACACACACCATTGAGTTTCCTCACGATGTTTTCCTTCACCGTAAAGCTCATGGTAAATTATATAAATGTAATTTCGCACATATGTAAATTCCGCAAAACTCAGAGGTGCGAGCCGGGATTTGAGCCCACGACCTTTTGCTTGAGAGGCCATGGGTCAAACCGCTAGGCCACCACGGCTTAAGGCTTATTTTGAGTTACTAGTCTATTAATTGCTTAGTAATATATTTTTTTTACACTAAAGATCTCTTCAAGGCTAGAGTGAATAGGCTGTTACTGAACCAGTGAGGTACACCTTTGGACTCATCTTCACTTTTCTTCAGGTGAAATTGTGGTCAATCACGGGACATTTTTATGTAAAAAAAAAAATATAGTAGTCAAAACCGTTTATAGCGACACCAATTACAACATATTGGATGGATGGATTGGATATTATTACATATTGAAAAAAATGAAAAAAATGAAAAATATTTATTTTCGTTTACAATTGTGCATTAATAGTGTCAAGGTTGGGACTTCCTAGTAAGTATTGTAATACCTGTAGCAGGAAGTCCCGCTCCTCCAAAAACAAGACAGTTGTTTCTTAACAAACGATACTTATAAAACTAAAGTTAAAAGGAATTTACATTTTAAAAACAGTTATGAAAAATCGGGCTTCACGAATATTGTCGTGAGCCTGTAATTTTGAAAAGGTGAGTGTGTGTGTGTGTAAGTGTGTGTGTGTATGTGTGTGTGTGTGTGTGTGTGTGTGTGTGTGTGTGTGTGTGTGTGCAAATATATATATTACATACATTTGAACATTGTTATGTTTACTATAAAGAAAGTTATATTTAGTTTAATACATGATAAATTAGAAGTTCAGTATCTTCGTAGCTAAGTGTCTTCAACCATTCCGTTACAGATTTTTTACAGGTATATAATTGTTGCTGGTATATGTTAATTTTGTCATTTATTTTATTATAAAGGTATGCAGATTGATTATTATTGGATGTAACAACCAAGAAAAAACCCAACACGATCTTATATACCAAAGTAACACTGGTTACAATGACCAACCGTGTTTAACGACCAAATATTGCTGTCCCTTGACTGTCGTTATAAACGGTTTTGACTGTAGTAATAGTAGTAGTAGGGTCAACGTCATACATAAGTGATTACTTTTGTACCCTGTCACTTTAACGTCATGTTTGAAAAGCCATACGAAATTACGTAACGACTAAAAGCGACAAGGTACATATATGATCACTTATTTATGACGTTGACTGTACCAATTTAAAATTACGCGCCCCACTACCGCATTTGGTGGGGCGCGTCATTTCAAATTAGACAAGCTCTACTAGTGTATACTGAGTGTATTCCTGAAATACTTACATTAAGTTTCTTGTACGCGATGCGCGTGGCGGGACTGTTCATATCTCGAACTAGCGCATCGAGCGTGGTCGGTGGTAGTACTACGCCAAATGCCGGTGGTATGTCACCTGCGAAAATACAATACAATTTAGTGGCGATCACTCATATTAAAGTCGGACTTTTGCTAACTTAAACCTGATTACAATCATTATCCTATGTAGAAACCGAAAACCTTCTGACTCTAGTTTCGTAATGTATTCAATTATTTAAGCCGTAGTTACTTACTTTTCATATTTTATTTTTTTCTAAGTTCAAATAACAGTTAAATTTGTATTCTGGTTATTATGTTAACTTTAAGGTCCTTTATTTTTTGCCTAAGATACAGGCTACTTATGTATCCTAGTTTAGGCATTATTATATTTTAGTAGTAACCTGTTAGTCTTCTTGTAGAAGGCGTAGAGGCGGTTAGACGCTTAAGTCGAGCCATTAGTATAGTACCTAGATATAATACCTAACATAGATTAAGTAAAGTGCCTACTAATAATTATTACTATGTACTAAAACTATTTAAATAAATGAATTAAATTGAATTAAATTAAATTACGTGATTACATAATTATGTACATATATCTGAACATTTTGAATTTAAATTTTATGTGCTACCTTTTTTCAAAATTAGGTTTAGGGTTCCGTACCCAAAGGGTAAAAACGGGACCCTATTACTGAGGCTCCGCTGTCCTTCCGCCTGTCACCAGGCTGTATCTCATGAACCGTGATAACTAGACAGTTGAAATTTTCACAGATGATGTATTTCGGTTGCCGCTATAACAACAAATATTAAAAACAGAATAAAATAAATATTTTAGGGGGCTCCCATACAACAAACGTAATTTTTTTGCTCGTTTTTGCTCGATATTGATAACGGCAACAGGTAGATGCTTGAAATATTCACAGAATATTTATATATATATATATTGTATATTCACTTTAAAAACAAATAATTAAATTAAAATAAAACAAATATTTAAGGGGGGCTCATTTTTATAGATAATGGCACGGAAACGTTCGTGCGCGAGTCCGACTCACACTTGGCCGGTTTTTTACTACAAGTTCCGTGTACCTTTGGGGAGGTCCTGCACGAACTGTACGAAGACGCGGTCGAAGTGGCAGACGTAGGTGACGAGCACGCGCAGCCAGGTGCCCGGCAGCGGCAGCGGCAGCGTCCGCACCACCGCCGGCACTGCCACGCGGTCCAATGTCCACCCATCTACGGAACCAATGCCATTTCTTATGGCTCGTCTACACAATAGCCCATGATGGGGGATTAAGGCTTGATTTCCTCCTACGCTGACGTCGGTCGCTGACGTCGGTCGAGCGTACCGTCGGTCGCGTATGACAAATGCGCGGCCATCAGCGTCGCTGTGCGGTGGCCCATAGAGTAGTGTTTATTCGTACGCTCGACCGACGTCAGCGACCGATGTCGGTCAGCTTGGCACTGAGCGCGCGATAGTGGTGTATAGCGCGCCAGCGCACCGACGCGCGCGCGCTGACGATCGAGCGAAGTAACTATTAAGTAATCTGTGGATAAGGTGAATGGTGATGGTGATACATTTATCATATCAAAATGGTGATACAAAATGATCCTTACTCATTTTGTATCACTATTTTGATTTCAATATAATACCTTTGCCCAAGATACAGGCTACTTATGTATCCTATCCCGGCTGAGATGTTTTATTTATCAAAATTATTCTTATTGTAAAATTGTATTTTAATTTAAATGAGATAAAACACACTACAATAATTATTCGTTCACAGTCTAGGCATTTGTAGGGAAGCAACTTTTTGAAGACAACCTACTTTGCCCGGTGAATATTGAAATTAAAAATTTAATGTAACTTTATTGCTCTTTAAACGTTCAAAAAAAGGAACATATTCGTTTTAAAGTCCTTTAAAATGTAAGAGCCACATACCAGGGTGATGTAGCACGTGCCGTTTGTTGCACCGCGCTCCCTTGAAGCAAGTCTTCTCTGGCCCTCCCTTGTAGTGCTTGCAGATGTCCATATCGTCACGGTTGCTGTAACCCTGTGAACATTGATTTAAGACACGTCATATATGCTAGAGGCTTAATCATTTAAGAGCTTTTATACCTGCTGAGCTGGCAATGTTGCATTTTTGTTAGTTTTTCTCGATTATTCCATAAAAATTGAATGAAAATTAAATATGTGGTGTATACGAATTGTTCTAATATATAAGTTAATGTGTGTACTGCAATAATTATTCGTGATAGACTTTTATTTTCTTTAAAAACGAACAAATTACTACCTAACGGTTTTTAAAGAAAATAAAAGTCTAATCACGAATAATTATTGCAGTAGACACATTAACTTATATATTAGAACAATTCGTATACACCACATTTTTAATTTTCATTCAATTTTTATGGAATAATCGAGAAAAACTAACAAAAATGCAACGTTGCCAGCTCAGTAGGTATGAACGCTCTTAACTTACATATAGTTAAGTTCATAAATATATGTAAGTTAGCAAGACGTCAGGGCTTGCATTATTAATGAACTGAAACATTTACTTTGCTCACCCGCGACCTTACGACACATGAATAAATACGGAGCAGAATAAAAACTTCCGAACAGAGCTCGAAATTCTTACCTATTATCATAGGGTTGTCACTCGGTAATTTTTTTTTATTAAGAATCAAAATATTTTATTCAAACAAGTACCTAAGTATCTAATATCTGTATATCTACAAACACTACATCAGGTAGGCATCTTTAAAAACAACCGAACACCCGAACTATGTAGCTAAACGCTAAACGGTCGCGTCGTCGCTGGCGGCACACCTGAACTTTGTCTAATCACGGAGCTAGTTCAAACCGGTTTGTCTCCGAGCGGGCGCCGGTGCACGCCCCCCCCCCGTCCTGTCTGTACAGGTCACGCACACATATGTTGTGCGTGTAGTAGTGTAATGCGTGCGCGACGTTGTTTGAACTTTTTATTCTGCTCCGTATTTATTCATGTGCTTACGATAGCTACGATTATGTAAAAAACAGTAACATTTGTCTAAAATTGGATAGCACAGTGAACGGTTGCGGTACTCTGAAGATGAGCTCTGGTTGAGTTCGAAACGCGTCAGTGTAGTTTGGTGGTGGTGATAGTTGGGTTTGTGTGATTTGTGTATGTTCCTACAGTGTGGAGCTGGAGGAACTGCACACACTTTTTTTTTACATAAACGTAGCTATCGTAATGTCGCGTGTGAGCAAAGCAATTGTTTCAGTTCATTAATATGGACCTCCGCAAAGTAACGCCTGATTCAATAAATTACTTGTATTATTAGGTCATTTCCGGGGTAAGAATTAGGGTGCTACTACACCAATCGATCAAACCATCACCACCATCATCATCGATCTACCATCTATTAATGTAATGAACATGAATCTGAATGAATAAATGAATATGAATATGAATATGAATATGAAAACTTTATCGACCGGTATCCGTCGATAAGCTAAACCTACCACACCAATCGATCGGATTTGTTAGACAATTTGCTGGAATCGTTATTTCCCACTAGTAAAATTTTCATTCGCATTTTTTCCCAGATGCTTTTTTTTCTCAGACTGGTTTTTTACTGAAGTGTAGCGACTACTAGCGCCATCTAGTCATCACATAAGGAACTAACAACTACAATCCTACATCACGCTATCGAAGTTTCTCAACTCGGCTGCATAAATACAACTTCCAACTTTCATCCATTGGAATTCGGTCCCCAGGCATAACATCTGCCTGGAGAGAGATCTCACTATTGCAACTTACCCCAAATTGGTGACCCACGACATTGGACAAAAATCGCAACCTTCAGACACACAATTCGGATGACGCAGTCTCACAGCAAGCCATACTCACCGCACTGTGAACCTTTAAGGATACCTGGCTCTCACCCAGGAGGCTCGGGTTCGATTCCCGGTATCGGAACCACCAATTTGGGGTAAGTTGCAATAGAGAGATCTCTCTCCAGGCAGATGTTATGCCTGGGGACCGAAGTCCAATGGATGAAAGTTGGAAGTTGTATTTATGCAGCCGAGTTGAGAAACTTCGATAGCGTGATGTAGGATTGTAGTTGTTAGTTCCTTATGTGATGACTAGATGGCGCTAGTAGTCGCTACAGAAGCTAATTTTCACAGTAGCTTTTTTTTCCAATTTGGATTGACACAGAAACAGTGTCTACGGAGCTCCGCTCAGCGGAGTTTTTTTTTTTATATAAAAAAATAGGCTTACGTTTGACCTCAATCTCGCTTGATGGAAGGCGAAGATGAGGCCTAAGATGGTACACGCTTGCCTAGAAGGTGTCTGTTCACTTTGACCTTAAAGATATCCAGATTATAGCGATCCGGAAAAACTGACCTCGGCAGAGAGTTCCACTCCTTAGCCGTCCGCATAATGAAAGCAGAGGCAAACCGCTTCGTGCGTAATGGAGGAATGTCTACAACATAAGGGTGAAACTGCTCGCCGCGCCTAGTCGTTCGGTGACGGAAAGGGGAAGGGGGTATCAGGTTATGCAAAACCTCCGCACACTCGCCGAAATGCAACCAATAAAAAACCGAAAGGCAGGCCACTCGCCTACGGTGTACGAGGCTCAGAAGATTTGCCCCCACGAGTGAGTCACTACCTATGATCCTCATCGCTCGGCGCTCCAACGAGTCCACAGCATCCAGCTGATACCTAACAGACCCATCCCACAGATGGGAACAGTATTCCATGCAAGAGCGAACTGCTCAGAGCTGCTCAGAGATGAAGTACCGCTTCACCCTGGAGAGGATACCAAGTTTTTTTGGCAGCAGTCTTTGCCATGGACTCGATGTAGCGATCGAAATTTAGATTGGATGAGAGATCCAGCCCTAAGAGCCCAAGACGGTCGTTAATCGGAACGGGGACATTCCGGAAAGTCGGAGTCAGTTGGAATGGACTCCGTTTCGCCGAAAAAAGACAAGCCTGTGTTTTTGAGGGGTTGAACTCGACCAAATTGGCATCACCTCCTCCTCCTCCTCGATCATCGTCTCCCTGAAACACCTGGAGTTCCTTCTTCTGTGTGCTTTTGGCCCTTCGGGTCGGAGCAAACTTAACATAACCTAAACCTACCTATGTTTCTGTGTCGATTAGAATTGGGAAAAAACGCGATTGTGAAAATAGGCTTCAGTAAACAAATAATTTGGGAAAAGATGCGAATGGAAATTTTGCTTCTAGGAAATAAGAAATGACGATTCTGATAAATTGATCTAACCAACCATCGATCGATATCGATACCCTTACTCAGGCGTACTTTAACCGCACCAAAGGCAGCAGAAAAAATCCTCATACCCGTGTTTGTCGAAAGCTAGACACACAATATAAGGCATTAACCCTTTGAACGCCCCATTTCGAGTACAAATGTGTCACCAACACGCCGAGTATAGACGAAAAGTAACGCAAATTACAATCGTAATTTCGCGTGTCAAAGTTTCTTTGACAATAAACGTCGTCGTCCGCCTTCAGCTTTATAAGGCGCAGGTTCGCCCACATATGGAATACTGCTCTCATCTGTGGGCGGGGGCTCCCCGGTACCAGCTTCTCCCTCTGGATCGCATACAACGGAGAGCGACTCGAATAGTCGGCTGCCAACGAACTTCTGATGGGCTTGATTCCTTGGCGCTGCGTAGAGATGTAGCTTCACTGTGCATCTTCTATCGAATGTACAACGGAGAGTGCTCCGAGGAGTTATTCGGGTTGATCCCTGCCGCATCCTTCCGCCACCGCCCTACGCGACAACACTTCCATCCTCACCATCTGGATGGTTGGTTGTCTTCTACTGTGCGTTTTTCCAGAAATTTCCTGCCTCGCACAGCAAAGCTCTGGAATGAGGTTCCTGCTGCGGTATTCCCGGACCGATATGACCTTCAAGCTTTCAAAAAAAGAGCGTACTCCTACCTAAAAGGCCGGCAACGCACTTGTGACTCTTCTGGTGTCGCAGGTGTCCATGGGCGACGGTAATCGTTTACCATCAGGCGATCCGTCTGCTCGTTTGCCCCCTATATCATAAAAAAAAAAAAAATGACCACTATAAGCGTCGGTGGCGTGGTAGGCACGGCAGTACACGACCCCTTTAGGTGTTCTTGGCGTTCAAAGGGTTGCCCAGTTTAGATCTGTAAAAAAAATCGTGCAAGTTATTTAGCATTAATTTGTTTTATTCACTGGAAACTTCGTCAGCACTCACCGTGACAGCTTGCACGGGGTCTTCAAACTCCTGGCACTGTTCCATGCCGAGGTCACTCTCTGCACGGACCAGTTCTGGAGGACCCTCTCTCGAGACAGGCTCGGAAGTAGACACGCACGAAGCCTCGTTCGCAGCTTCATGCTCTGACCTGTCAACTGATAAACAGATTCCGGATAGCCTAGTGGTTAGAGAACCTGAATATGAAGCTTGAGGTATGAGGTCCCGGGTTCGTTGCCCGGTCGGGGCAGAGATTTGTGTGAAATATTTCGTCTTGGGTGTCTAATATTTACATAAGTATGTTTATCCGTTGCCTAGCAGCCATAGTACAGGCTTTTTACTTAATTTGGGACTAGGTCAATTGGTTGTCTAAACGTAGGCACCTACTGTCAAAAGTATCATTGGGTAAATGAAAAATTTGCTAAGAAACAATATACGTATCAATTCATACGGCAAGTGGATGAGACGGGAAACGTTTTTCGGACAAACAATACTTTTACTAAACGTGAAATAGTAAAAAGAAAAATTTACGAAACCTGTCATCGGACAAACGATAAATAATTCAAATAGCTTTCGGACAAATTAAATTCGGGCAATGTTTTTTAGTGTTTGAAATAGGTTACCGTCAATCGCCCCATGATTTATATATTACTAGCGGATCCGAAAGACGTTGTCCTGCATGAACCTAGATACCGACTGCAGCGCCGTCTGCCGGGCTGATTTGTGAATCTAAACCATCCAGGGCGCCACCCAAACGCATACAAAAAAATCATCCATATCGGTCCAGCCGTTTAGGAGTTCAGTGACAAACATATATATATATATATAAAGATAACCAGTGGCCGATTTACCAACAGGCCGAGTAGACTGGGGCCAATTTTAGGGGGGCGGCAAATTTGGCTCAGAACTTTTTTGTAGTCTTACAAAAGTGGCCGATTGAACAAGAGCACAAATATGTATGGTCAGTGTGGATATACACGTCTAGGGGGAAAATGGGTTTAATGCTAGAGTATAAAGCCCTGTTTAGATAAGCAAAATCGTGCAAGTTGCATTACATTGCGAGCCTGTCAAGCCAACGAGTTTGGAGTGGTCATTGGAGCACCGCAATGCAATGCAACGTGCACGATTTTTCTTGAAGATCTAAACTGGGCATTTACACTCTAATGAACTGAAGCAATTACTCTGCTCACCCGCGATCTTCAAATTTCTTTTTTCTATTATTGTTTTTAAGGTCGCGGGTGAGCAAAGTAATTGTTTCAGTTCATTAATATGGAACTCCGCAAAGTAACGCTTGATTCAATAAATTATTTACACTCTACTTTTCACTTCGATTCCATGTAATTGGCTAAGTAAAGTTTTTTTAAGAGGTGCTAAATATATTTTTTTTCGACAGTAGTCGTTTTCTAGATCGAGAAACTGCAGCTGTTTTATTTTTATCTCCTATTGTTTACTGGAAATATTTTTTTAAGTGTTCGAGATGACATTTGTGAGATTTAATGGCTGACAAGCGGTTCGTGCTCAGTACTTAGTAGAAATAGAAAAAAAAACGAAGTCAATTGTCAATGTCAAATGAAATCTAACCGTTTGCGTTCCGTTTACTTTGCATTGTCCAAAAAGCAGTTCCAAAATAATGAACGAAAATATTAAATCGTGATTCAATTATCATGCATAAGTCGTGGAGAAATGCGGTAAAATTGAAAATCCGGATTTTGTGCGGAGGTCGTTAAAAATAGTCCAAAAATCACACCAAAACGCAAAGCAAACGAAACGCAAACGGTTTGACATAGACAAAAGTGACAGATGACTTCGTTTTTTTTCTGTTTCTACTAAGTACTGAGCACGAACGGCTTGTCAGCCATTAAATCTCACAAATGTCAACTCGAACATTTAAAAAAATATTTCCAGTAAACAATAGGAGATGAAAATAAAACAGCTGCAGTTTCTCGATCTTCAGAACGCCGACTGTCGAAAAAAAATATAATTAGCACCTCTTAAAAAAACTTTACTTAGCCAATTAAAAAGCATTGGAAAATTTCATTGCATATTGAGAAAAAAAAATTTGTTGACTTACTTGCCACTGCTAGTCCTTCTTCGACGAGGCGTTCGTTGATCGTGGTCGTCTCGTCGATGAACACGTATATGCCTAATGACTCCGAGGTGCTGGAAAAAGTAAGGGAAAACTATTGAATAATTGACTGATTAGTTAATTGATTAAGTCCTGGTAGTCTAGTGTTTGACTTGTGGCCTTTCAAGCACATGGTTGTGGGTTCGAGCCTGAGCTCACACCTATGAATTATTCTTAGCCAATATTTTTTAGTCAAGTCTACACCAGCGTATGGGACGCCTGGCCAACTTTCGGCCCATTTCCCTTAAACCCTCAACCCCAACATATACCTGTCCTCTCACCATTAAAGCTCACTCCTGCGCTGACCCTAATAATTCATCCTGTCACTGTCCTATCCTGGAACGCACTTCCGTCATCAAATATCTCGGTATACTGATAGATAGCAGGCTCTCTTTTCATCCCCACATAGATCTCCTCACAGCTAGAGTCCGCAAATTAATATTTATTTTCAAAAATCTCCGACATGTAGCTGACCCAAAAATCATAAAAACTGTTTACTTTGCGCTCTGCCAATCTATTCTCTCATATTGCATAACATCTTGGGGCGGTGCTACCAAAACCCACTTCCTAAAACTTGAACGCGCACAAAGGGCAATTCTTAAAGTGAGTCACTCCCTTCCTTTTCTTTTCCCTTCAACTGAATTATATTAACGAGCTAAGGTCCTTACGGTGAGACAACTCTTCATCCTAAATATAATATTAAAACAGCACGCACTCATTCCGTATGATCCAGAATCCTTGTCGGGCAAACGCAGGAAGGACAGGGTGTGTCCTGCTCCCAAGTTTAGTTCACGTTTTTCCCACAGGTTTTTTTGTTATCTGGGAGGTTTCCTTTTCAATAAAATAAGCAGGGAATTAACTATTTACCCTTTAACCCAAACTCGCTGTAAGAAGGTTGTTTCTAATTGGTTACAAAGCTTGGATTATAATGCGACAGAAAATCTGCTACAAGCATTATCATGAAATCAATTTAAACCTAATCTTGCATTGCTCCAACGCACACCGCGCAGACACTTTCATTCGCGCGCTCACACGTAGACGCACACACGCACGCACTCACATGCACGCACACACACACATGCACACACACACACACACACACACACACACAAACGCACACACACACACACACACACACACTTACACACACATACACATCCTTATGAACTATGGTTAAAATCTATATCATATTCTTAATGTAATTTGTGACGCAAATTGTTTTTTCAAATTGTTTTTATTTTTATTTTTTATATTTTTTAACTGTAACTCAGTAGTTGCGGACATCTGAGGGCAGGAGACCTGGTGACAGGATTTCCCTAGTTCGGGCACCAGTCTCCCCCACTCAAGTCTCCCAATTACAACTTTATTATAATATTTAAGTTCCTACATTGTACTTGGTGGTGGAGAAATCAAATAAATTTCTTATTCTTCTTATTCTTATTTAAATAAAGCTTAAAATTCGCTAAAACTTGACTCGGAGTCGCTACTTATATGTCCACAGGAGAGACAACTTTTGTTTCTTACGGTGTATATGACTATTTATACGAAAATGAATTCTGTTTGTAGGTAAACAGAGTTCAATTTTAGTATGAGGGGGGCCGGTTACTGAACGGTGCCACAAAAAACTAATAGTACTAACGTACAGAAGGATCACTCTCGAACAAAATTCAACTTTAGGTATAAAAGCCCCAAGATACAGGCTCTGCCTAGTTTGGGGTATGCCCTTTGAGTATTTAGACTGAAGGGAGGCGCCTTGAAGCGCATTTCCCCTCTGCCAAAGGTATGAACCCGCCGGGTATAACCGTTATACAAAACTGTTTCGCTCGCCTCTCGTGACATTTCAAAACGGCACGCGTCAGTGAATGAGCTCCCACAAAAATGACTAAATGCAAAGAATTCGGGCGTGAAAAAATGTCTGACACGTCGAGTCTACAAAAAGACAACGTAACTTTTCATCTGGAAGTATTTCGCAACGTAATTATTGTTGATTAATAGTAAAAATACGTGAAGTTTATAATAATATTAATGTCAGTCAGTGTGGCCAGCTTTTTGTAAAAATAGCCACATTGGCCATTTATAATTTTTATAAATCAATTAATTATTAACGAGGTAAAATATAAATTATTTTGATTGATCTTATACATTCATTACATTGTTTGATTGACTTCATCCATGTAGATTTTAAGGCCAGGCGCTGACTGCAACTTTTTATCACCTCGTTTGATTGCTATTGATTTTAGTGCTGGAATTATATGAAAGCGCGCTCACCATTCAAAATGCCACCGCTGCTATCATCAACACAAAAAACAAGTTTTCATCTCTGAATTAAAAATTCCTAACAATTCTATAGCACTCGACTCGAACGAAGCGACAAAAAAGTGCAGTCGGCGCCTGGTCTAATAATCTAAGATCCGTACTAGAACTAGCTCAGTTTTGTTTTGTATGCGGTTATACCTATAAGATATAAGTGATTGTGACACTCAGCTCAACATGTTTATACAAGCAACAATTTCTGATGTACCTAGTGCTAACAATTGTTGGTAAACCTTAAATAAATAAATAATAATAATAAAGAAGAAGCTACCATCACCCATCTGTTTAACGGAGTAAAATAATTTTATATCAAATTTAATACAGTAAAAAATATATATCAAGTGGTTTGGCAAAAAACTACTGGCCAGACAATTATTAAATAAAAACCGGTTGTCTGTAAAGTCGGCTTACGGACGATAGTTTAACGTGACAACGTCATAACAAAACATTCAAAAAACAAAAATGGAACCAGGCGGTCACCCATCCCCGCGCCCGACGTTGCTTAACCTCGCTGATCGGACGAGAACCGGTGTTTTGTCAAATATCTTGAAAAAGGTGCATCCTAGGGCAAAATCAATGAAATTTTCATCCCCCCTTTGAAACTCCCGCACCTCCTCCCCCCCCCACTCCCCCTCACTCGTAAATTAAATATTGGACTAATGAGATTAACAAATAAGTGAAAACCACATCCTTATAGCTTAAGCCGCTTCGGAGATTACCACGAACAAACGCACAGATAAACAGACAGTAATTCTAAGAATCGTTACTATTTTAATTTAACAATGGACGAAGTTTAGTTCTCTTTTTTATTTTTCTAAATAGATTTAGCTATTTTTTTATTTAAGTGGTATTTCACCGACCACTAGTAATATTGGCTAATTTTACTTACTAAATAATTGGCCACACCGATAACCGGTCTAGTATCGACTAGAGAGGGGACACACATATTTCCACAATCGATAAACTATTGAGTGAATGAATCAGTGAATGATTTGTCTTATCATGGTTTCATATTTTAAAGGTTACTAATAAAATGGAAATGTATGGTTAGTAATAAATGTATGTATAAAGTATCGAACTCGTTAAAAAAATTGACGTGAAAGTATTAACAAATACTTTTTAATGATTCAATACAAGTAACAGGCAGTGATTCGACTTCATACTAGAGCACCCGAATCGACGCACGCACACAGCCAAGCGTCTTACACGGCCGCTAACCAATCTTCGCCAGACAAAACTACGCAGTTCCATGCCGCACGCCGCGCAGTTCGGTCGCTGGTTGAGTGAGTGCTGTGACGCGCCGCCCGCTCTATTCGTCCCCGTTTCGATTCCGTAACTTGGCTATAAGCGCTCGGTACAAAGTAACTAGGTACATATTTTAATATTTTCTTTAATAATGGCGGCGTCACGATAACGTGTGTATTGCAGTGTTTACGGGTGCCTAAATTCAACGGTGATAAAACCAACATTGTAATTTTTTCAACCTCCTGCTGATGCTGAAAGGTAAAATTAGTACCTATTAGGTACTTTATTATTAGTCTATTAAAATTTGTCTAGGTACCTTCTCAACAAAATGTTAACCATAGTGATGTGTCTATTCTATTTATAGAAAATTACAAAGTAAAAGAGACATTTGGCACATCTGACATTAATATTACTTGCTATATGTACATATTTTAATAAGTCCTCCACTTTTAAACCTTACAGAGCAATCACATTTATTTAGAAAACGAATTTTCTATTAACAACTTAGGGATTAATTGAACGACTGAATGTATGAACGAGTGAATGCTTATCGACATTCTTATCGACATGGCCCTAACTCTAGCTGTTTCTACATTGTTGTCTATGTGTGATGTACGTGTGACATGTATAGACGAGATGTTTTTCAATGTGTCTATGGCGATCACTGTTGTGTTGACGAATTCGGTTTGTGTGCGTGTGTACAAACATTGCTCTGTTTTCATTTGTAGTTAAATTGCTTGTGTGTGAGTGCATTGCCCCCCCCCCGCGAGTTTTGGCAGAAAAATTGTTTAGCAACCTACGGGCGATAACATCTCCTTTCAGTTTAAATACTCAAAGGGTCTGCCAGATATTCCCTTGTATTTTGCTGATGTATGTTTTTGGAAATAAATTATTATTATTATTTTTATTTAAAAATTTGCCTACTCTTACGACCGTTAACTGCTTGCACGCGAAATTGAAACTTATTGTGTGATATGAGCGTTCATATTCCGTTGGGTACCGCTGACCCGAAACCAAGAGCACAGGGTTCCCACTCGCCGATATTTAGGTAGGTATATAAATCAAGAAAGATAACAGTGTGTATTAATTCAGTAAACTACCTTTAAACGCAACAGTATCTCTTATACGGATTATAAGATCGTCCAGAAGTCATTGTTTGGTACAAAAATCACAGATAAATAATTACGCGCGACGCAGCTAGCGTGCGAACCGAATGCCGAGCGACAATCTACTGCCATATGCCTGCCCGGGAGGCGCGCCGGCCGAATATACCTAAACTGCGGAGTGAAACCCCCCTGACGGTGCCCTGTAATGCCTATTTACCCTAGTTGGCGCTAGTATCGCAAGGTCAGTTTGACAACTTTGACAGTAAATAGGTAGGTTAAATTTTATCGTGTCACGTTTGACATTGGTTTAGAAATAAATTATTTATTTACTAGCTGTTGCCCGTGACTCCGTCTGCAAAGAATTCGTTTATCGCTATTCCGCGGGAACTATGCGATTTTCCGGGATAACAACTATCCCATGTCTTTGCCAGGGTTTTAGTCAATCTTCATACCAAATTTCATGTAAATTTTTTTCGGCGGTTTGAGCGTGAAGAAGTAATAAACATACACACTCACAAACTTTCCCCTTATAATATTAGTGTGATTTCGTTTATGCGGAGGGAGGGCGGAAATAATAGCATGATAAAGCATTTTTTTCATCGCAAACGTAGCTGTTTCGCATAACTTGGCCTCACTACTTAACGGAGGAGCAAGACAGGTATTCCATTTATCTATACTAATATTATAAAGAGGAAAGATTTGATTGATTGTTTGTTTGTTTGTTTGTTTGCATTGAATAGGCTCCGAAACTACTGGACCTATTTCAAAAATTATTTTGCTGTTAATAGGAAGCTACATTATCACTGAGTGACATAGGCTACTTTTTACCGCGGGAAAATACCTTTTCCTACGGGAAAATTAATTTATCGCGGGCGAAGCTGCGGACGGAAGGCTAGTTTTAAATAAGCCAATCGCATCGAGACTGTAACGTCAAAGGATCTCACGCTACTAATGCCATCTAGCGTTATTCTACATGTAAGAAAAGTCTCGTTAGAAGAACTTACTTATCATCGACTCTGATCGAGTAAGTTTTCCCCAGGAACTGCTCCATAAAATCTCTTTGTTTCTCCAACTGCTCCCGGTTGTCAAATGAAATGAGCTCCACCTGAAAGATAATGGTAATTTATTTTATTACGATGCAACGGTTTCGTCACTGCAATTAGAATAAAGCCAAAAAAAAAAACAAAAATATGACAGCTTTCTTTTACCTTAGCTTTAAGAGGGTTTATACCTGCTGAGCTGGCAACGTTGCATTTTTGTTAGTTTTTCTCGATTATTCCATAAAAATTAAATGAAAATTAAAAATGTTTTGTATACAAATTGTTCTAATATAAAAGTTAATGTGTCTACTGCAATAATAATTCGTGATAAGACTTTTATTTTCTTTAAAAACCGTTAGGTAATAATTTGTTCGTTTTTAATGAAAATAAAAGTCTACCACGAATTATTATGGCAGTAGACACATTGACTTATATATTAGAACAATTTGTATACAAAACATTTTTAATTTTTATTCAATTTTTATGAAATAATTGAGAAAAACTAACAAAAATGCAACGTTGCCAGCTCAGCAGGTATAAACCCTCTTAACCCAGGGTTGAAAATTTAATTTTTGAACCCTGGACTGTACAAGTGGTATTTTGTCATAGGTTTCCAAGAGTAAAATTTCTCACAAAAACACTTACATCCGCTAGATGGCAGCAGCGGGCTTGGGGCGGGGTCGCGCAGAACTTCGGCATCATTGGCTGGATATGCGCGGGATCCGCCAATCGGATCTCTCCGGTGTCTACTAGGAACACCTCCGCTTGTTGCACCTCATCCTGGTGTAGGAGAAAAATATGAGTTTTGCTTATAAAAAACCGGTTAAGTGTGAGCCGGAATCGTACATGAAAGATGTCGTACCTCTGTATAATGTTTAAAAAAGTTCACTAAAAATTATATTTGATAAAATTAGATTGAGTTAAAAACGCTAAAAAAATACGCACATTCCCTATTTTATAGTCTGCGCTAGATTTTTTTTTTTATATAAGAGGGGGCAAACGAGCAGACGGGTCACCTGATGGAGAGCGATCACCGTCGCCCATGGACACCCGCAACACGAAGGGAATCACAGGTGCGTTGCCGACCCTTTTAAACCACTTTGCTGATGAAGTCGACACAGCTATAAATGAAAATAAAATGTAGGTAGTTGCTAGACAAACCTCTGTCAGTCTGGTGAACAGTGCCCTCATGTGGCATTCGCCGTCGTCGTACACGCAGAGTGTGAAGTTTTCTATGTCTTTCAAAGTCGTCGCGACCTTGTGTTTCTTGTAGTACTCAGTTATCTCTAGCCAGTAACTGAAACACAGAGCTTATGCATCTACCAGAGCTACACTTCGTTTATTTTAGCATTACAAATAAGGTAAACAATCTTGAAGAGTCTTTTTTATTGACAAAAGCTTTTAAAGAAATAGTAACTATTACTTATGAAACCAAAAGAGTGTAAATGACAATATTTCCTTTCAAATTGTTACAAGCCGTGACTTATTTTTCAAAAGTGTTTTTCAATAAAAAGGCACGTCAAGATCGCTTAACTTCTTTCTAATGCTAAAAAAAACGAAGTATAGAGATGGGCAAAATGTAATCGACAAACAAACCTACCTTAATAACCTACCTTTTGAACGCCAGCGTCGTCTATAGTTGACAATACGGTAATACAAAAATCAACCTACCTGCGTCTGCATAAGAATCAATTTTGTTTGTAACGAAATTAATGTGTGGCGTTCGAAAGGTTAGTCACGTAACGATTGAAAAAGCCCATGGCGTTCGGGATCCGCACTTCTCAATTAAATTAATCATAGGCTCAACAATTTAATTTTCTCGATTGATATTAAGAACAAATATTTTCTCTTTCTAATTTTCTACCTGTACGGTCGCGTGCTTTAATTTGGGACCCGTTTCGAAAAATTATCCTTTGAATTACTATACAATATGACAGGACTGTCAACCTTAAGTGGGTCCCAAATTAAAACTCGTGAGTATACATAATCTTATATCCATACGTCGCACTCCAGCGGCCACTTTGGGGGCAAGGTAAGGTTTACAAATAAAATCTTAAGAATAGTATGTGGTATATTTATTGTGGCCACTTAAATGGGCTATCAGTTATCACTTCAAAGAGTATTTATACATTACAGACTAATAAATGATAACGGGTAACTAATTAACTATGTTACAAATACTAAGTACATTAGGTATAATACTCGTCGTAGGTTAAGATTTTTTTTGTAATCCTTACCTTGCCCCCAAACTGCCCGCTGGAGTGCGACGTATGCTTATATCCTACGTAGTATTAACACAAACAATATTGTTACAAGGTATTAAACCCGTGGAACGTCCGCCAAATACAATTTGTTGTTTGGTAACCACCGGATACTACTGGTACAAAAAGTTAAAGGACAAATGGTGTCCATCGGACGCTGCACGGGTTAATTGAGCTTTAAAGTTCCGTCACGGGTAGTCTGAACAATTTTGGGTTAATGTTATAATAGTCCGTCGTTTTAGTCAAACAATGTCGTGACATTAAATTAAATTATTCAACAAGAGAATTAAATCAATCATTGTAGTCTATAGTCTATTAAGTTAGTAGTGATTGACTTTTTGGCAAATGATTTCTCAGTTAATTCAAAAGATATTCAAAAAAATACCCATCTTAGACCAGAGTTGTTGTATGTGGAACTTACCTGGCAACAGCAGCAGTATCATCTGTGAGAATCCAAATTGTGGGTCCGTTTATTGATATTATGGTGGCTTCATACAGATGGTCCACTTGAAGTATACTCTGAGCAGGGAGTGTCATAGTCTCTGCCTCGTCAGAAGGATCTAAAACAAGAATTTCGTTTTGTGAATAATAATAATAATAATAATATTAGGGGACAATGTTACACAAATCAACCTAGTCCCAAACTAAGCAAATCTTGTACTATGGGTACTAGACGACGATAAACATACTTATATAGATAAATAAATACTTAAATACATAGAAAACATCCATAACTCAGGAACAAATATTCGTGCTCATCACACAAATAAATGCCCTTACCGGGATTCGAACCCAGGACCTCTTGCTTCGTAGGCAGGGTCACTACCAACTAGGCTAAAGCGGTTGTTAATACGTGCACCTCATCTTTACTGGATCACCTCATCTCAATATATATAAAAGGCAAACTGATCTATCAACATACAACTCAAACCACTGAATGGATTTGAAATTTGGCACACAGATAGCTATTATGACCGGACATAGGAATTTAGGGGGCAAAATTTAATGACAGGTAGAGCGTTCCTTTATCGATAAACTCAACTATCGACGCTTTTCCCATATGGCAGTGATCACCCTCAGCTTTGTTTGAAGTTTGTATTATTTTGTAAGTGTTATTTCGGAGACAAATATGATAAAGTTTAAACAAGGATATTTTAAATGATAGCTGGGTAATGAGTAAATTACACTATAAAATATTTACAACTAGCCTTCCGTCCAAAGCTTCACCCGCGATAAATTAATTTTCCCGCAGGAAAAGGTATTTTCCCGCGGTAAAAAGTAGCCTATGTCGCTCAGTGATAATGTAGCTTTCTAACAGCAAAAGAATTTTTGAAATCGGTCCAGTAGTTTCGGGGCCTATTCTATGCAAACAAACAAACAAACAAACAATCAAGTCTTTCCTCTTTATAATATTAGTATAGATATAGATAGATAAACTCGTAAGGCCAAATTTGCTAAATTTAATACATATGTCAAAGCAAATGTCAACTTGTCTTGATTGACAATAAGTTTCAAATTATGATAGTCGAAATTTGACGAGGGCTTTACGAGGATAAAGAAGAAGAGAACCGATTTATTATTTTGTTTAATTTTTAGACTTGCTATAAAATTATATTTTTACAAAAAAAACTTGGAGCAATCAATAGTATATGGGACAAGCGTCGATAGTTAAGTTTATCAATAGGGGAACTTTACTCCCTACCTGTCATTAAATTTTGCCCCTTAAATTCCTGTCTGATTATGACTTAGTCATCTGCTAAGAAAGGATTTTCCAAAATTCACTCCCTGAGGGGATTCAACGAGGGTTCAAAGTTTGTACAGAGAAACAGGATTAGATAAATATTTATTTGAAACTTCGCACAGGTACTTCTGTACCTAAATAAAACACTGAATATGTATGTGTATTAGCTTTTTCAAAAATAAATGCGAGCGAAGCCGCAAAAAAAGCTTAATTTTAAATAATAATTGAAAGTTCTACATACTTTTGATGGTTAAATCCTCAATCTCCTGGGCAACACACTGCACCTCTTTCTCCACACTGTTCCTGGCCTCTGGAACACTTTCCGCAGAACAAGATGAGCTGGAGAATTCTATTAAGAGTTGTTCGTGCTTCGGGATCCGTCTACGTCTTGGTTTGTCTATAGGACACATGTTCTGGCAGGCCGATGAGGTGGAAGGAGTAGGCTCGCTGAGTACATCCATCAGATTTGTTGGGGTGAGAATGGGATATGCTATGTAGGAATTATCTTGCACTGGTGCCATGTCTATGCTGCCATGTTCTTCTGTTGATTATAAATTTCATTAAGTATAAGAAAATTTACTCAGATTAGTCAATTACATCATTGCATAGGAATTACTAAATGGTGTCCACTCCCAATGTTATCAATTCAATTAATTTATTTAAACAATTAAAGTACATAATTATAATTATTGGTAGGCACTTTACTTAATCTATGTTAAGTAATTAAGCTCCAAACGCACAGACAGCGGAGGCGTGACGGTTGCAATATTCTAACTTGTATGAACGGTTGTGCGGTACCATAGCACAAACTCGTTCATACAAGTTAGAATATTACAACCGTCACCGCCACCCTTCCGCTATCTGTGCGTGTGGAGCTTTATATCTAGGTACTATACTAATGGCACAACTTTAATAAACGCCTTTTACAACAAGATCTATTTATTGATATTTACTCTTCTACACAGGATATTTTGGTAAAACTTGTTTTCATGTCTTATCAAAAAAAAGTCACAATCAAAATATCTTTTAACCTTTTGAACGCCAGTGTTGGCAATAAGATGACAAGATAATACGTACAAAAATTTACCTACCCGCATCCGCATAAGATAACAAAAACGATGTGTGGCGTTCAAATTAGTTAAATAGGTTCATTTTAGGCTATAACAAGCACTGAAACCCAAAGAATCGACCACCAGTTCCAAAATACCCTGTGGTGAAGAATCTCGCAAGAAACTCATGGTATATTTTTTTCAAACAGATCTACAGCTTGTCTAATTTAAAATGACGCGCGCCCAACCACCGCATTTACGCTCATCTGCCAAGAGAAATATTTCTCTATTGTAGCTTAAATTGAGTTTCAAATCCTGTGCGTAAATGCGGTGGTGGGGCGCGTCATTTTAAATTAGACAAGCTCTACCAATATATTTTATTACATTTATATTTAACGTCCGCCTTAGCCTAGTTGGTAGTGACCTTGCCTACGAACCAAGAGGTCCTGGGTTTGAATCCCGGTAAGGGCATTTATTTGTGTGATGAGCATGAATATTTGTTCCTGAGTTATGGATGTTTTCTATGTATTTAAGTACTAGCTTTTGCCCGCGACTCCGTCCGCGTGGAATTAGTAATTTGGGCAGCTTATTTTTATATCCAATTTGCTTTTTCATCAATTATGGCTCTCCTTAGTTCCTCGATGATAAAAAAATTACCCCCCGCCGCAACCCCCCCGCACCCTCCAACCCGCTCCCTCCCGCACTCCCCCCGCACAGCAACCCTGAACCCCTCCGCACCCCCTGCACGCCCTCCCACACAGCACCCCCGCACACCCGCGTTCGTCCCATCCCATGTCAAGCGTGCCCTATAGAAGTTTTACTTCAAGTTTTTTTTTTGTCAAATATCTTGAAAACGGTGCATCCTACGGCAAAATCAATGAAATTTTCATCCCCCCTTCACCCCCCCCCCCCGCGCCCCTCACCCCCTCAACCCCCCCCCTGGTGTTAACGCAAAGAATTTCTCAAATCGTAGTAGTAGTTCCTGAGATTAGCGCCTATATAGAACTTTTACTTCAAAACCCCCGATTTTGAAACATTCTTCCGCGCCGCTCCGCTCTTATTGGTGTTAGCGTGATGATTAGTGTCCGACCGAAACACGATTTTTAGCCGAAACCGAAACCGAAACCGAATATTCGGTTTTTTACTGATTTCGGCCGAAACCGAAACCGAAACCGAAATTTTTGAAGACGTATCATATCAAACAAAATATTCAAAATTACTGTACAGATCGTAAGGTAAAGGTTATTGCAAGGATTTCTTATATGAGAACAGTTACTTTTTTTGTTAAACAAAATAAAAAACGTTTATTTTTAATGAAAAATGTCTTGGCATATGTATTATATTATTCAAAACAAACAACCTATTCTTATCACGTCTAAACTAAATTCACAATCCTAATATCAAACGTATTGTTCATTAATCACAGCATAAAATGCAGTAACAAATAAAATAAATAAATATTAGGGGACAATCTTACACAAATCGACCTAGTCCCAAACTAAGCAAAGCTTGTACTATAGGTACTAGACGACGATAAACATACTTATATAGATAAATAAATACTTAAATACATAGAAAACATCCATAACTCAGGAACAAATATTCGTGCTCATCACACAAATAAATGCCCTTACCGGGATTCGAACCCTGGACCTCTTGCTTCGTAGGCAGGGTCACTACCAACTAGGCTAAAGCGGTCGCCAACCGCCGATGCATTACCTATACCTACCCGGCCGAGCGTGTCCGAATTAAGCCGAGCGCTCCCGATGCGAGAGCCGCGAGAGGCCGCGAAGTAATTTCGGCCCGGCCGAAGGTTTCGGCCGGATTCTGGCCGAAACCGAAACCTCGGCCGAAATTGGCCGAAACCGAAACCGAAACCGAAACTTCGGTCGGACACTAGTGATGATATATAGCCTATAGCCTTCCTCGATAATTGGGCTATCCAACACTGAAAGAATTTTTCAAATCGGAGCAGTAGTTCCTGAGATTAGCGCCTATAGAAGTTTTACTTGAAAAAACCCCCGATTTTGAAACATTCTTCCGCTTCGCTCCGCTCCTATTGGAGTTAGTGTGATGATATATAGCCTATAGCCTTCCTCGATAAATGGGCTATCTAACACTGAAAGAATTTTTCAAATCGGAGCAGTAGTTCCTGAGATTAGCGCGTTCAAACAAACAAACTAACAAACAAACAAACAAACTCTTCAGCTTTATTTATCTATATAATATAATATTAGTATAGATTTATTTATCTATATAAGTATGTTTATCGTCGTCTAGTACCCATAGTACAAGCTTTGCTTAGCTTGGGACTAGGTCAATTTGTGTGGGATTGTCCTCTAATATTTATTTATTTATTTATTTAATTATTTATATGAAATTCCATATATTCAAAGAATATAATACTTAACAAAGTTTTATAAAACAGCCAGTGTGAATTGGAATTATTTCCAAACATCCCTATCCATGCATGATATAATCATTAATTTTATATGAGATATTAATGTTTTCTTGACAATGAATCTCAATTTAGTATCTGTAGTTTTTGGAATTTTAGGCAATTTTCCAGAAACAGTCTGTAAGACAGGATTTTAAGCTTCCCTGTGTTTCTATATTGAAATGCATCCATTCTTCCCTATTGAAATTAATAACTAATAACAAATTGTCATACAGTACCTACATCAAAGAATTAAATTATGACATACCAAGTTTAGCAATAGATAGATTGAAGTCTGTCATCACATAGTTGTACTCGTCCAGCTGGTTCATACATGCCAGGAACCGCTCCTTCAGCTCTGACGGGTCACAATTCAGTTGCTCCACAAATGTTCTTGCCTGTCCCAGAAGTATATCAGTATTAAAACAGGGTTACTCTAGTAGCTTGACTAGGATCTTGAAGACCAAATAGACTAGTGGTTAGAGAACCTGACTACAGAGCTTGAGGTCTCGCATTTGATCCCCAATTGGAGAATATATTTACAAATGTTTGTGCTCGAGTCTTAGATGTATAACATATGTATAACTAATGGCACAATGTTAATTTTAGTTTAGTTTTTTTAAATACTAATTAATTATGTAATAAGTTTTCTGTATTTTACTTTATGTTGTGGCAATAAATGAAATTCTATTCTATTCTATTCTATATATTTATCTGTACAAGGTATCCAAATACTGAATGATAACCTGGTACTAGGCATAAGTGTGCCTTTCTACCAGAGATATCATGATCACTGGGTCCACATAGCATAGCACTGGTGAAAACAGGTTCAACTAAGCTATGATTTTTATATGGAAAGATGCGTGCCCTGGATGTGTGCTATGGATGCGTGCTACGGATGGTCTCCCCCCTCACCGCGCTGCCGCTCCGCGCGCCCCTGTCGATACATCGCATAGCTCGAGCTGCGCATCTTCTTCGCACAGCTGCCTCGCAGTTGCTCATCTACATAGCGCATCTTTCTAGCGCAGCTATATAGCTTAGCATTGGTCGAAATGGTCACACAGTTTCATAGCAAAGCTTTCACATCTTCGCAGCATAGCTGCATAGCACATCTCTGGTGGAAAGGCACCCAAAGGTCAAGTTGTACCAGTTCAAAGTCAGTCCAAATTCTTTATTCAATTTAGGTATGAATCAATAGGGATGTTGACACCATTAAAAAATAATTCGAAGACACGACTCCAGTAAAAAAACGCTTTATTTTAGCCCTGAAACCCAGATTAATTTTCGATTAACTGCAAAATTAGATTTTTTGTTGCTTTAAAACAAATAAATAGTTAGTTAATCGAGTATGCAAACAAGTGACATCATATGTTGCTATTGCCATTCAAACTCTATAGGAGAAATGTGTTTTGACAGCTCATAAAAAGTATGTCAGTTGATTGGTGGTGTCAACATCCCTATTAATGCTGCTTGAAGAATCTACCACCGGTTCGGAAAAACACTGTTGAGAAGAATCCAGACAGAAACTCAACAATGTATATTTTTTCCAACCAATCTACATTGTTATTCAATTACATACATCTAAAGCATTTAATACATTTTTGTAACACAGTTCGGGAAAACATAAGAAGAAAAAAATTTGGCTTTTCACCTGGTACTAAGGTTTTTGGTAGAACCAGTATAATTAATCCATTGCCTTGGTTCCCATAAAACAAGCTCTGCTTAGTTTGGGACTAAGTCAATTCGCACCTCCGGTACAACAGTGTATCATCTCGAAATAATATACCATTTTAATTTAGACTTTACTTAATTTCCGGAAAGCCTAAATTAAAATGGTGTATTATTTCGAGATGATACACTGTTGTACCGGAGGTGCGAATTGGTGTCAATTGTTCCATGATATTTATTTATTTATTTACCTAATTATTTAAGCAGGAAAGAAAGTTTTTTCCATTTACCTAAATCAACTTTGGATTTGATTAGGAATTGTTGGTTGTCTCATTCATGATTTATCAAGAGATCACTCACACAATTCTTAGCAACACAGGCATACTATAGGTTAGTTGGAGATTCCCAATCTATTTTATAGCCTCCTGCCGCCCACATTATTATTTATTTATTACAGAGATAAATCAAAAATACATAACAATAATATAAGACCATCGTTAAACCAGAGTGGTTTGTCTCGATGCTCCATTCCGCAGTACTTAAAGTTTACTAACAAAATCATGCAATAGTTACACAAAAAATACCTATTCAACAACTCATGATGCAAAATTTAAATCTAACACACTGTGCACTAATCATTTACTAGTTTGCTATCGCGGCGCATCGGCCGGTCGCTCTGTCAACGAGCAGAACCGGTCGGCGCACATTTGGTACATAAAAGTTTGTTTCAAATAACTTTAAACTTTGTCACTTATTGAGCGAGTTCTACCTATCTCACATTTAAATAAGCCATGGTGGCCTTCATAGTGGATTGACCTATTGCCTCTCAAGCAGAGGGTTGTGGGTTTGAATCCAGGCTTGTACCTCTGAGTTTTACGGAATTTATGTGTGAAATTATATTAATTTTAATTTTAATTAAATTACAATGAAGAAAAACGTTGTGAGGAAACCTGCACAGACCTGAGAAGAAATTCAATGGTGTGTGTGAAGTTCGCAATCTGCACTGGGCCCGCGTAGGAACTACGGCTCAAGCCCTTTCATTCTGAGAGGAGGCTTGTGGCATGCAGTCAGACATATACAGGGTGAAATTTTGAATGTGATACAAAATTAGTGTTTCTAGCTTAGTTAATGCTGGACAACATAATGCACTTACCCAGTTGTTGGAATTAGCATTATTAAATTTGAGGTGTCCATACATTTAGTTCATAATTTAACTACAGCAAAGTACGAAAATCCAAAATTTTATCAGACCAATTTCAACAATTGAGTAAGTGCATTATGTTATCCAGCATTAACTAAGCTTGAAACACTAATATTGTATCACATTCAAAATTTCACCCTGTATAATAAATAATAATAAATAAATATCATGGGACAATTCACACCAATTGACCTAGTCCCAAAGTAAGCTTAGCAAAGCTTGTGTTATGGGTACTAAGCAACGGATAAACATACTTATATAGATAAATAAATACTTAAATACATAGAAAACATCCATAACTCAGGAACAAATATTCATGCTCATCACACAAATAAATGCCCTTACCGGGATTTGAACCCAGAACCTCTTGCTTCGTAGGCAGGGTCACTACCAACTAGGCTAAAGCGGTTGTTCAATAGGCTGTATGTTGTATAGGCTGGGATGATGATGTTATATTTCAACATTGTATGCTGCAGCACAATATTCAAAATACAAATGTTGTAGATTCAATACTGTTTATTGGGGCAGTCAATATGACACAGGGCAGTACAATGATAATGCAACTCTCTTTTAGTACTATAATCTTATTTCGACACACCCAGACCAACTGGGTGGCAGGATGATAATGCAATTCTCTTTTAGTACTGTAATCTCACACACCCAGACCAAAATACCTGGTTGTGAGTCTAGAATCCAAGTATTATTACTTTTAACAGTAAAAACTTATTTTAGGACTTTGGAAAATCCCACAGGTTAAGGAAAGAAATGGTTTTATAGACTCAATTCAATGGGACCCTATTTCTCAGTAACCATTCCTATAGGATCATAGAGGTCCGTAAAAAGGGATGTTTGGAATTTCCCACAGCATAGAGTTTGGGAGTTTACCATTCATATCATATGTGCGCGGACGATGTTGCGAGAAAAAGCTTGTAACTTATAATAAGCATTACACATTTTAAGAGGCCTTCTACACGGCTGGGACCAACCGCCGACCATCGTATACTTGGTTGGGTTGATTTAAAAATGGACAGTGTAGAAATCGGTTGACCCGACCGATATTTGGTTGATGTCAACGGCCTTGGTCGCGAGCGCATCCTTCGCGACAGGCTGCGTCCGTGGTCAGTTAGAAAGTGTAGAACGAATACAAAAATTGGTTGACCCGACCAAGGACACGATGGTCGGCGGTTGGTCCCGACCGTGTAGAAGGCTTTTAAGTCTTATTACAAAGCCAATTTGTTCCCTGGCCTCTGATACTAAAATAAAGCACATTCATTTAAAGACGCATGAATACAATTACACGAGCCAAAACACACAGCACAGTTCTCCTATTTTCCTTCACCACAAACGGAAAAACATTGGCACATGGCAAATATTTTTAATTACCTACCTGCGATTTTAACTTTCTTATTTCATTTATGGCTTGATCGCATTTAGCAGCAAATGTGCTAATTCTTATTTCCATCTCGTTTCGACGGTGTAAGGCCAGAGTGGCCAAATCCACAAAGCTCCTGAAAGCAATCCAAAATAAATAGTTTTTCCACTCAAACAAAGTTTTCGTTAAAGTTACCCGCCTGTTGTTATTAAATTCTGAGAGCATGTTACTCACATTTTTGCTTTTAATCAGTTATTGAAATTAGAAAGGAGGCGAGGCGAGGTTGGCGAGTTTATGGAATTGTTTAATTTATATTGATTTGAGTGCCACATCAATTCAGAAAATATTTTAAATGAGAAGAAAATCTTCTCTCACTATATCACTAAAGAGCGTGAGCGACTGTCAGTGTTGCCAGGTCCAATTTGAAAAACACAGGGAGATATATGTCGTAAAAAACAGGAGAAAAAAATTACCTCGTAAACCATTTATGGAAGCCTGTTTTATTTATTATATAAAATAAATAATAAATAAATAAATAAATATTAGGGGACAATCTTACACAAATCGACCTAGTCCCAAACTAAGCAAAGCTTGTACTATGGGTACTAGGTAGACGATGATAAACATACTTATATAGATAAATAAATACTTAAATACATAGAAAACATCCATAACTCAGGAACAAATATTCGTGCTCATCACACAAATAAATTCCCTTACCGGGATTTGAACCCAGGACCTCTTGCTTCGTAGGCAGGGTCACTACCAACTAGGCTAAATATATATTCCCTAGGTTATTGAATTTATGATTTATTTTTAACATTTTCAGTGACTACAAAAGATGAATATTGTTTTTCAACTAGATAAATTTACTTAAAAGTAAGAATATAATATTAACTTGGTTTAATTTAGGTATTTATTTAGAGTAACAAACTATAAAAATCTACCAATCCAATTTCTCCAGCTGCATAACTCATAGTAATTTAGTGATCAAAAGGTACTTAAATCCTATCACTGACGACAGCTCATATAAAATATCTATCTATATAACTTAAGTAACCATTAGAAGTCTCTGAATATGGAAGCTAGAATAGACTAATTGGCTTACCAAAAGACTAAGCACCAATTATTTTTTCTCAAGCATGCTATGAAATATTAACGTTATGTTCCTTATAATACGCCACGAAGTGTCACGTTGAAGGTGCGGCTAGCCGTGCGGGCGGCCGTGCGATGGAATTTCATACAACATTGCTGGCCAAGGCCAGCAAAGTGATCGTCTATTGTTTCATGTGACACAGCACCATGACGTTTATAGGTCTATGGCATCATAGCATTTAGCCATTAAACAAAACTATAAGCAATATTTGCGTTTTGGTTCATTATGACATTCTACCACTACACTTATTTAAGGTAAGATGATGATGATGATGGTGGTAATGCTGATGATGATGGTGATGATGATGATGATGGTGATGACGATGGTGATGGTGGGTGATGGTGATCATGGTGATGGTGATGATGATGATGATGATGGTGGAGATGATGATAGTAATGGTGATGATGGTGATGGTGATGATGATGATGGTGGTGATGGTGATGATGATGATGATGATGGTGGTGATGGTGATGGTGATGGTGGTGATGGTGATGACGATGGTGATGGTGGGTGATGATGATGATGGTGGTGATGGTGATAAGATGTGATGATAATGATGACGATGATTTAATGATGATGGTGATGTTGATGATGATGATGATGATGGTGATGATCATGGTGGTGATGGTGATGATGATGATGATGATGGTGGTGATGATGATGGTGGTGATGGTGATGATGATGATGATGATGGTGGTGATGGTGATGGTGATGGTGGTGATGATGATGATGGTAATGGTGATGGTGGTGGTGATGATGGTGGTGATGATGATGGTGATGGTGATGATGATGATAATGATGATGATGATGATGATGATGATGGTGGTGATGGTGATGACGATGGTTATGGTGGGTGATGATGATGATGGTGGTGATGGTGATAAGATGTGATGATAATGATGACGATGATTTAATGATGATGGTGATGTTGATGATGATGATGATGATGGTGATGATGATGGTGGTGATGGTGATGATGATGATAGTGATGATGACGACGACGACGACGACGATGGTGATGATGATGATGATGATGGTGATGCATGTTTGAGAAAAACTCTATACAAGCCTTGGCCACGAACAGGGATTGCCGGCCTCGTATCTCAAGATGGCCTCGTTAACACTCGACCATCTATAACTACTCGGCCGGCAATGCCCTATTTCGCGGCCGCTGCAGTAATGTACTATTATCCTTTTTGGAATTGTATGTATTGTATGTATGTAAACTCTTTTCTGTAAATTCATTAGCTGTCTTAGTTTCGTTCTGAAACTGTGGCATAGATTTAAGCAATTTAAGGCTGTCTTGCACTCACTTTCAAAACTTTGTAGTAGTATGGTTAATTATACAAGTGAACTTCTAAAATCCAGGAGATTGTTAACAAAATACAGTAGAACAGAAACAATACCCTAAAACCAGTCGATCTCCTGTAAAAACAGGAGATCTGGCAACACGAGCGTGTGACATATAAAGACAGAAGTTTGTTTTTTTGTTTGAAACAAAACAAAATGCAAATGTCTTTCTTTTTTTTAATGATTTTATGACCTAATAGTAACACAACTAATACAAATGTCGCAGAAACTGCAGTGTTGCCAACTTCCACAACGTGTAAAATCACCCATGTCTAACAAAAAAAAAACCGTTCTACGACACCCCAAAACATGTGTTTAACCCCTCGGAGCCTACGGAAGAATAAAAAAATGAAGTCCTAGCTTATTAATAACAACATTAATTCGTATTCTAACTTCTAAAATCTCCAAATGAATTTCAAACTGTTTTACTAGAATGAATTATATTACAAATTTTTAGAGTGGAGAGTTTATGAAAATTCCAAAATTTATTTTTATGTAGTAAGGAAAATTCGTGATAGGTTGGTAAAAATACCCTAACCGGGTGGTGAGTTTTAAGAACTTGTAACATTAAGCAGCGTTTCGTTTGCTGCATTTGGCGCATACGTAAGTTATAAGTTTTGTCATTAAAAAACCTATGCACGTGTAGTTGTACCACGATGAAAAATCAATAAATTAAATAGGTAATGATGTTTTTCGCTTGCTTTTTTGTTTAAAAAAATTCTGACTTAGTCTAAAGTGCCATCTATGGGTGTATTGAAAACTAATTTATAAACTCTTCAAAAATCTACTTGATGATAGATGGCGCTGTTAATGGTATAGCTACTTGCCGACAGATGTCTCTCTTTCATCCAGTGCAAATTACACTAATAAAAAAACGAGGAAATTCGCGTATAGGAACTGGTTGCTAATTATTATACTCGTAGAATAAGATGACTTACTGCACTGATTTGTGGTGTTTATTACAATCCATGCTAATGCGAGAGTGTATCTGTTTGTCTGTTACCTCTTCGCGCTTAAACCGCTGAACCGATTAAGATGAAATTTGGTAAAATAGTTTGAGATCCTGAGACAGCGGTACAAGCGAATTCTCTGCTACATTTGAAGAGTACCTACATGGAAAGAACACTTCTACTGTCTAGTAACTTTTTTGAAAAAATGAGATTCTAATCTCAAAATGTTGATCACGCAAAGTACTATTATTTATACTTATCATTTGATTTAATATGGATCATTATCCCAGCCGCCTATATACGTCCCACTGCAGGGCACAGGCCTAATCTCAGAATGAGAGGGCTTGGGCCGTAGTTCTCACGCGGGCCCAGTGAGGATTGGGAACTTCAAACACACCATTGAATTTCTTCGCAGGTGGGGTCGCAGGGGGTCGCTGTGGGTTTCCTCACTGTTTTCCTTCACCGTATAAGCTCATGATAAATTTCAAATGTAATTTCGCACATAAATTCCGATAAACACAGAGGTGCGAGCCGGGATTTGAACCTACGACCTTCTGCTTGAGAGGCCATAGGTCAAACCACTAGGCCACCACGGCTTTATATATATACACGGCCACGGCTTTTTAAATATGGATACCTATCTAAAAATAATATTTGTTTTTTTCACTTTTAAAGATATGGTTACCATAATATTAGTTCGCGATGAGTAGGTACGTAACTTTTAAACCGCTATAACTCAAAACGTTGCTCAGGTGACTTGATATGTTCTTCCGTGTACAGTCAAGTGTAAAAATATGGGTGCACACAACTTGCTCATAAAAGCTCTTATGTCGCGAATTAAGGTATAGGTATATAACGATGGGAGGATTAAATCGATACTTATTTTTGCACTTGACCGTACCTACCCTTCATTTAGTTCCTTCTCTATGTCGTACTTTAGACCCAGCTTTACTTGTATTTATTGCCAGAACAACGACTTGCTACCGGAAATCTAGGCTATTTTAGTCCTAAAACAATCACCGCGCGATTTCCCAGACAAAAGTAACTCTAAGTGTGAAATGAAATAAGCAGCAAACTGGACACTGTAGATTAACGTGAAAACCCTCCGCGAAAACGCTCCCAGAGCAGTCGTGCTCATTACGGGCGAGTTACGCACTACGTTTCAATTAAAAACTCCGCCGAACTAAGGCTCAGAACACACCAAAAGCAGTCGCTTAGCGGTAGGTAAACACCGCAAAAATAATACGTGTAAATGACGCTTAAAAATAATGGATGCATTTTGTAAAGCAATTCGACGGTAGGTAGGTACTCTGACTCAACCTCGATATGAAATTTTACTAAATTGGAATAACCACTTTAGACATAGGTACGGCTTAAAGTGGTTATTCCAAATTCATAAAAGTTCATATACGACGTTGATTCGAGTCAGAGTATCGTCGAATTCCATATTGTGTGTGTATGTATAATGTAAATGTAACTGTAATGTACGTCACATACAGTCAACCAATTTGATTCCTAGGCCACCAAGAACCCTGATACCTATAATGAGATTTCCGTCATTCGAAAAGCATTGTTATCGACAAACTAGCTGTTGCCCGCGACTCCGTCTGCGAAGAATAGGGGTAAAAAAATAGCCTACGACCTCTGACCTACCGAATACGGAGAAAAAAGTTTCATAAAAATCCGTCAAGCCATTTCGGAGGAGTTCGATAACAAACACCGTGATACGAGATTTTTATATACCTATTAGATTAGAAGATATATAAAATAATATAGTATAGGATTCCGCGGCGGCGGCCCATAAATCAAATTGGTTGATTGTGCCTATCTATCATTTAATGCCTACTTACAGTACTAATAATATGAAGAGTAGAAATGTTACTTACTTACTCCTCTGGCGCAACGACCCAAAGTGTGTCACGGCCTCCAATACGAGTGTACGCCAAAGATCCAGGTCCTGTGCCGTATCTCGCCAGTCACCTGCAGCTTCAAGCTCGCGCAGATCCGCCTCCACCACATCTGCCCAACGATATCTAGACCAACCAACGGGGCGCCGCCCTGTCGGCTGACCCTGTTAGGCCCTCTTCACTGCTCGACCGTCCTCCATACGCTCAAGCTGGCCAAGCCACCGAAGCCTACTACTCATCAGTCTATTTTTTACACGCTTTATATTAGTTTATTACCTATTTGTTGTTGTAGCGGTCATAGTAATACATAATCGGTGAACATTTTTAACTACCTAGTTAATATCATTATAAAGATATAGTTAAAAATGCTGAAAAAAAAACACGTTTTTTGTATTACGACCCTCTATAATTTTTAACTTTATTTTATTTTTATTAGTATTTTTTGTTATAGCGGCAATAGAAATACATCATCTGTGAAAATTTAAACTATCTAGATATTACAGTTCATGAGACACAGCCGGGTGACAGACAGACGGACAGCGGAGTATTAGTAATGGGGTTCCGTTTTTACCCTGTGGGTACGGAACCCTAAAAATCAAGTACCCACTGCTCTTCCCTCCGGACTGATTTAGAATGGAACCGCAGGTCTTGGGGCTTGGGCACACGAGGTTATCCGACACGCATTCTGACTTAAAATTACGAAACTGTAGGTACTTGGATGGCAACTAGCTGCCAGTAGTTCATGGTTGAGATAGTAGTGGTGCGTTACTGCCCTGCCATGTACTTATCATTCTTT
Source organism: Archips crataeganus (assembly GCA_947859365.1). Taxonomy (NCBI): domain Eukaryota; kingdom Metazoa; phylum Arthropoda; class Insecta; order Lepidoptera; family Tortricidae; genus Archips; species Archips crataeganus. The sequence goes on along the minus strand of OX402052.1, from coordinate 17,215,262 downwards.
ATAATCAACGTTAGTCGTAAAGTGATTTATTTGTGAAACAGTTTTTTTTTCGGAATTGTTATTTATAAAACAAACCTAACCTAACCTACTAGGGGCGTTCAATAAAAAGTGAGAATGAGTATGTTATAAGCAACTTTTACTAAATGTAATTTTATTTTTCGACATAGTCACCTTTTAGCATAATACACTTAGTATATCTCTTTTCTAAACTTAAAATTCCATTTTTAAAAAGGTCTCATCTTGAGTACTTAAAAAATCTTGTACTGCAGCGACTACCGCGTCGTCGTCTTCAAATTTCTGGCCTCTCAGGTATTGTTTCAATCTCGGAAATAGGTAGAAATCACTGGGAGCGAGATCTGGTGAATACGGAGGATGCTTAAGGATATCGAACCCAGCATCACGAATTGCAGCCATTGCAACGGCGGACTTGTGTGCCGGGGCATTGTCCTGGTGGAACAGCACAACTTTCGAGAATTTACCTCGCCGTTTTTCGCGGATCTCATTGCGCAATGTTGCTATTTGTTTGGCGTATAAAGTGCCCGTAATAGTGGCTCCATGCTCGAGATACTCAATCATAAATACCCCTTTACCATCCCAAAAAACAGAGCCCATGACCTTACCGGCAGATGGGCTCACCTTGAATTTCTTCGGAGTTGGAGATGATGGCCTTTTCCATGTCATAGACTGCAGTTTCGTTTCAGGGTCGTAATGATGGAGCCATGTTTCGTCCATTGTTATAAATCGCGCCAAAAAAAGTTCCTGGTCTTGCTGCATCAGGTTCAAAGCTTCTTGACAAATCTCTAGTCTAGTTTGTTTTTGCGTGTCAGTAAGCATTCTTGGTACCCAACGCGCAGATACCTTTTTCATACCCAAGCGTTCATGTAAAATGTTATGCACGCTCCCCGTTGAAATCTTTACATTTTCAGCAATAAAACGAACTGTGACACGACGATCCGCCAAAACTGAGTTTTCAACTTTTTTCACAATTTCTTCAGTTACTGCTGTAGTAGGACGTCCGGAGCGGGGGTCGTCCATTGTCGATGTTCTTCCACGTCTAAATTCGGCGCACCAACGTGCGACTGTCGAATACGGAGGAGCATTAGACCCTAAAGTGTCCCGCAAATCCAAATTGACTTGGTCCGTAGAAAAATTTTTCAAATACAAGTATTTGATAACGGCGCGCAGTTCAATTTTCTCCATTTTCGCTAACGTACTCAATAGCATTGCAAAGAAATTACCGTATATTTTTTTAAACAAAAGACTGTTAGTTTTTTTTTTTCATAGCAATCAGCTAGATAGATTAGCTTTACCGGCCAGTATTTAATTTCGTAATATTAAAAGAGTTTGCATCTTATTCTCACTTTATATTGAACGCCCCTCGTATTTGCATTCTATAAGATGACATTTAATAAAGTCCTAAAAAATACTGTTTCAGAAATAAGTCACTGTTTGACGAACGCTGTTTATGAAGAACTAGCCTTCCGTCCGCAGCTTCACCCGCGATAAATTAATTTTCCCGTAGGAAAAGGTATTTTCCCGCAGCAAAAAGTAGCCTATGTCACTCAGTGATAATGTAGCTTTCTAAAGACAAAAGAATTTTTGATATCGGTCCAGTAGTTTCGGAGCCTATTCAATGCAAACAAACAAACAAACAAACAATCAAATCTTTCCTCTTTATAATATTAGTATACTTAGATGATGCATAATGATAATGACTTATTAAATTATGCGAAACCAAGGGATCCCTGTAGAATTAAATTTCTTTCGCACATTCCCTTAAATAAGTAAAAAGCGTTTGCCGTTGTTTGCTTGACAATAACAAGTTTAATAATACTTAATCGAAATCCGAAGAAAGATTGTTGGAAGTTGTATTTCTGTAAAATAGCGCGATGTAGAATATGAATGACGTCATCAGCACAGCACTTATAGGTTGCAGCTCGACAACTAGGTGGCGCTAGGGTCGCTACACATGGTTGCGGCACTAGTTTCCAGATTTGACCACTCCATAGGTTTGTGGCACTGTACAAGCTTAGAGGAGAAATTCTATAGTCTTCTTTAGCGCAAGGGTGTTTGAAGCAGTCCCGACTCCTGTCTGGTGTAGCCGTAGCCTAAACAAGGGCGGCATGATAAATTCAGCACCCCTCCCGCTCCCTCCCTCTACTAATTGGATTCCGAGAGGCGCGCTGGCTATTAGTGTGAGCGGGACGAGAGATAGGGTTGGCGGGTCTGAAATGAGAAGAATGGACAAAAATAATGTACATACCGTAAATAACTTAATCAATTCTACCCAGTGGGATGAGAACAGTTCTCCTCATTGGCTGGATAACCTAATACAGACGGCGTTCAGTGTCAACTACAACAACTGGCTACGTTTTTCACTATAAAGTTCTTGTATGCTAGGATTTCATTTGGTATTTGCCGAAATATTTGCGTGAGCGAAAGAGATGCACCTACAAAACTTAAATAAATGACCGGTTGTATTTGAAGGGTACACGGAATGAACTTATGTCACCTGCAACTTTTTGAGTTACTACAGCGGTTCGAAAGTTAGTGATCACGAATAATGGTGCCTTAAAATTTCTTTAAAAGTGAAAACAATACTTATATTATTTTCAGATATCCATATTCAATCCAATGTTAAGCTTATAGTACTTTAAAAGTACTACTTTTGGAGCTCGACGATTTGAGATTCAAATCTCATTTTTCAAAAATCATAACTAGACATGTACTTTCTGTGTATTCTGTGGTTATGGAGCTTTAGTCATTTTTAGGGTTCCGTAGTCAACTAGGAACCCTTATAGTTTCGCCATGTCTGTCCGTCTGTCTGTCTGTCTGTCCGCGGCTAAGCTCAGAGATCGTTAGTACTAGAAAGCTGTAATTTGGCATGAATATACATATCAGTCACGCCAAAAAAGTGGTAAAATAAAAAATAAAAAAATAATTTTTTTTAGGGTACCTCCCATAGACGTAAAGGGGGGGTGTTTTTTTTTTCTCGACTAATCCTATATTGTGGGGTATCGTTGGATAGGTCTTTTAAAACCATTTCGGGGTTGCTAACATGATTTTTCTATTCAGCGATCTGTTTGCGAAATATTCAACTTTAAAGTGAATATTTTCATTAAAATCGAGCGTCCCCCCACTCTAAAATCTAAACTGTTAGGTGGAAAAATTAGAAAAAATTCAGAATGGTAGTAAATATATCAAATTTACTAGGAAAATTATAGCGGCTAAAATTGCTTGGAAATTATTTGTAGTTTAAGAGTAAAAAGTAGCCTAAGGTATAAAACATACCTAAACTTGGATGATTCCGTACACATACGAAATCCTTAGAAAATATTACTTGATTTTTTTTGGAATGGCTACGGAACCCTACCTTGTGTGTGTCCGACACGCTCTTGGCCGGTTTTCAAATTTGGAACGTCAATTTATTAACACGGACACGTTACTACTACATATAACAGGTCATTTCATTACTTTAGTTTTTCACCTATGCTACTCGAAGATTTATCATTTCTAACGTGAGTGACGGAAGTGCCAATAGCGCGACGCTCAGTGAAGTGCCAGCTTTACTGTTCGGGTAGAGTCAGACCAAGATAAGTCTGCAACGATTTTGATGGCACACGCAGTACAAGTGTTATATTAAACGTCAAACTTCTAGAGTCAGACCAAGATAAGTCTGCAACGATTTTGACAGCACACGAAGTGCAAGTATTATATTAAACGTCAAACTTCTAGAGTCAGACCAAGATAAGTCTGCAACGATTTTGATAGCACACGAAGTGCAAGTGTTATATTAAACGTCAAACTTCTTGAGTCAGACCAAGATAAGTCTGCAACGATTTTGATAGCACACGCAGTACAAGTGTTATACTAAACGTTAAACTTCTATGAAATATGACGTATAGGTAAATAACACATGCACTACGTGTGCTATCAAAATCGTTGCAGACTTATCTTGGTCTAACTCTAAAGTGGTTTAATTATCAAGTCCAGTTTAGATCTGCAAGAAGAATCGTGCAAGTTGCATTACATTGCGAGGCCGTAAAGCGAACGAGTTTGAAGTGGTCAATGGAGCGCCGCAATGTAATGCAACTTGCACCATATTTCTTGCAAATTTAACTGGGGTTTAGAGTCACGCTGCAAATGTATGAAGTTGAACCAAAATTGGTTGATTTCGGACAACGTGGACTCAATACCGCACTCTTGGCAACCCTGGAAACCGATGCCAAACTCTGAGCAACATGAAATTGTGAGCTGTATAATTTTCAAGGAAATCCCGCTTTTCCAGCCTTGTGAAACATGCCTAATAATATGAAGATGAGTAATGAATAATCATGATAACATTACGGCGTAGTTCGTCTAATAGTTACGTGAATTAATGTCATAAGAAGTTACTCTCATTTTTAGGGTTCCGTAGCCAAATGGTAAAAAACGGAACCCTTATGGATTCGTCATGTCTGTCTGTCTGTCTGTCCGTCCGTACGTCACAGCCACTTTTTTCCCGAAACTATAAAAACTATATGCTATTGAAACTTGGTAAGTAGATGCAATTGGGTAAAAACAATTTCGAGAAAGAGGCCAACAGAAGAATACAGCTGGGATGGGCAGCGTATGGGAAACTGCGTCAAGTCTTCACGTCGCCAATTCCACAGAGTCTAAAGACGAAAGTCTTCAATCAGTGCGTCCTACCCGTCATGACATACGGTGCCGAAACATGGACACTCACTGTAGGGCTGGTCCACAAATTTAAAGTTGCTCAACGTGCTATGGAAAGGGCTATGCTCGGAGTTTCTCTAAAAGATCGAATTCGTAACGGAGTGATCCGAGAGAGAACCAAAGTTATCGACATAGCCCACCGCATTAGCACGCTGAAGTGGCAATGGGCAGGCCATATAACCCGAAGAACCGATAACCGTTGGGGTAGACGAGTTCTTGAGTGGAGACCACGGATCGGCAAACGTAGCGTGGGACGTCCTCAGACTCGGTGGAGCGATGATTTTCGCTAGGCGGCTGGCAAGAGCTGGATGAGAGTGGCTGAGGATCGTGCTCAGTGGCGTGCCATGGGAGAGGCCTATGTCCAGCAGTGGACCAACATAGGCTGATGATGATAATGATGATGATGATGATGAAGTAGATGTATTCTGTGACCCGCATTAAGATTTTCACACAAAAATAGAAAAAAAACCAATAAATTTTGGGGTATCTATGGATAGGTCTTCAAAAATGATATTGAGGTTTCTAATATCATTTTTTTCTAAACAGAAAAGTTTGTGCGAGAGACACTTCCAAAGTGGTAAAATGTGTGTCCTCCCCCCTTGTACTTCTAAAATAAGAGAATGATAAAACTAAAAAAAATATATGATGTACATTACCATGTAAACTTCCATCGAAAATTGGTTTGAACGAGATCTAGTTTGTCTGTCTCTCTATATCCTTAACCAATCTACAATGATCCCACACTGCGCACATTTTGCTTAGGAGCAGGGGTCTGCTAAGACTGGATGTTCATAGATACATATAAATTTGTACGGAACCCTCGGTGCGCGAGTCCGACTCGCACTTGGCCGGTTTTTTTAATAAGGTTTCGTTACAACGAGAAATAGCAAAGAAAATACATAGTTAATTACGTTATTAGTAGCTGTTATTAAGTAAAAGTACAAGAAAACATTAATGTGAAGAAGACATTAATATCTAAGGCGTACTATAAAATTAATGACTATATCGTGGACAGGGATGTTTGGAAATAATTCCGATCCGCATTGGCGATCCCTAGTCTCAAATAGCGTATCTACTGTGTTAAAAAATTTAATTGTATAAATACTTTAGATGTATGTAATTTAATAACAATGTAGATCTGATTGAAAAAAATATACCTTGTTGAGTTTCTTGCCGGTTTCTTCTCAACAGGGTTTTTTACGAACCGGTGGTAGATTCTTCGACGTTCATAGGAGCATCAATTGATGCCTAAATTGAATAAAGAATTTTGACTTTTTACCTGGGCGACCGAGCTCCGCTCGGGCTGAAACTCGGTACCAAGCGTTTTTCCAGAGATAAGACGAAGCTAGATCAATTTTTCATCCCCGAAAACCCCCACATATCAAATTTCATCGAAATCTTTGGAGCAGTTTCTGAGATTCTGATTATATATATAAATATATATTTACAAGAATTGCTCGTTTAAAGGTATTAGATTACTGTAGCTAAATACCTACATATTTTAGCTAATGGTTACGAAGGTACGGGATAAAGCATTTTGTAAAAGAACTGCCAAATCTGGATAGAGATGATTTATTTATTTATTAATTTATTAAGTCATGTACATATAAAAATATTAGGTGTTGTTGTGTTTGTTTAAATATAAAACGCAGTTATCTTTTTGAAGTACAGATCCCAAGGGTTACCAGGACGATTCCAGGACAGTTTTTGAAGGCGGGGCAGTCCAAAAAGGACTCAAATATACTCAGTGATTTATTTTAAATGCAACTAGATAAATAAAAGGACCGCATAGTCTACAGTTTATGGCTTGCATAAACAAAAGGAAGAATTGGAAAAATATCTTCAACGGGGAGGCTGAGGCTGCGGATCCTATCAACTATTATTATCACGTTCACGGACATTACGTCGAGAGACGTAAATTAAAACCCTCGTAATATGGCACTACGTCTGTAGACGGGAATTTAGATTTCATTAAAAGTGGCGCTCCGTCTACAGCCGAATATTTGTTATAAGTAGTATTTATAGGGAGTTTATGACTCTGTGCCAATTTTGGATGTAACACAAACCCACCAGTGCCACAGCAAGCACTCATAATGGTGCACACAAGTTTGTCTCCGTCACACATACAAAAAAAGACCTCGCGTTGTGGCACTACGTCTGTAGGCGGACAATGTCAATACAAGGTCATCGTCTGTGGCCGTTACTGCCGCAACACTTACTTCCAAAACTGAACAATGTGACAGTCCGTCCCCAGACGTAATATCAATTGTATGGAAAAAATCTGTGCCACAGCACAAATTATTGGATGAGGTCTTGTGTCCGTGAACGTGTTATAATCAAGAATACTGAGATATAGCGCGTGCATTCGCCTATAGATTCGTAGCGCAGGTCGCTCATTTTGCTTAGTATCGCTTATTTTCTCAATCTGTATCAGGAGCCTTATTCGGTTTTATTGGTGGATTTTCAACGCCTTATTAAAGTCAAAAATTCATGTATTGATTCTATTCTGCGATATGGTGTGACACTATGGGGTAGATCTTCTGATGTGGATGATGTTTTCTTAATGCAAAAAAAATGCATTAGAGCTATATTTGAACTCATACAAATAGATTCATGCAGACCTTTCTTTAGAGAGTATAATATTTTAACGCTAAGTTACGTAGTGTTTACATTTTAGACGCATGCATATTTGTATATAAATATGAACATCTGTGTTGTCCTGCTAAAGAAATGTACAAAAATCCTTTGCGATCTCAATATCGCAACAAATTATATGTACCGTTATCAAAATTATCACTTGTAGCAAAAAATAGCTATGTAATGTGCATTAAAATCTATAATAAACTAGCTGACACATTAAAGGATCTGACCTTCTGTAAATTTAAAATAATGTTATGAAAATGGCTGGCTGATAAGTGCATTTATAGTGTTCAGGAATTTTTAAACTATGATTAAAGTTAAGTTATTGTTTTCGTTTTTATGTGAATTTCGCATGCCTTGTTTGGTAGATTTTAGTGAGACTTAATGTACTTAATTCATGTAATCTTATTGTACCTGAAATCAAGTGAAATAAATTGATTTGAATTTGAATTTGAATTTGAAGGATCCTGTAGCCGTCGCGATCCTCGTGAAATGACTACCAAGTTTTTATCTGTTAGCACAGAATAAGTAATAGTACTACTGTTAGTTGTAAATTTGTCTCAAGCAAATATAGACAAAATAAAATATAGAAATTTTGTTTTACTTCTTTGTCCGCGTGATTAATACCTAGATACCCATACAATTATAGCTTTGTAGTACTAACATTCTATAAGCTGACCCACAGACGTACGGTCGGACGAACGCGAAACTATAAGGGTTCTTTGTTAGGACTCGGACTACGGAACCGAAAAAAGTGCATGTTTACTCACTACCTATATCGCTACATAAAACAATTGTAGCCATAACTTACTCGTTACCTATTAATTAGGGTGACTTTACCCCTAAGGGGTAATTACCCTTAGATAGAGAACCACAGCGTAAGACGCAGAGTTGCCAACAAGATTAATATAAAATATGCTAGACAACAGTAAAAAAATAAGCCAAAATGTATGAAAGCATATTCCAGTATCATATAAAGAGTAATTTAATTTTAATTGTTTATTAATCAACAAAATTTTTTTGTCGATTAAATACTATTCACACTTTTTGTGAATAGGATTTAATCGACTATGTTTTCGAATAAAATGTTGATTTGATATAAGTATTGGTCTTTATCCACAAGTGACGTGCTTGTAGACGTGCAAGCTTGAGTGTCAAGACTAAGTATAACTGTCCTTGGTACTGTTGAAACCTCTTTTACAATGGTTGAGACTGGCAGCCTAACGCCAGATTTGAATGTATTTAAATACATTAAGGCGCAGTACGCTGTCCGGGACTATGTAGGACAAGCAGCATTTCCCTGCCTTCTTGACGTCGAATCTGACATATAAAATCGCGTTTGTTTAATGGTTCCAATTTAATTAATTATTTTTTATATGCTATAAAAATATGCTACTGAACGTCAATAAAATATGCTAAATCTAGCCTAAAGTATGCTTAATGGGCAACACTGCTAAGACGTGTCTACACTCAACGAGACTTCGCATTCAGAATACAGCCCGCGCCGGCGCGCTATCATTACACTGTCACTGCGTTTATCTTAATTCTCGTAATAACCCCGCAACGTTTACGCTGATCGATGCTAATGGCTTTTATTGATATAGGCTAGGTGTTAGTTTAGCCTATACGACGGTGGTTAGCGCCCGTAAACTGGCCTATTGCCACACTAGTGGCATTCTTGACAATCCATGACTTATAGAGCAGCTGTTACTGGCAATTTGTAAAAAGGAATTTTAAACGAATAAATTAGACAAAAATACATACAGTTGAACATAGGAGCCTCCTCCTTTTTAAGTTGGTTAAAATACACATGGTTAGGTATAAACGAAAGCCCCCATGGACCCATGTCAAACTAAATTGAGATTTCGTAATTTTATTTACTTACGTCCCATTCTCGTTACCTAGCAGTTATTTCATCTGCATTTCTATAAACTTTCTTTGCTTTATCTGAGCCAAATACATAAGTCAAAACATCGTAAATACCTAAAGTTGAACAGATCTTCAGTTTTTGTAGACTTCTACTTTATGAAAGTTACATTTCAAATTTACCATGAGCTTTACGGCGAAGGAAAATATAGTGAGTAAACCTGCACACATCTGAGAAGAGATTCAATTGTGTGTGACATGTTCCTAATCCGCAGTGGGCCCGCGCGGGAACTACAGCCCAAGCCCTCTCATTCTGAGAGGAGGCCGTATGTAGGCTGGCACGATGATGATGATAGTTTATTTGCACCGAGTTTCAACAACAATGCTAATGTGAAACTGCTGACATTCTACCACATCCACATGACCCTTGTATGACCACAACAGACCGGGAGCGCGGGGCGCCGACGGAGAGCGTGCCCAGCGCGGTCAATAACACTGAATCAAATACGGTGTGCCGCGCTGCCGGCGTGTCACCGTATATTTGATTCAGTGTTACAGAGCGCGCTGAGCACACTCCGTTGGCGCCCCGCGCTCCCGGTTTGTGGTGGCCTTTACAGCGGCTATGTAACAACACTGTTTCCTTAATCCAAATTACCGGTAATTATAACTACGAATCACATGGCAAATCAAAGCTGGCAACACGTTCGCGGGCTAATAGGTAATTAAGGCCGAGCCGGTACAGGCTGATTACCGGTTCGCAATTACGGTATAGGATACACAGGATGGTGAAGGCGTCAATCCCGCCCCAGTGTGCTGCCTTTACACTGTATAGATAAGAGAGTAGACGCAAAGCAAAATGAAAGGCGAGTTTCACAGAGTCGTATATTTTTATACGGGGTGAATCAACTTTTTCTTGCCACCCGTTGCTATGGTTACTCAAATTTTGTCTCATGGACAACCTAAGCATAGTTATTTGTGTCACAAGGGAGCAAAATGATGTATTTACGGCGAGGGCAGTACAGTCGACTACAAAAAAATCGATACGGCCAAAGTTACAAAAATATGTATACACAACCTTAATGTTAAGTCAATAAAGGTGTGTATACATATCTTTGTAACTTTGGCGGTATCGATCTTTTTGTAGTCGACTGTACATTGAATCCAGAGTGAAGCGAATCCTGAGCGTAACGAAGGATTCAAGTGTTAACGCCCAAGACAAAAATAATTTTGCTCCTGAGTGACACATACAACTTTTCACACCGACTATGAGGAAAATGGATTTTGTGATAGATAGGGACAGGTTACCACAGATAAAGTATTCCTGTGCTACTGCAATGTTAAGAAATAATCGAATGGAATCGAATATTACGGATATCAAAATTCATTAAATCACAACAACAATCATCGATAGTTTTCATTTAATTAAAACGTATAATTTATTGTGCTATTTTTGTTGCGTTTTAATTTTCTGATCCACTATTGATGCACCACCTGCTGTAAACTAGTCCTTCCTTCTTTCTGTTAAAGGGTTGCCTGGAAGAGATCGCTCTTAAGCGATAAGGCCGCCTATTGCTTACCTTGTAACTTACTCTCTGTGTACCTATTTTCTGTATTGCTTACTATTCCTGGTGTACAATAAAGAGTCATTGTATTGTATTGTATTGTATTGTAATTTTGTTAAACTATTACGAAAAATTCATGAATTTTCATATAACGTTGTTAAATTTAAAACATGAAATACGTTCGTTTTTAATCGATTACGATGAAATAATTACAATCGATTATTTTATTATTAAGGTCTGTGTTCATTGGCACATTGCGTAAATGATACATAACGTAAATGATATATAACGACCGCTTTAGCCTAGTTGGTAGTGACCCTGCCTACGAAGCAAGAGGTCCTGGGTTCAAATCCCGGTAAGGGCATTTATTTGTGTGATGAGCACGAATATTTGATCCTGAGTTATGGATGTTTTCTATGTATTTAAGTATTTATTTATCTATATAAGTATGTTTATCCGTTGCTTAGTACCCATAACACAAGCTTTGCTAAGCTTACTTTGGGACTAGGTCAATTGGTGTGAATTGTCCCATGATATTTATTTATTTATTTATTTATTTATACATGCCAATGAATAAATTAAAAAAGTAGCTTGAACAGAAAAGTAGCATTTTGATCCCTGTCGTCAGGGAGCAAAATCTACTTTTCCGAATGAAAGTTGTGAATAGATACGTTATACGTTTGTGCGACACTATACCTATATGTTTTTTCTGTCAGCTTTGAGTCGCTCAACGGACTATGGAAAGGGCTATGCTCAGAGTTTGTTCACGGGATCGAATCAGGAATGAGAAGATCCGTAAAAGTGCCGGGGTCACCGACATAGCCAGACGGATTAGCTCTTTGAAATGGCAATGGGCAGGTCATATAAGGTAACGGCAGCGATTTCCGTGGTATTCAAAATCGGCATTCTATTCCGTGGTATTTTTATTTATGCGTTTTGTGATGTATTTAAGAGACTTGCAGTAAATTTGCTCATACAAGAATAAAAAGTAATTTTTTGTCAACGAAATTAACAGCACTAGTGAACATATATCAAGCAAGGGGCCATAAAAATTGTCAGTAAACGCAACGTTGCCGCAGAAGCAGGTTGTGTCATACAAACGCAAGATACCTCGCGTAAGTACAACCGTGTTTCTAATTAGTGATTTGGATAATAAATATGACAGTTACTTTAATGTTGCGGTTTTGTAATGTTAGATAGTAGTATCTTTTATGACTTAAGATCATAATTTTTTCATATTTTTGGACAGAAATACGTTAAAAACGGTAAATTAAATACAGCGGAATAAGCATCCATATTTTTGCAGTGGCAGATTATTCCGAGGTATGCCTCGGCTTAAGATGTAACAATACTTTCCATTCCGAGTTAATTTATTTTAAATTTTGCTTAGCACTTATATTAAATATTTATGGAAATGTAATCTTTAGCTAATACAGCAGGTAAAGAGCAATATCCGTGGTATTAAAAAGTGATCAGAACTCTTAATTTTTAAAGATTCGCTGATCACAATAAAGTATGTTTTCTTAGAAACCCTTAAATATACACGTCATTTTACTTTTATGAAAAATTGAAGTATTTTGCTTGTTAAGATATGAAAGTTGAGTTTTTTTTGAAGATTGGAATATGAGCTTTCGATTTACATTAAAAAAATCTCTGTTTACTTGTTTTTTTTATGGGTCGGAATTATGTTTTTTGATAACCTGGATTGAAGATAAATCCGATGGTGGGAAAACCCCAACACACGGAAATAGCATATATGGGAATCTAAATCCGTGTTACGAAGAATTTGTACCCCTCGGAATTATCTTCTCATATAATGTAATTCTGAGTGGTATTGCCAACAAAATTGAAATTTAGGGTACCGTAAAATTGGATATAAAGTCACTGTCAATTGAAATTGCAAACAATGTAAAACAAACCTTGTATTTAAAATGTCTTTAATTTCCATTTTCCCTCATCAAATACTGCTAAATTCATGTGTTATTTAATCTATACTTACCACAATATTATCCCAAATTAATTTAGATATAAGTAATTATAAGAATTATTTTTGATAGGTACAGTCCTCAAAATTAAATTATTATTCTTATTTAAGTATCTCTACCAGTAAACCTTTCTTTTCTAACCTTTCCATACTTTCTGGCCATTATTAATTTGATCTCTAACTTGTGTCCATAGTTCTGTATTTTTGTAGTAAATCATACTAAATATTTTTTTTAATTTATTATGTCTATTTTTTTAGGATAGGTTATTAAAATATTTAAGTTTGCGCAAAATATACAGACGCTACAAAAAATATTTTTATTGTACGGAACCAAGCAAAATATTTAGTCGTTACCCACGGAATTGTCAGCCAAAACACACGGAATAAGATTTACTAGCTATGGATTAACACGGAATAAGAATTTTTCACATTCCTGCCTTTAAAAAATATTTTTTACTATTAAATCATCCAAGACAAACTACAAAAGTAAAAAAAATCAAAGTTCACTTAAGGTACTCCTAAAAAAAATATATTTTCTGACTCTATTTTATTCAGAAGTGCTTATTTTTTTGATGTATTTGAAAAATGTCCTTAAACCCCACGGAATTCGCTGCCGTTACCTTAGCACGCAGAACTGATGGCCGTTGTGGCCGAAAAGTTCTTGAATAGAGACTGTGGTCTGGCAAGTGCAGCGTGAGACGTAGACGTCCAATAACGAGATGAACGGACGATTTGGTAAAGGCCGCAGGTTCAAGGTCGCAAGGATGCAAGCCGCTTCCAACCATAGTGATTGGGTATCAATGAGGGGGGGTTATCCTACTACGTTTTCTTGACAAATGCCGGCATCCTCAGCTTCCACATAGAATCAATATATGTCACAAACATCCAACTATCACCAAAAGACGCTCACGGCTTTCAAGGTCTGCGAGCTCAATGTCAAAGCTGCTAGTACCTACTACTCTATGTTACGTTAAATTAGCCTTTTATGTTAAATGTGATAATAACAAAAGTAAAATCTACTCTGAAATTGACTCTACAACAAGTCTGCTGTCTCAACGATTTACAATATACCAGGTAGACATTTGACATGTAATTACAAGACATAACTATCAGTTTTAATTCCCAATTTTATCGCGGTCTTAGAACTCTTAGATGATTGATTACTTAGATGTTTTTAAACATCACGTCTTCGCCGATATTTTTGATGTTAAGTACTGCACCTCCAGTGATGTTGTAGACAGTAGTGTAAACACAGCACCCAGCCAGTATATAATTATTACTAACATCGAGCAGTTTGGCGCGATGCGTAATTAAAACATAGTTAGAGGCGACGGTGGATTGATGCCCTAATAGAAATGTACCACATTACATTAATGGAGGGCAGAGCTATCGCTTTTTTATTTGATTGATGAGGCTTACACGTTAGTGTTATAATTATAATCAAGAGATTAAGACATCTTGTTTTTGTATATACAAAAAAATATCCTAATTATTACGTATACTCGTATTTTGTAATAGTAACACCACAAATGGACTTATGTCATCCGTTCGACACAAACGGTCGTTTTTTTCAAGGGTTTTTCAGGAGTTTCAGGGACTCAATTAGTACTAGTTAAATCTCCGCTATCTGCCTGCCTCACAGTCTCTCATAGGGCTGTATCTTTTGAATCTTATTAGGTAGTATAGCCGTGGTGGCCTAGCGGTTTGACCTATGACCTCTCAAGCAGAAGGTCGTGGGTTCAAACCCTGGCTCGCACCTCTGAGTTTTTCGGAATTTATGTGCGAAATTACATTTGAAATGTACCATGAGCTTTACGATGAAGGAAAACATCGTGATGAAACCTGAGTACACCTGCGAAGAAATTCAATGGTGTGTGTGAAGTTCCCAAAAACTTGTTGAGGACAAAATCGTTAATAATCTACAAGCGTTTTACGTCAAAAATGTAACAAGTACTAACCAAGTACTAAATCTACAAGCGTTTTCCGTTTAATTTGTACTGTTTATTCGCACTGTCGGAATTGAATTAACGCCATTACACTGATCATTCCGTTTGCAAAAACGTTACAAACCTGTAATAGCAAAATACTTGTTTCTTGATGCAGCTTTGTAACCTTTTATGAATAAGGAATAATCCAACGGTGCTGCAAAACTGTAGAAATTAGAGGAATATGCCACTTTGCTAAGTACCTGTCACATTTTTTAAGGAATAGTTTTATTGACGACCAGATGGCCTAGTGGTTAGAGAACCTGACTACGAAGCTTGAGGTCCCGGGTTCGATTCCCGTGTCGGGGCCGATATTTGTATGAAAATACTAATGTTTGTTCTCGGGTCTTGGGTGTTTAATATGTATTTAAGTATGTATCTATCTATATAAGTATGTTTGTTTATCCGTTGCCTAGTACCCATAACACAAGCTTTATTTAGCTTACTTTGGGACTAAGTCAATTGGTGTAGATTGTCCCGTGATATTTATATTTATATTTATATTTATATATATTTTTTTTTTTTTTTTATGATATAGGGGGCAAACGAGCAGACGGATCGCCTGATGGTAAACGATTACCGTCGCCCATGGACACCTGCGACACCAAAAGAGTCACAAGTGCGTTGCCGGCCTTTTAGGTAGGAGTACGCTCTTTTTTTGAAAGCTTAGATCTGTTATCGTTGTAATCGTCTTGGACATAAGGCTTCCGAATGTCGGGAAGACTATCCTAAGTCGAAACAACACTGTAATAATGTAGATGATGGATTAATGTCTTTAAATGTTTCAGGTTTAGTGGAATGTAGCATTGTTGATAATTTAAAACAACAATGGGTGCTTGATTCCGGGTGCACGTCCCACTTATGCAACGATGTCAATTTATTCGGAGGTACACTTGAAGAGTATAAAGGTAAATTGAGGTTAGCTACTAACATGAATGCCGAGGTCCAAGGTAGGGGATTGGTTACACTATCGGTAGTGGATGGTAGCTCAGCACGGCCTGTTGAATTTAAAGATACCCTCTACGTACCAGATTTAAGGACTAATTTAATTTCGGTCGCCAAAATTACGGATAATGCCTATGATGTGAACTTCACACGTGATGTGGCCGTACTAGTTGATAAAAATGGTAAAGTTAGGCTAACTGCACACCGTAGAGGCAACCTTTACTGTTTTCCAGAATGCGATTCTGTTAATGCAGTAACAAACTGTAAGATAGATCTGAAACTGTGGCATGAACGCTTGGGGCATCTCAATGCTAAAGATTTAATTAAACTACTACGAAAAATAGGCCTTGACGTGAACTCAAATGAGATCAATGTAAGTACTTTGCGTGGTTGTGATATTTGTGCTAGAGGAAAAATGACTGTGTTACCATTTAGTGACTCAAACGGTCCGTGTAATGAACGATTGCGTATTGTATATTCCGACATAGTAGGTCCAATGAGATGCGAATCAAAATCCGGTGCTAAATATTTTATCACCTTTATTGACGATAGTACTCGTTGGTGTGAGGTTTATTTTCTGAAGACCAAAGATAAAGCGTTAGAAGCATTTAAACTGTACAAAAATTATGTCGAAAAATATACTGGGTCAAAAATAAAATACTTTCAGTCAGATAATGGTGGGGAGTATGTCAATGTAGAATTCGACGAATTTTTACGCAAGGAGGGAATACAGAGACGACTGACCGTACCTCGTACACCTCAACAAAATGGAGTTGCGGAGAAAATGAACCGTACGCTGGTTGAGATGGCTAGGTGTATGCTTCTAAATAGTAATTTGTGTATTGGATTTTGGGCTGAAGCTATTAATACGGCATGTTACGTTAGGAACCGCTGCCAAACTTCTGCCTTAGACGGTGATATTCCATATGAAAAATGGTGTCAAAAAAGAGTGAATGTCTACTATCTACGTAGATTTGGAGAAAGAGTATATGTTCTGGATAAAAATCCAAACATAGGCAAGTTCGATGCTCGTGGAATCGCAGGAGTATTTGTAGGATATTCAAAAACAACCAAAGGGTTTAGAGTATGGATACCTGAGAAAAGAAAATTTGTTGTCTCTAGAGACATTAAATTCATTGAATTGTTATCGAAAGATTCAGCGACAGAATCACTTGATGACGCAAAAGACTTCATAGAGATGATTTCAACTGGAAATGATGTACAAACTAGTGTTGGTAATGATAATAATAGACAAGATCAAGCGTCAGTAGAGATGGTCTTCACTAAAGAAGTAAACGGACAAGATGAATTGCCAATTATTTCAGAAAATGTAGAAGGAAGACATGATCTTGAAATAAACTCAGATCAAGGACCAGAAAATTTAGAAGGGAGTCTTGATATAGAAGTAAATCCAGATGAAGAACGTGAGGTGGTATTAAAAAGAGGATCCGGTAGGCCAAAAACAGTTCGCACAGGTCGACCAGGACGACTGAGGAAGGTCTACAACTATGTTGAAGTAGAAAAAAGAAATAGCGAGTCTGAAACAGAAGAGTATAGTGACTGCATCGACTACGCAGGGGCAGCTTCTGAGATATCTTTGAATGACGCTTTACGTAGCCCTGAACGCTCGAAATGGGAAGACGCAATACTGTCCGAAATAAGGAGCCTAGTACAGAAAGGCACTTGGACTATTGTCAAAACACCACCAAGCATAAATGTCATTGGCTGTAGATACGTACTAACTACTAAAATAAATGTTGATAAAACTACTAAGAAAAAGGCCAGGTTAGTGGCACAAGGATTTAGCCAGCGATTTGGAGTGGATTATGAAAAGACATTTGCGCCCGTTGCTAGATTAGAAACAGTACGATTAATGATGGCAATTGCTGTAGAGATGGACTTAGAGATTCATCAAGTGGATATCAATACTGCATACTTAAATGGAAACCTGGATGAACAAATTTACATGCGTATTCCACGCTTACTAAAGGAATGTCTGTTAAAATTGGCACATAATAAAGATGAAGACCCTGTGATAGTAAAAAACGCAAAGGAAATGCTCGAGTGCTTGGAGGCTGGAGGTGATACATGTCTATTAAAGAAATCGTTATATGGGTTAAAGCAGGCTGGGCGACAATGGAATATACGATTTGACAAGAAACTAAAAGACATGGGATTAAAACAGTCTCTTAATGAGCCATGTCTGTATATGAGACATCAAGATGACAAATATTTATTTGTCCTTGTTTTCGTGGACGATGTACTAATTGCATCAGACTGTGAAGGGCGGATATGTCGATTTAAAAACGAATTGAAAAAGGAGTTCGATCTCAAGGATTACGGGAAGGTTAAATACTTTCTGGGAATAGACATTAAAAAAAATGAATATGGCATTACGTTGTCACAGGAAGGGTACGTCAAGACTATTTTGGAAAAATTCGGTTTATCTAACTGCAATTCTTGTAAAACTCCGAGTGAATTGTCCGATATATTTTTAAGCGAAACCAAAAAGGACGAAGTGAAAGAAAAATGGCCATACCGCGAACTAATTGGGTCGCTTATGTATCTGTCTGTAGCAACAAGGCCTGACATTACGAATACTGTTGTTAAACTTGCTCAGTTTGTAAGTAATCCTAATTTGAGTCATTGGAAGGCAGCAAAAAGGGTCTTACGATACCTCAAGGGCACGGCGAACTATGGTCTGATTTATAGGAAAACTGGTAAGCCGATTCAAGCATACTGCGATGAAAATTGGGGTAGTTGCCCAATGGATAGAAAATCTTATTCCGGTTATTGTTTTATTCTAGGAGGTGCTAGTATTTCTTGGTCTTCTAGAAAACAGAGGACAGTAGCGACGTCTACTTGTGAAGCGGAGTACGTCAGTCTTGCGGAAGCATTCAAGGAAGGTCTATATCTTCAAAGTCTGCTAACAGAAATGAACTTACCAGGGTATGCCACTATCTCTATTAATACCGATAGTCAATCAGCAATGTTTCTTGCGCAGGACCCCGTCTTTCATGGTAGAAGCAAACACATTGATATTAAATATCATTTTATTAGAGGTGTTTTAAAAGATAACAATAATATAATGTTGGGACATGTACCTACGGAATCCATGCTGGCAGATGTATTAACAAAAGCACTGCCCAGCATAAAACACAACAGATGTTTGAATGGCTTGGGTCTTAGACCTTGCTAATTCATAATTTTATATTTTTTGCTAATGAGTTGACTTTATTTTCTTTCTTGTTGTATCTTTTATGTACCTAAGTGTAGGCAATAGTACATATTAACTTTATTTGTTTATGTTGTGTTGATTACTTATGAAAAGCAATAAACTTTGCATTTGAGAGGGCGTGTTGAGGTCTGTTATCAAACGCATAGTTTTTGCTGGCTGTTTATAATACCTAAATAGTAAGATTTCATATTGACATGTATGTTTTGTTGTTCCTTGACATTCGTGTGTAAAAAGATTATTTGCCTGATTATAAAATATATTATTTACTGTTATGTTATTGTGATTCTACAATCTAGCGCTAGCTGTGCTGTGCCAACTTTACTAATATCCTCAACAAATTAAATGTTTATAACAACATTTAAATTAATAATTATAAAATAAAACGCATGAATCTTTTCTTATGACAGAAGAAGAATGTTTTTATTTCTTCTAAAATATATTATATGGCATTATAGATGGCCAGTAACATTTTCAACTTAAATGAGTTTTTATGTCACAGACAAATATCCCCACCGAAAGATAGATAAACTAAGAACATATAACCAGTAAAACTGAATTGAGCAATATTAAATTAATTACAAAATAAATGCGGTAAAATTTAGATAAATTAACATTTAAGTAAATGGACTGTGACATCAATTGATTAATTTTTAAATCTTAAGATATTTATATTTATATTTATATTTATATTTATATTTATATTTATATTTATATTTATATTTATATTTATATTTATATTTATATTTATATTTATATTTATATTTATATTTATATTTATATTTATATTTATATTTATATTTATATTTATATTTATATTTATATTTATATTTATATTTATATTTATATCTATATTTATATTTATATTTATATTTATATTTATATTTATATTTATATTTATATTTATATTTATATTTATATTTATATATATATTTATATTTATTTATATTTATTGAACAACTATTTTTATTTTTACTTACCTTCATCAGAACGGAGAAGCAAGGTAACTAACTATGTTAGGTATGAAGTTTCATTGATAGGTAGGCATAGACCCCCGAACAGTAACGCCATGATTTACAAGTTTCATTTCCTTTTTTTTTAATTTGTTTTCTACTATCAGTGTCGGCCTACTTATATCTTGCGTGTGAAACAGAGCATTTTTTTTAAATAAATAGTAATATTACGCCTACAGAAATAAGCGGGAGTTTAAAATGCAACCTCAAAAACCAGTAAGGTAACTTTCGAACTTCAAATTCGCTTGAACAGATATACAAAGATCAAGTCATTCTTTTGTTTCATTTTGAAATTGGAAACTGTCATCATTTACCGCTCTTTTACTTTCATGGGAAAATAAATTCAAAGAAAATCGGGTAGGTACATTTAAGGCCTTTAGCGACATAGTTTTGTAGAAAACGGATGAAAAAGTAACTAACATTTTTAACCTGCTCTTATATAATTTCAATAACTAGAAAAAGATAGCCTTACATTTAAGGCGGATCCGTACTTAAGCATGCCAAGGGTTAATAGTGTCTCTGAGACTAGTGATCATTAAAAGAAGTTATTTTATTTTAGGTACCTGGGTGGATATATTATCTTGTAAAAAAACAATAACAAGAGGGCAAACAATATAATTAAATCACACACGCAACCTGAATTTAAATAATAAGATCACATTATTAACGACGTCAAAACGAAAATGGCTGTCGCCTCGTTCGGCAATCGTCATCGCTTGTATGTTAAGAAAGTCACAACACGAGCTGTCAAATCAATTTCATTCACGCGAGCAGATCATTAAAGTTGAATTAAAGCTATCTCTCGTTCGTGAGAACGCCGCTCATTCGCTCACTCATTCGTTCAGTCATTCGTTGGCTCACGATCCGTTAATAGGGTTCATAAAAATTTGTCAGTGCCGAGGAAAGTGAGCTATTTGCGTGAGATTCGTATAATTTACATGCATTTGTAGCGCTAATGTTTGCAATGAGGACTACCTGAATGTATGAGGGCATTTGCAAGTTGCGTAAGATCGTAAAGATTTATATTGCGCATAACAAAAAAAGTTGAATTGCGGGTTTATTTGTGTGATGACTGTACTAAAGAAAAGGAAATTTTAAATTCATTTTGTTAATTACAGTTATTATACTACCCACTGTAATAGCGGCTTGGTAGTTCTAAAAGAAATAAAAAGTAGGTATGCACCGTATGCACGTTTGCATGTATCTCAGACGAGGTAGAGTTGATAAGGTTGCACCGGTGGTTAAAAAAAAATCATGAAACATTCCGTTGTGCGACAGAAAATTATCCAACCATTAACTGTTAATTTTTGTGACACGATCAAGGGCGACTAAATCAAGAGGAATAGACTGTAGCTAGTTTTATCAGAGCGAAGTCTTTGTACCATTCGTTTTCGGGTTTAGCCCTAGAGGCCTAGGTACTACATTTAATGCAACAATAAGAAGGTATATGTATTGTATATTGTATTAATAAAGCTTCTTTTAAACAAGAAATACTTACTTTTACTTGAAAAAAAAAAAAAAATTTTTTTTTTAGGTAAATTACTTTTATTTGTATTTTGTGTTCTTTTGAGAAGTATAGGCACATTTCTTGCAAATGCTAATGTCAAAAGCTATTCGTATATTTGCGAATACGAATATTATGTTCAAGGCGTGGTCAAATTCTGTAGCAAAAACCAAATGGCCTTTTAGTACAGCTGTAACTACCAATCTCCATGTACCTTTATCATTTTAATGGAACAGTCCCACAACCCTCCAAATCATGGATCACTCATAGACACCAGTCAATCGAAGCCGCGTTCCCATATCAATCCTGAGCCGGCGACACTGACAGCCTGTAATGAGCGACATTAGTCGCCATACAATGCCTGAAAACGCTTCATTCATTTCGCCATCATAAGTGTTAATGAATAATTGAGGCGTATTGTTAAGTATAAACGTTTGTTGCAAGCGTTTAGCGGTTGTCAATTCTGTTTGCTAAACAGCGCTAAAAAACCGGCCAATTTCTAGGCGTCTCCGTACCTTATGCACAATGTTGAACGATTTATCATGTTATTCTTGTATAATATATTTTCGTGTACCTAATCAGTGGCGCAGGACCTAAATTTGGTGCGGTCAGATATAAATACTTTGCAAGATCCTATGATAATGCACCGCACATTAGATGACGGATGTTTCCATGAGCAAAATAATTGCTATATATATCCATGCTTTCTAGCACTAATAGCCACTGCACTAAGCCGCGGACAGACAGACAGACAGACGGACGGACGACAGACAGACATGACGAAACTATAAGGGTTCCGTTTTGCCATTTTGGCTCAGGAACCCTAAAGCGATAAACTTACCGAGGCGCGATGCCTCTCAGACTGCGAGGCCGTAGGCGGTGGCCTACGTCGCCTACACCTAGCGCCGCCTCTATATCTAATCTACTAGGTATAACTGAAAAACCATTTTCTGTATTTTCACCCTCATCTTAAAAAATACTTTAAGTACCACGCGTCCGTGTCTGAGTCATAAAAATGCATGTGTATTAGCAAATTTCTACTTAATCGCTCCAAGTAAATTGGCCATGACAGACAGGCAGATATACAGACATACGAGTGATCCCATATGGGTTTTTCCTTTGAACTTCGGTACCCTAAAAAATAAAGTATCATTATTGATAGTGAAGCTTTTGTAACAAATCTCGTCACAAAATTTTTGCCTAAATATTCATAAATTGTACCTAAGTATATCAAAAATAGGATTCCTTTTTAGTTTCGTGCCTAGTGTAGAGAACGATCCTTTTCAGATAAATTATCCGATTCAAACTGTATTTATCCAACGTTTTGGAATTATAATATGGATTACAAAATCGAAGGTATTTCTAAAGATTTTAGCTAGTAAAACTTGATTACTACTATAAATTAGGATCATCGGGTTCTCGACAAGTTAATAAATAAAATGCTTACGCGTGTCTTATGCGTTTTAGTTTGGTCGTTAAATCGTTAAGTAAATAATGCTTTATGATGTATTTTATAATCCTCTGTAAATTTTATAATACTAACTTATTCAAACTCTTTACTGCCTAACAAAGGCACAATAAAAGGAAATCAATTGACTGATTTTAATGCAACTCGGAATTTTCGAATTTGGAACGCGACCACTCTACAAATTGCCTTCATAAACGCGGTAATTGGAAGCTTATTGGCCAGTAGCTTTAACTGAAACTAAATTAAAAATTTAATGTTGCCTCATTTAAATTTGTTAATTTAGCTTTTATTATTGAAACACCAAAGTTAATTTATCACTTACTATCATTTAAGTTTCTCATCGAGGAAATAAGCAGGTCTTTATCCAATTAACGTTGGCCGTAAATTATTCGACTTGACGTTTAAAAATAAAACTATTAATAAAAGCAAATTAATAATTGACGAATAAAGCATTCAAGCCACACGATGTCCAATAAATTAAATAAATCGCAGTATCACACGCATTATTATAGAGATAACTAAATAAGAGCTGGTTAAACAATAACTAAGTGCTAAATTGCACGGTATCGGGGTAATTAATGTGTTGAGATAATAGTTAAGTACACACATACTTACCTATATGAATATGTTTGAAAATGTTAAAACTGCTTTAAGTGAGGTATGAATTCGTTGGCGTTGGCATAGCGGTCAAGATAAGCGCCCAGAAAACTAATCTTAGTTTAAAGCGACAGTAAATTATGACACTGGCCATCTCATTCCGCCCGAGCCAAAAAGCCTACGAGAAAAAAATGAAGCGTTCGAAATTTAATTTATTCAAAATTGAAACGTCACGGCACACAAAGGCGCGGGCACAATGGCGGCGGCCGCGCGAGTGTTAACACGAAAATTAAATGCTGATATCACAATTAATCAAGAGGCTATATTAATAATTGGCTATTCACTACGCCGTGAGGTGTCAAATTATATTGCTCAATTAACCGCTGGTGGAATAGAATAGGGCGTGTTTGGCCCTGTTTATAAATACAGAACTTGTTTTCTTTTGTGCCGTGGATACTGGGAAAGTTTTTGTAACGCCGCATGGAGTTAATAAGTACTGCACAATAGATTAGATGGAGTATGATACCAGAGTGGATGAGGTGTTCGGGGCGCTGTACTATAATGGTAGGTAGGTACGTTCGGTTTATGTTCTTCTTCAAGTTTTGTCTTCTAACTGAATTTGGCCTTTTATAGTTGTATTTCATTTGCATTTTAGTTTTACCCATCAACGCATTTAGTTCTTGTGAATAATTTATGGTTCTTGTACGAATTTATTTTAGTGAAAATGTAAAAAAAAATAACATTTAAGTATTTATCTGACTGTAAAGATGAAATGCGGCTAAGCTCTTTCCAAGAAAGTTAAAATGAAAAGAAAAAAAATAGTCTTACATTTATTATGATAACGATAACACTTAGGACGAATATAACTTATTTATAACTTAGGACGAAGTAAGTGACTAATACTGAACCTCCATTTGTAGTTGAACCTATATGTAATGAACTTAGAAATTACTGAACTCAATTTTGTGTTCCGAAATTCCACAGTTTTTAATACAGTTTCCGTCAAATGAGTTTCGCTTAACAAATTAAGCCCTCAAATGGATTACAAAACTGTGAAATCACGCATTAAAAATACTGGAACCATAAAAATAAAACAGTTTAGCGTTGTGTAGGACCGAGCCGTCGTCGACAATAAAATGAATGTTTAATAACTACTAATACATTATTAACCCATATATATTTTAATCTACACAAATGTCTTTAGTGGGTCCGGTGATGTTTAATACAGTTGTAGAGATGGTTGTGTTACGTCGTAAATAAGTATCGATAGTTGTCGATAAAGGTCTATTTTGTCAATAAAATATCATACGCCTTTTTACACGTATTTCATTTATTTTATCGTTTTTACAAAGATTAAAATAAGCAGAAAAGGCAGTGATTGAATGGAAGACAATAATATTTATTGAAAATTTACATAATACTTAGAACAGAGAACTAAAGATAGGTATGTCTCCAAATATAACATGAAGATTTCTACATGAGAAATAAACATAATTAGGTACTGATGAGACGCAACGCCAAAAAATCCATCTTTCCCCACAAAAAATGGTCCTTGCAAGTAATTTTATTCACAGACATAGAGCGCAACAACATTCCACTTAACTGAATGCAGCTACGGTAATATTACACTGAAAACTTAAAACGTGATAAAAATCTTTAACTATCGATAAAAATTGGCCACATCACTATAATAGGGTTTGGACAGACGGTCATACGAGAGATTATTTACGGTCGATATATTTTTAGGATTAGTAAGAAAATTATTTCATTCCGAGCTCATAAGCGGCAACGTACCTGACAGGGCCCACGTTATTAATTTTATTTTTTCCCGCCGAGAAACACGCGGGCTACCGTTGGCATGTCGGAACATTAAATGCAGATTAAAAAATAATTATGTATCTTAAAATTGCGCGTTGGAAATTCAGAGGGTACGATGCGCACCATTTCTCCATACAAACGTAATCCCCTGTTTCCTCCCTGGATAATGGCTTTAGAGACACATTTTTTTTACTGTGTAATCTGTATCTACCACAGCTATGCCCCTATGTTTCGTTTTTTTCCATATTTCAATTAACATAAGAAATATGAGCTTTCAAAAACCGAAGAAATTGCCCAATTTCAACGTCATTTTCAGACACTCGTCAGAAAAGAATCCCTACTATAAACAAAAAAAGGAAAACATAGGGGCATAGCTAAATCTGTCCTCTAATTATTTATGAATAAAATAAATTTATTGGCCCAGTTTTCGAGAAGAAAACAGGGGATTACAAAATGCTGTTTTGATCAATTTTACGCGCCTATTAACGGTCTGAGGTGCAGTTGTCCCGCTCTCGCTGTACTGACACGGAGGGGTTCGGGCGAGACAGCGACATTTCATTAAAATACCTATTCCTCAAAATTCTCTCAGCCATCGTACCCTCTTAAGAACAAGGAATACTGCTGTTGACTTGTTGAGCCGTGTTTTTCGGAAACGGCTAGTTACATACTTAATATCTTTTTTTTAGGGTTCCGTAGTCAACTAGGAACCCTTATAGTTTCGCCATGTCTGTCCGTCTGTCTGTCTGTCTGTCTGTCTGTCTGTCTGTCCGTCCGCGGCTAAGCTCAGAGACTGTTAGTACTAGAAAGCTGTAATTTGGCATGAATATATATATCAGTCACGCCGACAAAGTGATTAAATAAAAAAAAATAAAAAAAAATTTTTTAGGGTACCTCCCATAGACGTAAAGTGGGGGTGATTTTTTTTTTCTCGACTAACCCTATAGTGTGGGGTATCGTTGGATAGGCCTTTTAAAACCATTGCGGGGTTGCTAGCATGATTTTTCTATTCAGTGATCTTTTTGCGAAATATTCAACTTTAAAGTGAAAATTTTCATTAAAATCGACCGTCCCCCTCCTCTAAAATCTAAACTGTTGGATGGAAAATTTTTAAAAAATTCAGAATGGTAGTAAATATATTATATTTACAAGAAAAATTATAGCGGCTAAAATTGCTTGGGAATTATTTGTAGTTTAAGAGTAAATAGTAGCCTAAGGTATAAAACATATCTAAACTTGGAAGATTCCGTACACAGTACATATACGAAATCCTTTAAAAAATATTACTTGATTTTTTCGTAATGGCTACGGAACCCTATCTTGGGCGTGTCCGACACGCTCTTGGCCGGTTTTATTTTTAATAGTTGGAATCGGCAAGTCGAATAAGTAAGTTTAGGTGTCTATGGTTGATTGTGTGTTCCATAAATCACTGAGAACCAAATAAAAGGTATTTGAACTGCTGCCTTTTAAAAAAGAGTTACTTAATGGGGGTTTTTACATACTCATAACTCAATCAAAACGCAAAAGCTTGTATTGACGGATATATGGATGTTTGTTACTCTTTCACGTTAAAAATTTGGCACACAGATAGCTGGATTAATATACAGGATACTTTTTATACCGGAAAATTGCACAGTTCCAATGGAAAACGAGTTCTTCGCAGACGGAATCGCGGGCAACATCTAATATTGTATATAATATTATTATGTACATTTTTCTCACACACCTAACGGAAGCGGTTTTGAGATTTACTGGTCGTTGTTATGTTTTATTATAGCCGTTTAACGATAGATTTGAATTTGCTTTATTACGATCGCGTGTCTAATTAACATTAACTATTTTATCGCGTTCCTGGGTCACGTTAAGCTGGGGATCTGCTGATACAACTTACTGGGAATAATAAAATTCAACGTAAAATTCGTAATTTTCTATTAAGTGAGTTTTCTTTATAAGTTATGCATGCAATTAATTCTGTTATATATAATGATGAAATTGAAATCTGTTTTTAGAATAAATTACTTAGTGCCAAGTTTCTTGCGGTGCATGCTTCTTGGCTATCATGGTCTTTCCGAAAACGCTGGTGGACTCAAAAAAGACATGTAAAAGAGCCTTTAACGGTCTGCAGGTTTTGGGTCGTAGTTCCCACGCGAGCCCAGAGCGGATGGGGAACTTCACACACTTACACACATATCATTAAATTACTTCGCGGATTTGTGAAGGTTTCCTCACGATTTTAGCCTTCATCGTAAAGCTCAAGTATATGCAAGTGTAGTAAAGATAAAGTACAGCCAGCAAAAAATCTTGTATTAAAAATTTAATTTTTAACAAAATTTATTACCCCATTATCCGCTCTAACAAAAACGCACCCTAACCCATTCGAGCTCATACAAGGTGGCTATTTAAATTTTTCAATTAAGACATCATTGTCGGTAGAGATTCTTATAAACGCTACGTTTTAATTAGCACGGCTTTAGTAATTTACGGCACTACAATGTTCGAACAACATGTTGAAAAATGGATGAATACGTGATTTTTTTTATTAATTTAAATTCGTAAAAGTTATAATTACAAGAAAACGTGTTTAGTTTTGAAAATTTAGGGATAAAATATCACGCCAAGTATCATTAAGACTCGAAAGTTAGGATTCGTCACACTTTTTATAGTAAAAAGAAGAAAACGAAGAATCGATTTATTTATGACAAGCTGTGGCCCAGAACCTTGTCAGCGGCCCACAGTAACTTTTCACTTCCCCGTGATAAGTCTAAGCTCCCCAGGATTTAGTCTGGAATAGTGTGGGTTTGTTATTAATGTTTTCAAACTGGTCAGTAAATTAAAAAACAGACAGCACGAAGTTCATTTACCTCTTTATTATTTTTATATCAACGTTCTGCGCGCAAAAATAAAAAGGTCCTACTGCTGGGCAAAAGTCCATTCGCTCCGATTTTGAGTGAGTCCTTATGAAACATGTTTAGGTTGTCCCGCCAGCGCCTCCTGGGCCTACTACGTCGCCATCATACATCTGTTTTGCTTTCCTCCTAGCGTCATATTCCTCAGTAGGTATTGAGGGTCGTGACTTCCCTTCTGCGTGAACTTCACTCAAACGATCTTTCTACATCTGTGTCTGCAGTGCTTTGTCAAGTGGAGGGCATTGTGGACTGTAGAGTCGAGAGCGGTGTGGTTCTGATCAGACCAACAACGTCACCAGTCAACTCGGTCAAACTTATCGCGGCTGTAATCCGAGTGTCAACGCTGGGTTCTGGAATACTTTTTTTTATACAATATAGGATTGCGTTTGTCCACAATCACGCCTGATGGAAAGCGAAGATGAGGCCTACGATGGAGCACGCTTGCCTAGTAAATGCTCATTCACCCTAGACTTGAAAACGGCCAAATTGTAGTGTTCAGGGAACACAGTCGCAGGCAGGGAATTCCACTCCTTAGTTGTACGGTTGATGAAGGAAGAGCGAAAACGCTTCTACTACTTTACTTCTTCTATTCTTCTTTTTTTTTTTTGTTTCTTATACTTCGGTCACATTGCAAGGAAAGATCGAAACAACCTCGATGAGCTCATTGTACTGTCAAAATAGATGAGAAAAGATCTCGTAGACGCAGCCCAATACCTACGTTGGTCTGCTTTGCTGCATATAGAATCTAAAATAATTCCGCTCGCGCTACAACGAGCCATTGGGGTCGTTATAATATAACGAGTGCCCTAACTAATTTTCAGTTAGCATCATTATGAAATTTTAACGCGGCCGCATTTGTGCCGACCGTCGGTTTGTCTTCTTTCCACTTAATCGTTTAAATTACACTTGATTTTTATATGTTTTCTAACTCGATTGTGTCTGAGTGTATCAGTGGATCAAGGACAGCTTTTTTCTGACGTTACAAACTAAGTTTTTTGACAAAATGGGCCATACACCAGAGCAGGTTAAACTAAGCGGTGTGCGAGGAAAAACCCACCAATATCTCGTTTAGTGCAATTTTCCTATCGGTGATGTTTTTCTTGAAACCCCCATATTAAGCTACCTTTCAAAGCTCTCTGATGGCACAGCTTAAAAGTGTTGGTTGTCGAAATTATTTGGTGTGGGTGGGCTTTTTTCTAAAGTGACAAAGATTTTGATATCTTTTATAACATAAGTACTCGTTATATTCAGGATATAAACTCTGATTTAAATTACATATGTACAACTATCTTAGACTAAAAATAAGTACAATAAGAAAAAAGAAAACAAAAATACAAAATAATGATTAGGTATTATAACTAAAACATAATATGAAAGGGGTTCCCCTTAGGCAAGATGCCGAAGATACTGGCAGCGTTTCCTCTTTGAATAGCTTAGCTAATACTTTGTCCGAGGAAGCTGCCAGCTATTCGGTCCCCTGTGACGTCGATTTCTTCTTTTCGTCTTTGAAATTTGAAATTTCTCGTTATCTCAATAACAGTTACATATTAACTTAATTTCAACCGTTTATTCTATTCAACGCATCTGTTTCTCTTTCAAACAAACTTTACCGAAGTACTAGGGGCGTTCAATAAAAAGTGAGAATGAATATGTTATAAACAACTTTTACTCAATGTCATTTTATTTTTCGACATAGTCACCTTTTAGCATAATACACTTAGTATATCTTTTTTCTAAACTTATAATTCCATTTTTAAAAAATGTCTCATCTTGAGTACTTAAAAAATCTTGTACTGCAGCGACTACCGCGTCGTCGTCTTCAAATTTCTGGCCTCTCAGGTATTGTTTCAATCTCGGAAATAGGTAGAAATCACTGGGAGCGAGATCTGGTGAATACGGAGGATGCTTAAGGATATCGAACCCAGCATCACGAATTGCAGCCATTGCAACGGCGGACTTGTGTGCCGGGGCATTGTCCTGGTGGAACAGCACAACTTTCGAGAGTTTACCTCGCCGTTTTTCACGGATCTTATTGCGCAATGTTGCTATTTGTTTGGCGTATAAAGTGCCCGTAATAGTGGTTCCATGCTCGAGATACTCAATCATTAATACCCCTTTACCATCCCAAAAAACAGAGCCCATGACCTTACCGGCAGATGGGCTCACCTTGAATTTCTTCGGAGTTGGAGATGATGGCCTTTTCCATGTCATAGACTGCAGTTTCGTTTCAGGGTCGTAATGATGGAGCCATGTTTCGTCCATTGTTATAAATCGCGCCAAAAAAAGTTCCCGGTCTTGCTGCATCAGGTTCAAAGCTTCTTGACAAATCTCTAGTCTAGTTTGTTTTTGCGTGTCAGTAAGCATTCTTGGTACCCAACGCGCAGATACCTTTTTCATACCCAAGCGTTCATGTAAAATATTATGCACGCTCCCCGTTGAAATCTTTACATTTTCAGCAATAAAACGAACTGTGTCACGACGATCCGCCAAAACTGAGTTTTCGACTTTTTTCACAATTTCTTCAGTTACTGCTGTAGTAGGGCGTCCGGAGCGGGGGTCGTCCATTGTCGATGTTCTTCCACGTCTAAATTCGGCGCACCAACGTGCGACTGTCGAATACGGAGGAGCATTAGACCCTAAAGTGTCCCGCAAATCCAAATTGACTTGGTCCGTAGAAAAATTTTTCAAATACAAGTATTTGATAACGGCGCGCAGTTCAATTTTCTCCATTTTCGCTAACGTACTCAATAGCATTGCAAAGAAATTACCGTATATTTTTTTAAACAAAAGACAGTTTAGTTTTTTTTTTTCATAGCAATCAGCTAGATAGATTAGCTTTACCGGCCAGTATTTAATTTCGTAATATTGAAAGAGTTTGCATCTCATTCTCACTTTATATTGAACGCCCCTCGTAGATCAACGCTCAATTTCACTTCACGTCAACGGCGTCGAAAGCCTAGAGAAGCCTTAATAGTTCAATCAGCCTTAATGATGATAGTTTCTCGATCCTACATTGTTTCCACCAGGTTTCCAGTTATAAAACTAAACGTTTGAGGCCAGTGTGTTACTATTATATCTAAACTTAAGTTTACTAACGGGAAACCTTCACCATCTCGTCCCATTGCTGGGCACAGGCCTCCTCTTAGAATGAGAGAGCTTGGGCCGTAGTTCCCACGCGGGTCCAGTGCGGATAAAACTTCACACGCATCATGTGTTTTTTACAACTGTGTGCAGGATTCCTCACAATGTTTTCCTTCACCGTAAAGGTCATGCATGGTAAACGTAATTTCGCACATAAATAAATTGCAGTGTAATTTTTGTAACAGAAGGAACATTTTGGAAATATGTAAATAAATTTTAAAATTAAATTCCTATAAAAAATCAGAGCCCTCGAACCCACGACCCTCTGCTTGAGAGGCCTTGGTCACCACTAGCCTACCACGACGTACATGGAGGAATCTTACTAAAAACAATATTATCATTTTTAGGAGCGCATGACGAAGCTATAGATACTAGGGGCGTTCAATAAAAAGTGAGAATGAGTATGTTATAAACAACTTTTACTAAATGTCATTTTATTTTTCGACATAGGCACCTTTTAGCATAATACACTAACCCCCTGTTTCACCATCCATTGATCAAATTTATTTGACGGATAAATGTGATGCCGTCTCTGTTTGTTTTGTTCGAATAGAAGGAGACGGCATCACATTTATCCGTCAGTTAAAATTAATCAATGGGTGGTGAAACAGCCCCTTAGTATATATCTTTTTTCTAAACTTAAAATTCCATTTTTAAAAAAGGTCTCATCTTGAGTACTTAAAAAATCTTG
Organism: Archips crataeganus; assembly: GCA_947859365.1. Classification (NCBI taxonomy): domain Eukaryota; kingdom Metazoa; phylum Arthropoda; class Insecta; order Lepidoptera; family Tortricidae; genus Archips; species Archips crataeganus. The sequence goes on along the minus strand of OX402052.1, from coordinate 17,183,194 downwards.
TACTGCAGCGACTACCGCGTCGTCGTCTTCAAATTTCTGGCCTCTCAGGTATTGTTTCAATCTCGGAAATAGGTAGAAATCACTGGGAGCGAGATCTGGTGAATACGGAGGATGCTTAAGGATATCGAACCCAGCATCACGAATTGCAGCCATTGCAACGGCGGACTTGTGTGCCGGGGCATTGTCCTGGTGGAACAGCACAACTTTCGAGAGTTTACCTCGCCGTTTTTCGCGAATCTCATTGCGCAATGTTGCTATTTGTTTGGCGTATAAAGTGCCCGTAATAGTGGCTCCATGCTCGAGATACTCAATTATTAATACCCCTTTACCATCCTAAAAAACAGAGCCCATGACCTTACCGGCAGATGGGCTCACCTTGAATTTCTTCGGAGTTGGAGATGATGGCCTTTTCCATGTCATAGACTGCAGTTTCGTTTCAGGGTCGTAATGATGGAGCCATGTTTCGTCCATTGTTATAAATCGCGCCAAAAAAAGTTCCCGGTCTTGCTGCATCAGGTTCAAAGCTTCTTGACAAATCTCTAGTCTAGTTTGTTTTTGCGTGACAGTAAGCATTCTTGGTACCCAACGCGCAGATACCTTTTTCATACCCAAGCGTTCATGTAAAATATTATGCGCGCTCCCCGTTGAAATCTTTACATTTTCAGCAATAAAACGAACTGTGACACGACGATCCGCCAAAACTGAGTTTTCGACTTTTTTCACAATTTCTTAAGTTACTGCTTTAGTAGGGCGTCCGGAGCGGGGGTCGTCCATTGTCGATGTTCTTCCACGTCTAAATTCGGCGCACCAACGTGCGACGGTCGAATACGGAGGAGCATTAGACCCTAAAGTGTCCCGCAAATCCAAATTGACTTGGTCCGTAGAAAAAATTTTCAAATACAAGTATTTGATAACGGCGCGCAGTTCAATTTTCTCCATTTTCGCTAACGTACTCAATAGCATTGCAAAGAAATTACCGTATATTTTTTTAAACAAAAGACAGTTAGTTTTTTTTTCATAGCAATCAGCTAGATAGATTAGCTTTACCGGCCAGTATTTAATTTCGTAATATTAAAAGAGTTTGCATCTCATTCTCATTGAACGCCCCTCGTACAAAAAATCTGGTTATATTCTGTTATTAAACACCTACTAACCTTCCTTTCGCATGCTTCGCCCGCGATAAATAATTCTCCCGTAGGAAAAGGTATTTTCCCGCGGTAAAAAGTAGCATATATGGGAGCCGTTCAATCGTCATACAAACTTTTGCATAATAATTGATCATTTGTCCGAAATTATCATTTTATATAATCGCTTTTTACTCTGGATCCATTAATTATTCAGGAATTTTGAAATGGTTATCCTGTAGGACTCTAGGGGTTAGGTTAGGTTTGTTTTATAACAATTCTGAATAATTAATGGATTCAGAGTAAAAAGCGATTATGCAAAATGATCATTTCGGACAAATGATAAATTCGGAAAAAAACGATTATGACGATCATTACACATCCAGCATATAAGTAAAGTCAAACCAAGCTAACTCTGCAGAGAATAATAATGGTAACACTGTATTTTTAACGCCAGATCACGTACATAATGTGCGTAGATTTATAGTGTTACCATTATTATTCTCTGCAGAGTTAGCTTGGTTTGACTCTATATCACTTAGTGATAATGTAACTTTCTTACAAATTGGTCCATTAGTTTTTAAGTTTATTCGTTACATACAAAAGTACAAATCTTTCCTCTTTATAATATTAGTGTAGATCGAGCGCCCTCAGAAAATTGCAACATATTGCAAGATATAGTAAGTATTTATAACAGGAACTAATGAAAGAATTAAATATCGACAGCCTGAAGCATATAATGAAGAATATTCCGGCATCGTTGGACCAACTTAACCGAGAAGTAAGGTGATTTAAATAACTTTCCAATGTAAAATGTGAACAAACAAACAAAAAAAACCTTGCCCTAAATCACCACAAGGTGTGACCCATACAATCACGTGTATTCTTTTATATTGAAAGTGATATATTAATCGGTCGTACGGACATAAAGATGCATCTTATTTATTATTTTTTATTTATAGCCTGTTCAACAAGACTACGGACCGATATTTTTTGAATATCACTCTTGAAAATACGTTCGGAAATACCTATAAGATCAGTCGCATGAGAATTACGAATAGATTAGTAGAAAATTAGCGCACTCTTTCTACTTCCGGACTAGTTTTGAACGTTTAACTTGAGCTGTCATTTCATACCAACACAGATATTTTTTGTGTGTGAAGGAATTTTCGAGGGGTAATTAAAAAAAAATAGCTTCTAGTCAGGTATACTCGTAATATTTATGATCACGAACCGGATCACTATTTAAACGGATAAAATTGCATTTAAAACTTTACAAATCTTGACATTTCGTCCTTTTTAGGTCTTGGTTCATAATCATCATCATCTCGGACTATATATATCCCAAAGCAGGCCACAGACCTCCTCTCAGAATGAGAGGGCTTGGTTCGTAGTTCCCACGCGGGCCCAGTGAAGATTGGAAACTTCACACACACTATTGAATTTCTTCGCAGGTGTTTTCAGGTATCCTCACAATGTTTTCCTTTACTGTAAAACACGTGGTAAATTTCAAATGTAATTTTGTACATGTACTCCGAAAAACTCAGAGGTGCGATTTCGGGTTTGAACTCACAACCCTCTGCTTGAGAGGCAGATCAAACCGCGCAGTCTACCACGGCTTTTCAACGGCAATAATATTTACCGCCAAAAAATTAGTAACGGACAAAAATATTATAAATAGGTAGTTAATTATGTATTCTGAAGTTCAATCAGCATCACTTTAATTTTGCATTAACATTTCCAAGTGACTAGGCTCGCATAAAATTGAAACGTTCCCGGCGCGCTTGTTATTTACTGCCGTTTCCATACAAATCGCGGCGAACCCTTTCTTATTTATAAAGCCCTGGTATAAAGCTGTCAATTCCGGGCCATTCCGGGTTAGAGTGGAAAGGAGCGCAGATGCGCGTACGATCGTAACTCTCGGGAAAAAATACGGTCAAGCGCGAACTTTGGGGGACACTGAGAATTCTTTGACGTAAATGACCAATTTTTGAAACATTTTTCCGCTCCGCTCCGCTCCTATTGGTGTTAGCGTGATGATATATAGCCTATGGCCTTCCTCGATAAATGGGCCATCTAACACTGAAAGAATTTTTTAAATCGGAGCAGTAGTTCCCGAGATTAGCGCGTTCAAACAACAAACAAACAAACTCTTCAGCTTATTAATTCTTCTAAAAACTGTTCGATAAATTCTTAAAATAGACGTATCTTTCTTATTTGTGAACCGATTGAAATGAAACAAACACTAAATGTTAATCCAAGAAAATACCAACCTATCAGTGAAAACCGCATCCTTCTAGGTTAAGCCGTTTCTGAGATTAGCGCGCACAAACGCACAGACAAACAGATAAACAGACAAACAGACAATAATTCTAAAAATCATTGTTTCGGGTTCTATTGCGCTAATAAATAGCCTTAGATAAAATAAACCAGGATGATGTTATAAATTATAAACGTCCAATAATAATGATATTATACTATACCAAACCAGCGTCCCTGATAGTTTCTCGTCTGGCACTGTCATACTTATCTTTTCATCTTATGGCGTATTCTCTTCCAAAGTTTAATATTTACTAATTTTCGGTTGATCCCTAAACCGTCCTTAAGGCGGCGGCGCGAGAAAGGCCCGGCTCGCATTAAATTATTATGATTTATGTGTTTTAGTGGAGCTCAGTTCGCCTCCTTAATTATATGTGAAGGTTTAACGAACAAAGCCTGACGGCTGGTTAGGCGCGAGCGCAGGCTATTGAATGTTGTTTGGACATCGATTGTGGGATCGCTTCATTTACCCAAGGACCTTTTTAACTATAACACTACCAGTATAAAAGTGAGGCAAGGAGTGTTTCATCTTGATTTTAAAACTTTAAATAATGAAGAATTTGCAGCTTAACAGGTGCCCTGTCTCGTGAGGCGCATGTGCCTCATGGGCGACTACAGGTACGTGCGTTTAATATCATTATTACTATAGGGACTTATCACTATGGGGGATTATCACTTTTCAGTACTCTGGAGGACAATTTCTACAAATAGGTTCAGTTTGGGCAGCTAAAAAAATAATATGGATCCATTGTTTTAGACTGTTCTCTAACATATGTATATATCAAAATAAATCAAATCGGAGCCGGACAGTTGGGTACCTTTCCTTGTTAGCTACAGGCACATTAGGATAGTATGACAAGGCTATACGTAAGTTAAGTGTGAGTTGCACAAATTGAACGATAGCCAATGTCAAATTAACAGTCAAGTCTCCGGTTAGGTAAATCTCTACAGGCCGAAATTTACTACGTAGGTCATCACCATCATTTCAGTCGAAAGATGTCCACTGCATCATAGCATAGGTCCCCCAAGGCTCGCCAAACATACCGGTCCTGCGCCATCCGCATCCATCGCGTTCCTGCATCCTTCAACGCTCCATTTTGCTGGAGGCCTACCTACACTGTCTTTCGATCTGTGGACGCCTCTCGAGAACCTTTTTAGGGTTCTGTACCCAAAGGGTAAAAACGGGACCGTCCGTCCGTCACCAGGCTGTATCTCACGAACAGTGACAAGTCTAGACAATTGAAATTTTCACAGATGATGTATTTCGGTTGCAGTTATAACAACAATTACTAAAAAACAAAATAAAATAAATATGTAGGGAGGCTCCCATACAACAAACGTGATTTTTTTGCTCCTTTTTGCTCGATGTTGTTAACGGCAACAAGTAGACGCGTGAAATAGGTATTCACAGAATATCTTCTGATACATAAAAATTTCGTGTCACGGTGTTTGTTATCGAACTCCTCCGAAACGGCGTGACCGACTTTTATGAAACCTTTTTGTCTGTATTCGGTAGGTCTGAGATAGGTCGTAGGCTATTTTTAACCCCCGACACAAAAAGAGGGGTGTTATAAGTTTGACCGCTATGTGTGTGTGTCTGTCTGTGGCATCATAGCTCTTAAACGGGTGCACCGATTTGGATGCGTTTTTTTTAATAAAAAGCAGGTTTCTTGGCGATGGTTCTTAGATATGTTTCATCAAAATTGGTTTAGCCGTTTTAAAGTCATCAGCTCTTTTGTTAGCTGCGGAAGGGATCTTAGACGCATAACGGTCATTGATTTAATGTTCAAACATACAAGTTACATTATTGCGTTGGGGGTTTTTAATTTTTTTTTAATACTTATTTGTATACCTACCCCTATTCTTCGCAGACGGAGTCGCGGGCAGCAGCTAGTTTAGTTATAATATTCACTTTAAAAATAAATAATTAAATTCTCTTCAAACAAGTTAGCTATGAAGTATCTTTTTTTGTACTTATTTTTTCAACTTCATTTTTTTTTATTACTTTTACGGTCATCCCGTGAAATCATACATTTCGTACTAAATACAAACTGAAATATAGATGCACAGAAAAAACCCCAGAAAAAAGACCAATGCTGGGAATCGAACCCAGGTCCTCAGCATTCCGTGCCGCGTGCCATACCCCTACACCACCACTGGTCTAGAGATTAGACACGAATCTTTCCTATACATCATACATTTCAATCTGCTAAATCATCACCTTATGCAGTGACAAGCGCACATCTATGTTACACCCTCATCGAGAGATTTTAACACTCCTTCGGAACTAACCGCTCACCTGGACAAGAGATGGCGCTACTGTGCAACTTTAAACAAGTTAGCTATGAAGTATCTTTTTTTGTACTTATTTTTTCAACTTCATTTTTTTTTATTACTTTTACGGTCATCCCGTGAAATCATACATTTCGTACTAAATACAAACTGAAATATAGATGCACAGAAAAAACCCCAGAAAAAAGACCAATGCTGGGAATCGAACCCAGGTCCTCAGCATTCCGTGCCGCGTGCCATACCCCTACACCACCACTGGTCTAGAGATTAGACACGAATCTTTCCTATACATCATACATTTCAATCTGCTAAATCATCACCTTATGCAGTGACAAGCGCACATCTATGTTACACCCTCATCGAGAGATTTTAACACTCCTTCGGAACTAACCGCTCACCTGGACAAGAGATGGCGCTACTGTGCAACTTTAAACAAGTTAGCTATGAAGTATCTTTTTTTGTACTTATTTTTTCAACTTCATTTTTTTTTTTTATTACTTTTACGGTCATCCCGTGAAATCATACATTTCGTACTAAATACAAACTGAAATATAGATGCACAGAAAAAACCCCAGAAAAAAGACCAATGCTGGGAATCGAACCCAGGTCCTCAGCATTCCGTGCCGCGTGCCATACCCCTACACCACCACTGGTCTAGAGATTAGACACGAATCTTTCCTATACATCATACATTTCAATCTGAACGCACGCACGCTGGCACGGAATGCTGAGGACCTGGGTTCGATTCCCAGCATTGGTCTTTTTTCTGGGGTTTTTTCTGTGCATCTATATTTCAGTTTGTATTTAGTACGAAATGTATGATTTCACGGGATGACCGTAAAAGTAATAAAAAAAAATGAAGTTGAAAAAATAAGTACAAAAAAAGATACTTCATAGCTAACTTGTTTAAAGTTGCACAGTAGCGCCATCTCTTGTCCAGGTGAGCGGTTAGTTCCGAAGGAGTGTTAAAATCTCTCGATGAGGGTGTAACATAGATGTGCGCTTGTCACTGCATAAGGTGATGATTTAGCAGATTGAAATGTATGATGTATAGGAAAGATTCGTGTCTAATCTCTAGACCAGTGGTGGTGTAGGGGTATGGCACGCGGCACGGAATGCTGAGGACCTGGGTTCGATTCCCAGCATTGGTCTTTTTTCTGGGGTTTTTTCTGTGCATCTATATTTCAGTTTGTATTTAGTACGAAATGTATGATTTCACGGGATGACCGTAAAAGTAATAAAAAAAAAAATGAAGTTGAAAAAATAAGTACAAAAAAAGATACTTCATAGCTAACTTGTTTAAAGTTGCACAGTAGCGCCATCTCTTGTCCAGGTGAGCGGTTAGTTCCGAAGGAGTGTTAAAATCTCTCGATGAGGGTGTAACATAGATGTGCGCTTGTCACTGCATAAGGTGATGATTTAGCAGATTGAAATGTATGATGTATAGGAAAGATTCGTGTCTAATCTCTAGACCAGTGGTGGTGTAGGGGTATGGCACGCGGCACGGAATGCTGAGGACCTGGGTTCGATTCCCAGCATTGGTCTTTTTTCTGGGGTTTTTTCTGTGCATCTATATTTCAGTTTGTATTTAGTACGAAATGTATGATTTCACGGGATGACCGTAAAAGTAATAAAAAAAAAATGAAGTTGAAAAAATAAGTACAAAAAAAAGATACTTCATAGCTAACTTGTTTAAAGTTGCACAGTAGCGCCATCTCTTGTCCAGGTGAGCGGTTAGTTCCGAAGGAGTGTTAAAATCTCTCGATGAGGGTGTAACATAGATGTGCGCTTGTCACTGCATAAGGTGATGATTTAGCAGATTGAAATGTATGATGTATAGGAAAGATTCGTGTCTAATCTCTAGACCAGTGGTGGTGTAGGGGTATGGCACGCGGCACGGAATGCTGAGGACCTGGGTTCGATTCCCAGCATTGGTCTTTTTTCTGGGGTTTTTTCTGTGCATCTATATTTCAGTTTGTATTTAGTACGAAATGTATGATTTCACGGGATGACCGTAAAAGTAATAAAAAAAATGAAGTTGAAAAAATAAGTACAAAAAAAGATACTTCATAGCTAACTTGTTTAAAGTTGCACAGTAGCGCCATCTCTTGTCCAGGTGAGCGGTTAGTTCCGAAGGAGTGTTAAAATCTCTCGATGAGGGTGTAACATAGATGTGCGCTTGTCACTGCATAAGGTGATGATTTAGCAGATTGAAATGTATGATGTATAGGAAAGATTCGTGTCTAATCTCTAGACCAGTGGTGGTGTAGGGGTATGGCACGCGGCACGGAATGCTGAGGACCTGGGTTCGATTCCCAGCATTGGTCTTTTTTCTGGGGTTTTTTCTGTGCATCTATATTTCAGTTTGTATTTAGTACGAAATGTATGATTTCACGGGATGACCGTAAAAGTAATAAAAAAAAATGAAGTTGAAAAAATAAGTACAAAAAAAGATACTTCATAGCTAACTTGTTTAAAGTTGCACAGTAGCGCCATCTCTTGTCCAGGTGAGCGGTTAGTTCCGAAGGAGTGTTAAAATCTCTCGATGAGGGTGTAACATAGATGTGCGCTTGTCACTGCATAAGGTGATGATTTAGCAGATTGAAATGTATGATGTATAGGAAAGATTCGTGTCTAATCTCTAGACCAGTGGTGGTGTAGGGGTATGGCACGCGGCACGGAATGCTGAGGACCTGGGTTCGATTCCCAGCATTGGTCTTTTTTCTGGGGTTTTTTCTGTGCATCTATATTTCAGTTTGTATTTAGTACGAAATGTATAAATTCTCTTCTTCTTTTTCAGCCCATAGCCACCCAATGCTGAGTGTAGGCATCCTGCATGGCTCGCCACTCATCTCGGTCCAGTGCTCTCCTCATCCAGCACCTTCCCGCCACTTTGACCAGGTCGTCAGTCCACCTCATCTCCTGCCTGCCAACGTTTCTCCGCCCGGTTCTGGGTCTCCACTCCATCACAGCCTTCCCCCATCTTCCATCACTCCTGCGGCATATGTGTCCAGCCCACTTCCACTTGCTTTGGGTGATTACCTTGGCTATATCGGTGAGCCTTGTTCGTCTCCGGATCTCTGTATTTTGGAATCTGCCCCAGAGAGATATGCCCAACATCGCCCACTCCATCGCCCTTTGCGTGACTTGCAGCTTGTGTATGACCTTCTGCGTGAACGTCCAAGTTTCGGCTCCATATGTCAGCACCGGGAGGATACACTGTTCGAAGCATCTGCGCTTGAGATTAAGAGGTATGCCCCCTCAGAGCACGTCGGACAATTTACCGAATGCCGCCCAGCCTAAGCGAATTCGGTGCTGAATTTCCAGTTCTTGTCCGCTCTTTTCTAGGCTCATGGTTTGACCGAGATAGACACACTCCTCTACCCTTCTTCTTCGCAAACGGAGTCGCGGGCAGCAGCTAGTTTAGTTATAATATTCACTTTAAAAATAAATAATTAAATTACCTAAAATAAAACAAATATTTAAGGGGGGCTCCCGTACAACAAACGTGATTTTTTTGCCGTTTTTATAGAAAGTGGTACGGATCCCTTTCGTTCGCAAGTCGGACTCGCACTTAGCCGGTTTTTAGCCTCATGGGCCCATCAGTTCTACGAGTGATGGGCCCTGCCCACTGCCACATGAGTCTGGCGATTTTTCGAACCATGTCTACTATGTGCCATACGTAGATATGTTTTACTAAGTTAAGTATCATAATTAAATTTCGGCTTGCAGAAATTTACATAACCGGAGATTTGATCATTATAGTCACGCTTAGTAAGCAGCATGCGAAATGTATAATGCCCAGATGAGATCTGCAGTAAAAATCGTGCAATTGCACTACTACTACTATTAGTAAGTCGAACGAGTTTGAAGTGGTGAAAAGACGGCCGCAATGTAATGCAGTTTACACAATTTTACTTGCAGATGTAAACTGGGGTTAAACCTTTTGCTATTTTGCAATAATTGATGATAATAAGCGACTATACAAAGTCCTAAACTATACGAGCTAATCTGTAATTACAAGAGAGCATGTCTAAACTTCAAACAGCTAGAAAGGCAGCAGTTAGTTGACATCAGAGGAGTGCACTATCTTTAAACTGTGCTGAGGCTTCCCCATTGCTCCATCTCACACTTGACTGGCGATCAATCAGCTGACACGTCAATCTAGACGGCAACAAATGGAGCAGCGGTACCGATGCTGTTATGTTTTCATTACCACTCTGTTACACCGTTACGATTGTAATGAGATGATACTAATTGTTGTAAAAAATGCCAGATTGAGATATTTGAAATGTTAGTCATCGCCGCTTTGAAGTTATAGCTTGTTGAGGGTGTTTCACATTTGGTTTAAAATTTATGAAGGCTGATAACTCAACGCGACGAAGAATGCGCCGAAATTTTTCAAAGCGAGGATGTTCGGTTATGACATTTTAGTACCTGTTACCTATCTTTTATACCAGTTTTTTGGTCAAAGAACGTTAGGACTAATTGTAGAGTAAGTAGAAGTTGATTACTACGCTACAACTGACTGTACGTAGATTGAAATTTGTTTAATGACTAAGTACATGGAATTAGTGGAACGCAAATCTGCTATTCGTCCTAAAAAACAACAGAATGTAGATGAAAAGCATTACCATCATTGCGGTCGGTGGCAATAGTTTATTTTTACATAGCATCTGTCGTATTCATACAAATTACACCGCATTATCTTATGTAAATGCATGTACTCTAAGTAAAATGTGATAATAATAACCTTCTTATCTGTCAATCCGATTCGACACGCCACAATCACATGCAGGTACTGAATAGGCTCTACAATTTACAGCGCGGCCGCAAAACGTTTGAATTTTGTCTTTAAACACTCCGTTTTAAAACTTAGTTTTCAATGAAACTTTAAAAGAACTTAACGAAAGCAAACTAAACTGTATTGGGTTGTTGGCAGAGTTAAGTTTGCTTTGTTTGTTGGGCATACGATGTTAGATAGAAATCTCTCAGAGAGCCCGGTGACCGCACGACGTAATGACGTTGTCCGCAAAGAAGTCATTATTCATTTTTTTAATACAGTGTTTTGTTGAAACGACATTTTCACTAGCGTAATCACGATTTGTACAGGCAATATATCAAGGTAATAAAAGACGCATTATAACAAGCAACAGCGCTGATGATTTTCAATTTGATGTCTTCATTCGAATGTTGTCTCTACAATCGATTTATTATCGAATGATAGCCTTATACACTCGGTTCCTGGGGAGAGAATCGATCATTCATAACTTCTAATAAATAATGGCAGGTATTAACTTAATTAGTTTCGTTGTTAACACTTAGGTTCTTTTTTATTGAGTCATAAGTTTCCGAGTGCGATCTCCGAACGTAAATAAGCAATTGAGTCCAAATGTCGATGCTTTACACGAATATTCTTTTCTTGACTAAGTTTATTGAACTTACATAGGACCTTTAAGTTTGTTTTTAAATATAAAAGTTTTATCCAGCGTCTACCGTGTCCTCTAAACAGTTTTCCCCTATTTTAGCGTCATTATGAGATCACAAAAGCCACAAAGCGTCGTCAGTAACTATTATATGAGATAGATGGATACTTTATCTACAAGCGGAAGTAAGACGTCGATATTTTGCTCTGAAAACTAACGAAATTTTTGAAAACTGAACGATTAAAGTTCGGCGGGACTTTACATTCTCTGAATTAAGTATAAAATGCATCTTCCGGTCCGTGGACGATACTCGAGCACTTTTTCTAGCTAGTTCTACGAACAATGTGCCCAGTTCACTGCCATTTAAGTCAGGCGATTCTTCGAGCTATGTCGGTTTATCGGAGCGGAGCGGATTTTCGGTATGTTTGGTGAACTTTGGGGGAGGCCTGTCTATGACCACCTACGCGTTAGACAAAGCGGCCTCAGTTTCAACGCCTACAATTCTTTCAGAATTCAATATTATAGAGTCTTGCTAATATGTCTATACTTATTTTTTTTCAACTTGTTTATCTATTGTTTTTTTGTCGAGCTCTCTTCTCGAACCGTATACATTATACGTTAGACCGATTTCACTTAATTCGGACGGAGTGACGGGCTGCGCGGGCGGCGTGTTTGAGAGGTGCTAATAACGAGGCACCCCGCGGCGCCCGCTGCGCCCGCGTCGGCCCGATGACACCGGGAAAGATATGTAATTTATAATGTTGCTTCGGATTATAGTTGAAATATAAAAGTGAGGTAAGAGACAGTTGATATTAAAATAGTATATTAATGTGTTTTTTGTTTACTATCGCCATGGGTACGTAGGTCGCTCTTTGTTTTACTGTAACTGAAAACATTTTTTGATTTCAAAAGCTAAATACGTTATTAGACCGTGATTAGAATAGAATCGAAAGATTTCTCATTCCAAATACATTTTGAGGTAAGTTATGGAATAAGTTGGCGTTAAATTTCTAATCGCATCGCGCTATAGTTAGATAATTCGGCTAATTAAACTTGAACTCTTCTGTCTAAGTTCTTATATACCTAGGTACAGCCGAGAAAATTTAATTGCGTACCTTTTCATTAGGGATTGTTAACATGACATTTGTAGTAAAAAGGTTTCAGTTTCTTTGACCGCACGGTCGAGGAAACTTAATTGCGTACCAGGGTGGAACCTTTTTGTTCCAAATGTTGACGTTCTCTACATCTGCCAATTGATCGTGAAAAGGTGAAAAGGTTACACCCTGATACGCGATTCAGTTTTCTCGGCTGTACGTATAGGCTGTATGTATCTGTAATACTATGCGTGTCTTTTTGCTTATAGACTTTTCCGTAGAGCATTAACTATACCTTATGCATTAACTTCACCCAACAGCTAACACTAAAATGCAAATATCTCTATTACAAACGAATTGTATCTACGATACAATTAAAAAAAGACTTTATCATCAATAATAATACGTCTGAAAATAATTAAAACGTAACCTCCGGTCCACAACACGTCTTACTCAGAGTGAGATATCTCGCCGCTCTATTAACTATAATCACATCGCACGAAGAGCGCAGGCGCGGGCCGGCATCTAAACAGCGCCGTAGCTTACATTAGTGGACAGAGAGATCACTTTTAAAATTATTATTTAACAGGCATCCATCCACAAATTATGTCACAAGTGGGGAGGGTCTGTGGAATTGTGACGCAAGAACAAATTAATATCGATCGAAATTTTTGTAGTAGTAAGTGTTACAAGTGTCTAAAAATTATCAAAATTGGTGTGATGTAATTTATGGTTGGACCCCAACCAAGAGTATGAGATAAAAATTTAAAATTAAACGAGGGCGCCACTTTCTTTGTAACATGGCCACAATCTGGTATACAAGGCTTTAATTTCTTTGTCATCCCTTTCTATTGTTTTATGTATTAAGTAACTTGCTCTAGGCTACATATTTATTACTACAACGTGATGAGACTAGGAATGGATCTGATAGCTCTTTCATATACCTAAGTCCTTAGGTTTAAATTAATTTAAAATTACAGATTTTCATTTCTATTTTTATACATGACGCACAGTATACATACCTAATATACCTTGTGACGCACTCATGTGATAATATCAGATATAAAGCTCACAAAAAGCTTTTTGGGCAGTTTGATACTTCTGTGTAGTGGTTATAGAAATTGACACAATGTACGATGTTTACGAGTTGCTTTGAAGACGTTTATATGATAAATATCAGCGTTAAAATAAAGTTTTAGTTCGCGATTGAAATTAAATAAAATTATTTAAAAACTTTTATTTAAAGTATTTTTTGACATTAAAGAAGGATCGAAAGCTGTTATAATGATAAATAAAATAACAATTCTAATATATTATAGTCAGGATCATTCAGCGCTTGCTTGCCAAAATTAAATATAGTAAGTACAAGGTCTTCGGATGCTTAATCTGTGCCTCATAACCGCCGTTATACAATAGACTAATAATATTAACAACCGATATTAAATTGCTTCTTCCCTACTTGTAATAAGGGCTAAATTCCTTAAGCCGATCTAAGTGGTAGCTTGGAGTGGTTGTGACACCGTTCATTTAACTAGTGGTATTATATTAGGATATTAGTGATATTACCAATTTGTGCATGGCTTGTTGAGATTTTATTTTTGATATTTATGTTTCTTACTTATTTTAAAACAAGCCACGGTCTATGGGGTAGGAAACCACATTAACCCTTAAACCATTTGACAACCCTGCCAAGACATTCGATTTTAGACCGTAAATATTGTCAATTTGAATCGGCCTTGATTTCTGTTTGACGGCAAATATATTGCCGGTGTATCGATTTAAGGGCTAAAGATAGAATCCCAAGTAAAGAAGCAATGTGAAGTTTGTGACGCCACGTCAATGACGCTATATGAGTGACGCCGATCTGATTCGGAGTAGGTATGTCAAAGTCATTACAGTCCACTATAACTTACCGTGTTAGTGACGTAGCTAGGCAAAAGGTAATGATTTTGAAACTTTACAACACACAGGTTTGTAACTACATATTTATGAAAAGGATACGTGCCTTAAGAAATAGCAGAAATTAAAGAAGGACTCCACTTTACTCGTACTTATCACTTTATTGACATAAAACGCTTGTATTTGGCTATTTTACAATAGGTAAACCGAAGATGTCAGGCTTTTGATGACGTCGTTCATCAAGCGCTAACGCTGCTTGTAGACACATTGTCTACAAGCACGGTAACCTTAAGGTGGAATTCCAAGCAATCGGCTCCTGCGTTAGTGACGCTGTCATCAGTGACGCTGCGGCAGAGCGAATGTAGAAGCTTGATAAAGATATCGGAAACTCTGTAGTACCTTACCTTTCGTATTTGTCATATCATAACAGCGGGTACAAATATAGCGATTCTGATGCGGTGACACTGCGCGGCTCTATTTTAAAAATGGAGTAGTAATGTTTGCTAGTTCATCGATATGGACGAACGAATAAAAATGCCTGAAACCTTAATTTAAAAAAAATTACAACCAAGATAAAAACAGAAAAATAACCGGCCGTGAAACTAAACATAGTTTAAAATTTACTCCAACGAATAACTCGTAACGTCAAAAATCTCAAAACAACTTCAAGCCTTAACCATAAAACGTAAAAGAAATAAATACAGACAGCAGAATACTCGGTACATTGTAAAGTAAATTGTTTTCTCGACGACATGCCTAAACACCGACCGCCGTTCGCCATTGATTGAGCCATCACTGACGCCATTCCACTGCTTTACACGCTTTACCACCACCTTATACCACCCAACAAACTTACCACCGACCTTATACTGCCCACAATAACACTTAGAATGGAGTAACATTGCTATAAATATGTCTAAAAGCACGACTTCGTTTCAGAAGTATGCCGACGTAACGTAACTCATTCGCTGGTGCTATATAGGAAACTATTATTTGTTGCGGTTTCCATACAATGTTATGGAAGTTAAAAGCTTTCAGGCTAAGTTTATGGGATGAGAATACGTTCCTCGTTATTGGATTTAGCAAATTAGTTCTTTAGTAACGTGTGTTTAAATTTTTTAGAGATGGATTTTCGTGAGATTTTTTAAAGATTTGTACAAGTTACATTTAGAGAAAGATAAATTTTAGACTGATAGGTAAGAAATGTATGATAGGTAAGTAATGTAGCGTAGATATTACCCTCATAAGACTATAAGTGTATTAAATTTGACAGGTAGGTTTATGACCACTTTTCTTGATTAACAATATGATTCAAATTGTGATACCAAAAATTTGACGGGGCTCTACAAGGTAAAGCCATGAAATACTACAGTACCTTATTAGTGTCAGATCTTAGAAGTTAGAAACATATCAATATTTTGTGAAACAGTTCAGTACCCTAAGCGAAATCGGTATAAACTAGACTTGATAAAAACAAAGCTACTTAGAAATAAAATTGTAAAATTGTAACCCAAACAAATAGCGGGCAACCCGGGGCCTCCGTCTACAAAGAATTTATTCACCGCTATCCCGCGGGAACTACGCAATTTTACGGGATTAAAAAGTATCCTATATGTTAATCGAGGTTATAAACTAGGTACCGTTTTAGCGTTAAAGAGTAACAAACATCCATACAAACTTACGCGTTTATAATATTAGTAGGTAGGTAGGTACTAACAATAAGATAACCTTACTAATGAAACTGTAGTTGTGGGTACTCGGAGCTGATTTTTGAAGTCTCATCTGTAAAAATATCATTCGAAAACAGTGAACAAGAGTGCTGATTTTGAAATAAGAGTATTTAGGTTGTAGAAAATACAGCTCTGATTAATTTTGTGGACTATTCCGTAATTCTTTTAATTGATCCATAGTTTTATAGCAATAAACGGATTCTGACCACTTTCGAAAGGTATTTTAATGAATATAATTTAAAAAATCGGCTACCTGTTAATTTTGGTACTTATATGACTATTTTCGTAATTTTATTTTGTTCCGCTGACGGCCGTTTTCGTACGAATAAAATATATTTTATTGTGCAATCCCTACCATTAGTGCTTTCATCAAGCTATGTATTACTCCATGGCTCTGTTATTACCTTTACTGCAAATACGTTCAAACTTCTACATAGAACACTTTTAATTACAGATAACCGTCACTTCAGATGCGCAAGCGCTGGCTTCTGATTGGCTGTCTGGCGCTGGGCGTGTTCGAAAGTTCGAAACAAAGCTGGCACTGCGCATTGTTCGTTGCAGCGGAGGGGATTGAATAGCTCTAATGACGTGATGAGTTCATGACCATTGTGCTACGCGATTTTAATTAAGACAGTATCGTTGTGTCCATGGATTTCGTTATCGTTGTTGATCGTTAATTTATTACTGTTGAGGTGATGATTTTAATAAATGCTTGGGAAACAGATGAAGATGATTAAAAGTAATTCGACGTCTTAGTATTTAGTTAGGGTGAGGTGCAATTTATGCAATTACTACTAAAGATTATTAAGAACCTACGTATTAGGTTTAACATAAAACACATATAATTATGACTCTATGACGTGTGACGCAAGTAAAAAAACGAGACAGATTTTTTCTCATGCAGAAAAAGAAACAAGAAACATAAGAAAGATAAGAGTGCACACATTTCAGTTTTCGTAATTTTCATTATGTTAGGCATATCGCTGACATAATGTAGTTACATTTGTACAATTTCATCTAATTAGGTACAAACGCAAACCTGTGACAGAATTGTACCTAACTTGTTGAAATTGTAGTGGCCGGAAACCTCGACGACGTTTTTATGTTGTATTTTACAGTACTTTTTTAAATTCTAATAAGACTACAAAGGTCATTAAAGACGGCCTGCATACGATACGAACTGCAACACCGACTATACATTTCAATCACACACAGCTAGCATGTAGTTTGCGTGCAGTTTTGTTGAGTCCAACAGAGCTGCAATCGAAAATGTATGGGCAGTCTGTAATGACCCTAAGAGTCTCTCAGCTAATCAGCGGACAGACGGACATGACGAAACTGTAATGGTTCCGTTTTTACCATTGGTTACGGAACTTTAGAAGCCGGATAGATGGATTGACTTAGAGTTTAGTAATGGTCCTTACATCGCTCGTAGAACTGATGGCCGATGGGGCCAAAGCGTTCTTGAGTGGCGTCCATGGACCGGACAACGGTAGGCCTCCAACAAGATGGATACGACATAGTTAGCTAGGTAACGGATAGCGCAGAACCGGTCTGCTGTTTGGCGAACCTCGGAGGAGGACTATGTTCAGCAGTGGACGTCTTTCGGCTGAAATGATGATGATTCCTTTGAGTAGGGACCCTCAAATATACTGTAAATCAAGTAGTTTAATATGTACTTCTGTTTCTTTAAACAGATTGCCCGCAGCTGGACTTACTTAAAATAATGACGGTTTTCCAACGCGCCATTCAATGTAGGTAAACTTTTGAGGTTAACAAAACGCTCCTACCAATTTAATGACTGTAATTGAACGAAATTGAAAAGACTTTCCGTGTAAATAGATCGCGCGTGTAAACTACGGCGTAAATAAAAATGTCACCATGTGGCTGGCTACTAAATATAGGAAGGAAACAACTATATTAGTTCATTAAGCGACAATATTCTGCTGCAGTGCTTACTAAGAAGTATTTGAGGCACGTATTTTTCTACGTACCTACCTAATGACCTAAATAAATAAATAAATAAATATTAGGGGACAATCTTACACAAATCGACCTAGTCCCAAACTAAGCAAAGCTTGTACTATGGGTACTAGACGACGATAAACATACTTATATAGATAAATAAATACTTAAATACATAGAAAACATCCATAACTCAGGAAGAAATATTCGTGCTCATCACACAAATAAATGCCCTTACCGGGATTTGAACCCAGGACCTCTTGCTTCGTAGGCAGGGTCACTACCAACTAGGCTAAAGCGGTCGTTAAACCTCATAAAGAGTTTAACTTAATTTTTGTATTTTTCTGTGGTAGGTAGGTAATATGTATTAAGGAGCCAGGAACTACGGATTCAGTTCCAAAAATGACTTCACCGATGGATTTTTTTTTCCGGAAAATTGTAATATACTCGCGGGACGTAGACGTAGTTGTAGGCACTATACTATAACTATAACACAGGATTTATGCTTCTGCATAGAAACAGGCGGATGTTTAAATGTTCAGTGATAATAATGGATTTCCCCAAGGAATGCTTGATCACTTAAACTGTAAACTGTAACACTATTTATATTTTTCACCTCACATTATTATACCCGTGAACTATAACTACCTACCTACGACTTCGTGTCGGTTGTACCGCACACTGGTTTCTCCAGTCGTTCCGCGCGTCAAAATACCACGCAGCGAGTCTATTAACAGTATTAACACGTCAGACGTCACCTACTCGTGGAACGGGACGGAAAATGTATAGGGTTTCGCTCTGGCGCTGTACAGCGATTTAAAATATTATTATTAAAATAGTTGTAACTATTTTTTATTACTTTGTATTAACGTTACAAAAAATAAATTAGTCACATGAGTAGTTCTACTAACGTCTCAACCACTACCAGGAGGAGGAGGATACCTGTCGCATATATTGAAGAAATGTGGCACACCGAACGGAAGATTTTTTACAAAACGATACAGTGTTGCTTGCGGTACAATTCCAATTTATTAAACATGTCATGACATGACAAGAAACTGATAGCGGTTGAACCGCTCATTGAAATACCATACCAATATGCCAAACTTTACTATTTCAGGGATTCTTCAAGTTTGAACATAAAACTACCGTGAGACTCACTCATAATTAGTGAAAAAATATGTAAAGTAATCCGTATTTTGTGACTATTCTTCAAGTTGATGATTTTAAACGTTAAATAGATTCTTTAATTAATTGTGTAGTACTTCGACTTATCGAATATTTACACGATGCAAAATAAGAAAGCAGAAATCACCAAAGAAAATTCAATTTCAAAACCTTAATTTAAATTAATTAAAACACTTTTTTATTTTCAAACACTTATGTTAAATTAATTATATCATCTTAAAATAAAAATAAAACCATTCTTGCAATACGTCCCGCAAAAGTGCTCATCCTCGACTCCGCATTTAGCTGTCGTCGTAAACCCGTCCGTGCTCGGCCTCCCTTAATAATGGAGTCATCATATCGCCCATGACAGCTTCACACCTTGAGACGGCGAATTGCCTGTTCCTTCTTTGTGTTCGTGTTTTTATCCCAGCTTTGAGAAGCCGCGGCCGGAGATGTATGAAGATAACGCACGAGGTCGATAAATTAAATTTTACAGTTGTTTATTGGTTGCTCGCGTGTTGGGTTCTTCTTACAAGAAAAAGTACAATGTTTGGAGTCAATTTTAAATTATTATAGTAGCACACAATACAAAATTAAATATAATAGGCACATCAGGCACATGTTATTTGGACTTTTCTGCTTTGCTTTGGTTGATGTTAAGAATACTTGTCAAAATTATTATTGCGCGTACTAACGTAAAGAATATATTTTAAACTCACGAATTGGGTTAGCTGGAAGAGATATCTTCTTAGGAAGAAGTTCATATTTGAACTCGCTTCATGAATATTTGTGTTTGCTATTGTATTTTTGAATTGTCATGTGCGATGAGTTTACGTGAACATATTTTATGTAATGTGTCGCAATAGGATTGTAGCTATTGTATTACTGTTAGCAGATATCTTGTTTTCTTGGTTTACCTCCTCCATTCATCTTTACCTCATGATTTAACCGAGTCTTGTGAAACTAATCGGTCGGATTGTCCGAATCAATAAGGCGCTGTATTGTCCCTGTATTGGCTCCAATCATTACTACCCATTGTGATCTGGACCGGAGCTGTCAAAATTTTATTAGTATCACTGGTTGAGTTGTCACTATCGAAAACAGTTAATTTATCAAACTTATTACATTCGTCTAAAAGATTTATAACTAAAACATAAAATAATGAGATCCAATTTGAAAAATTAGTTGTACAACTGCAACAAAGGTAACCAGTTAAATTATTTACTCTGGCTAATTGAAATTAAGTATTTCGAGAAAAAATGTTATTGATGGTGCATAGTTTACTTGGTCAAATGGTCCTTTTGATTTTATTTTATGTCCTGATCGCGTTTTTAATTTATGTAGGTCGCCTTTAATTGGTATAACAGTAATTGTCCTGTCATGAAAACGCATAACGTTGAAGTGGTATACCAATAAAATCAAAAGTAAATTTGCAAAACTTTATCTGGAATTACTTTATGTAGCATAACTATTAAGTTAAGGGGAACCTATCGATGTTTAGAAACTCCTTTACTCGAATTTCATTTATCCGAAAACGGTTCTCCGACTTTTTAAAATCCATGTGTTTTGTTTTTCCACAACTTCACAATGCCACGGATTCATTTAATCACAGTTTTATTTGCCAACCTAATCAGTTGCCATATTTTCATAATCTAAATGTAACGAAAAGCCGAAAGTAAGTTTTTATTATCTACCTAACCTAACATCAAAGTAAGACAACATTGCTTAATTTTTAGCGAGCGAGCGAAGCGAGCGAGCAAGACGGTTCGGAGCGGAAGCGACTCGGATAGATTAGGTTCAAAGGCTATTGCGGGAGCGTAGCGGAGCGAAGCTCCCGCATTAGCCTTTGGTGTTAGTTATTTTTTTTATAACCACCTACAAAACCCCCTACCCACATAGCAAACTCAATTAAATATTTGGGCAACATTAAACAACAAAATGAATATATATAATTGTATGGTCACCTTTTGTACCACTGACCTTTGCGGAATAAATATATATTTTGCAAATGATCCTACGGAATTTCATGCAGTTGGATTTTGAATCATTTGGCAAATAAAAAAATGGATTTTAAAACATTTGGCAAAAGAAAATATGGTAAATAAAATTTCGGACAAACAATAATTTGGAAAATGAAAAAAAGGAGTTTCGTTTGCGGAATTTTAATATTCGGAAATGAGCTTTGCGAGAATATGATAGGTAACCTAAGTTAAGTTGTGGTTACCTGTAATTGGATAAGCATCTGCCAGGAATGTTTACCTACTAGTAAGTAAGTAAACAGGCTTAAGTTTTTGTACGATGTATACTGTTGGTGATCCTTAATAATAAATAAATAAATAAACAAATTAAGCATAACTATTAACTATTAATTCCCCTTAAAGCAAATTAATTAATTTATAAAGCATAACTATTAACTATTATTTCCCGTTGTGAGTGTTCAGTTTGCGCATTAAGATTATATGTATTTCTGATTATGCGTAATAATGTTATGCGTTTTCTAACTAGGAAAATGAACGTTACGTTTATTAAGTTCATGATTAGTATGCTTAGTGCAATTATGATTATGCGTATTAAAGTTATACGTGTTATGTTATGTTTCGGTTATCTGCATTTATAGTTATGAATATTAAAGTTATGCGTTTTCAAATTAGAAACATTAGAGTTTAGCGTTTTGACACAGACCCAATTATTATACGTTTAACAACATAACCTGCACTTTTGTTTCTTCACGTAGTACATCAAAGAGCAACTTCTTTTTATCGAAGAGCAAACTAATCTATTTTTAATTCGCGCTACTTTTTCCTACTCAACAAAACAAGTGAAAGAAAACCCAAGTAATTAACAATAAATTAAACATTCAATCACATACCTGCAGTTAATTAGGACGTTGGGCGAAGTTAAACGTAATTTAATTACATGTGTCCGTCTGTCTTTCTCGCTTCTCCAACGCATTAAAGTTTTTTTCTCCTTATTTCTGTTCTTTTTGTACAGAGCAGATAGTTAATGTTCTGGATTCATGGAAATTTCATTTGAACCGATGGTGCAATTACACCTTGTTATAGGCAAAAATAATTACGGTTCTAATAGAAACTAATAAATCGTTGGCTAGGAAATAAAATGGCTACGTAAAGGAAATCGTAGGTTGGGGACAGGATATACTTATTTAGCCTTATGTAGTTTTGCGTATGATCGTAATTGGATATTACTTTAGATTTATATTTAAAGTATAAGTATTTAAGAGTAGTGTGGATGTATATGTGCTTCTATACTTTACGACATATTCTGACAGAAAAGGATTAAGATTTTAACAGTTTAAGTATTTATAGTGGTATTTACATTATTTTTCACCAATGCAATAGATTATTCGTCCGATTTTAATGAACGAGATGTCAACGGGTAATTTTTAGGGTTCCGTAGTCAACTAGGAACCCTTATAGTTTCGCCATGTCTGTCCGTCTGTCTGTCTGTCCGCGGCTAAGCTCAGAGATCGTTAGTACTAGAAAGCTGTAATTTGGCATGAATATACATATCAGTCACGCCAACAAAGTGGTAAAATAAAAATAAAAAAATATTTTTTTTTGGGTACCTCCCATAGACGTAAAGGGGGGGGTGATTTTTTTTTTCTCGACTAATCCTATAGTGTGGGGTATCGTTGGATAGGTCTTTTAAAACCATTGCGGGGTTGCTAACATAATTTTTCTATTCAGTGATCTGTTTGCGAAATATTCAACTTTGAAGTGAAAATTTTCATTAAAATCAAGCGTCCCCCCCCCTCTAAAATCTAAACTGTTAGGTGCAAAAATTTGAAAAAATTCAGAATGGTAGTAAATATTTCAAATTTACTAGGAAAATTATAGCGGCTAAAATTGTTTAGAAATTATTTGTAGTTTAAAAGTAAATAGTAGCCTAAGGTATAAAACATACCGAAACTTGGATGATTCCGTACACATACGAAATCCTTAGAAAAATATTACTTGATTTTTTCGTAATGGCGGCTACGGAACCCTACCTTGGGCGTGTCCGACACGCTCTTGGCCGGTTTTTTTTATTACAGCTCTGGTAAAATGCATGTCATACACAAAAAAATTATGACGGACTTTAAAGGGCAATGAATTATTGATGCAAAAAGTTAATCTTTCACAAAGAACCTTAGATTTTCGGATTTTTTCCTACACTCGTGTTGTAAGGCCATAGTTTTCACCTGATTTCATAATAATATGTCTACAGGAAGTACTTACCTACCTTATAGATGTTAATTCCGACGGTTTTTAGGGTTCCGAAGCCAAATTGGCAAATAAAAACGGAACCCTTATGGATTCGTCATGTCTGTCTGTCTGTCTGTCCGTCCGTATGTCACAGCCACTTTTTTCCGAAACTATAAGAACTATGCTGTTGAAACTTGGTAAGTAGATGTATTCTGTGAACCGCATTAAGATCTTCACACAAAAATAGAATAAAAAACAATAAATTTTTGGGGGTTCCCCATACTTAGAACTGAAACTCAAAATTTTTTTTTCATCAAACCCATGTGTGGGCCATCTATGGATAGGTCTTCAAAAATGATATTGAGGTTTCTAATATAATTTTTTTCTAAGCTGAATAGTTTACGCGAGAGACGACTTCCAAAGTGGTAAAGTGGTCTCCCCCCTGTAACTTCTAAAATAAGAGAATGATAAAACTTAAAAAAATATATTTGATGTACATTACCATGTAAATTTCCACCGAAAATTGGTTTGAACGAGATCTAGTAAGTAGTTTTTTTTATTATAGATTAAATGGTACGGAACCCTTCGTGCACGAGTCCGACTTACACTTGGCCGGTTTTTATTAAAATACACTTTCAAAAGGTTTTTGAGCATGAAAATTTAGAAACTTAACATTTTTTACATCTCAGAGTTTGTAGATATATAAGTATTTGGTATTCATTTCAACTTAATACCTCCACGCGTTCCTGAGAAAACTGCTGCTGACAGACAGATAGATGGACAGCAAAACGATACTATAAGTATTCCTGTTTTTTGAGATACGTGAAGAGGAAGACTCATTAAAAAATCAAAATCATTGATCAGGTAATCTGTCAATTATTTCTATTCGCGCCTTAACCGTATAATTACTTGTTTGTTAACAAGACAGCAATTTAATTAACAAGTCGCATAAAACATAAACACACATCTCTTTTAATTATAACGGTACATAAAATGCCGTTTCGTAGACCGAGTCCACCGCCGAGCAAAAAGGTCCTCGACTGAACTTTTAATTAATAAGAAAAATACTAATTATTATAAAAAAATACGTATTGTAATTGTATGAGCGG
Organism: Archips crataeganus; assembly: GCA_947859365.1. Lineage (NCBI taxonomy): Eukaryota > Metazoa > Arthropoda > Insecta > Lepidoptera > Tortricidae > Archips > Archips crataeganus. The sequence continues at coordinate 17,158,861 of OX402052.1, read as the reverse complement.
TACAGCGCGGCTGAGGCACGTTCGATGCCAATCGTAAAAAACAGCCTGCCCCGCCCCTGACACCACTGTGGTTCGAGCGTCATTGGAATTTAACTCAAACAATTTAGATCATTTATTAATTTTTTATGTGGTTCTTTTGTAGAAAATTATTAAATGAACGCGCATAAGAAGAAAATAAAACGCGAAATATTTTTGCCATACCAAATATACACAATAAGAAAGACAATTTCGCTAAGTTAACAGAGAAAAAAATCCAAGACGGTTGTAAATTAGATCAACAAATATTTAGAAAGAAAACACTAACCGTGCGTAGAGAATGTCTCGAAAGAGGACTTTAGACTTCTTTTTAAAAACAAAAATACTCAAATTATTTCAGAAAAAGTTAAAAACGTTGGTTGGTTGGTTGGTTGGTTTCGTTTACCAAGTCGAACGGCAGGACCGATGTTCATAAAATTTTTAACATTCTATTTAATAAAATAATACTCGGTCGGTTCTCATGAAAGCTCGATGTCACAGACAGAAATTCATATTTCAGATACCGACAAACTTTAAACTCATAATAACGCTCTGTTTTAAGTCAAAGGTTAAAACATAATAACGTAGGTCAATATTTTAAAACGTAAGCCGTTAGAAAAAATGCAATGTATATAATCAATCACCCCACCCATTGCAGAAAAGCCTCCTCATTTTCGCTCCACTTAATAAAATACTTAAATAATATTAAACTTTACGTTTTATCCCGATCGTTCGCTAGCGGCACCACCGTGCGCCGCCATCGGCCAATTACACAAAAGCGTTTCATTTGCCGCTGCAAGTGTTATTGTGTGACCCCGCGATAGCATCGTGCCTGCGCCCGCGCCGCCCGGACCGAATATCTCGCGTTTAAGTCACTCATATGAACAAATCACATGGTTAATAAAAAACCGTCCAAGTACGAGTCGAGCCATGTGCAATGGAGTTCCGAACAAAATAAAATGAATAAATATGACTGAATAATGAACAACAATTGACCTAGTCAAAAAGTACTTAAGCAAAGTGTTATGGGTAATGGTACTAGGTAATCATCATCATCGTCATCATTTTAGCCGTAGGCCGTCCACTGCTCGACATAGGCCTCCCTCATTTATCATTTATCCAGTCACTACGGGTGGAAGCGGCTTGTATCCACCTTGAACCAGCGGCCTTTACCAAATCGTCCGTCCACCTCGTTGGTGGACGTCCCACTAGGCAATGAGACAGATAAGTTAAATAGATAGAGGAGTTCTACAATTTTTCGCCGAAAATATTTTTCCCAAATGATTCATTTCCCGACGGTTTCATATGGACGAACGATTTTTTTTGAAACTGCGAGTACCTACTTCAGGATTGCTAAAACTTAACCTAACCTATATACGAGGGGCGTTCAATATAAAGTGAGAATGAGATGCAAACTCTTTCAATATTAGGAAATTAAATACTGGCCGGTAAAGCTAATCTATCTAGCTGATTGCTATGAAAAAAAAACTAACTGTCTTTTGTTTAAAAAAAAATACGGTAATTTCTTTGCAATGCTATTGAGTACGTAAGCGAAAATGGAGAAAATTTAACTGCGTGGCGTTATCAAATACTTGTGTTTGAAAAATTTTTCTACGGACCAAGTCAATTTAGATTTGCGGGACACTTTAGGGTCTAATGCTCCTCCGTATTCGACAGTCGCACGTTGGTGCGCCGAATTTAGACGTGGAAGAACATCGACCATGGACGACCCCCGCTCCGGACGCCCTACTACAGCAGTAACTGAAGAAATTGTGAAAAAAGTTGAAAACTCAGTTTTGGCGGAATGTCGTGTCACGGTTCGTTTTATTGCTGAAAATGTAAGGATTTCAACGGGGAGCGTGCATAATATTTTACATGAACGCTTGGGTATGAAAAAGGTATCTGCGCGTTGGGTACCAAGAATGCTTACTGACACGCAAAAACAAACTAGAGTCGAGATTTGTCAAGAAGCTTTGGACCTGATACAGCAAGACCGGGAACTTTTTTTGGCGCGATTTATAACAATGGACGAAACATGGCTCCATCATTACGACTCTGAAACGAAACTGCAGTCTATGACATGGAAAAGGCCATCATCTCCAACTCCGAAGAAATTCAAGGTGGGCCCATCTGCCGGTAAGGTCATGGGCTCTGTTTTTTGGGATGGTAAAGGGGTATTAATGATTGAGTATCTCAAACATGGAGCCACTATTACGGGCACTTTATACGCCAAACAAATAGCAACATTGCGCAATGAGATCCGCGAAAAACGGCGAGGTAAACTCTCGAAAGTTGTGCTGTTACACCAGGACAATGCCCCGGCACACAAGTCCATCGTTGCAATGGCTGCCATTCGTGATGCTGGGTTCAATATCCTTAAGCATCCTCTGTATTCACCAGATCTCGCTCCCAGTGATTTCTACCTATTTCCGAGATTGAAACAATACCCGAGAGGCCAGAAATTTGAAGATGACGACGCGGTAGTCGCTGCAGTACAAGATTTTTTAAGTACTCAAGATGAGACCTTTTTTAAAAATGAAATTTTAAGTTTAGAAAAAAGATTTAATAAGTGTATTATGCTAAAAGGTGACTATGTCGAAAAATAAAATTACATTTAGTAAAAGTTGTTTATAACATACTCATTCTCACTTTTTATTGAACGCCCCTAGTAGGTTCTACAGGATAGTTTCAGAAAAAAATTGAAAATGAAAATGAATCATTCGAAAATAATATTTTCGGTAAAAGGCCAGGATCCCAAATAGATTTTCGCCGAAAATATTTTTTCAAGAAGAATTTCAATCAAGTGGTTGTAATCTAGCAACACATACAAATGGCATTTTCACAGCTGTGCTTTCAAAAACCGGCCCCTGAGCTTTCTCAGCGTCAAAAACAACAAGTTAAGTATTAATTAATGAGGACCATTAGTCTTCGTGTGCTGTGCCCGTGCGTTGCCGACCGCGCCAGCGATAGCCATCGCAGGTCACGGCTCAGAATAGACGTATACCTAGGCGTTGCTGGATTATACTTTTTAGCCCTCCACAGACCGTGGCGCGGGGCGTGCGCACGACGGCGACGGAGAAGGCCCAGCGCGTTGCATAACACTGAATCATGAACGCTGTGCCACGCTGCCGGTGTGTGTCACCGTACATATGATTCAGTGTTATAGACCGCTGGGCACGCTCCATCGGCGTCGCGCGCACGCCCCGCGCTGCGGTTTGTGGTGGCCTTAAATCAGTGGTTTCTAACCTTTTTTTGGCTACGTATCTATTATTTATTATTATTATTACTAGCCTATTCTGTCCCACTGCTGAGCAAAGGCCTCCCCCAACATTTCCACTGCTCTCTGTCCGCTGCATACAAGGGCCAGTCCTCCAAGAAGAAGTCCAGTTCATCCCGCCATCGCCGTCTGGGTCTGCCAGGTCGCCTTTTCGAGTTTTTGGGTTTCCACTCGGTGGTTATCTTGGCCCACAACTCGTCTGGCATGCGGCAGACATGGCCAGCCCAGTCCCACTTCAGCTTAGATGCCGTTCGACCTGCAGCAGTGATCTGAGTCATGGAGCGCAGGTCGGTGTTCCGGATCCGATCCATTAATTTAACACCTAGCATGCTGCGCTCCATGGCACGCTGGAAAACCCCGATTTTGGACTTATCAAATGACATAAAGTGTTCAATACAAATACAAAACACATAATGGTCATTTGATTGTAATATAACACAATTTTCACAGAAACAGTCATTTTTACAGGATTTTTATAAACAAGAACTAATTTGTACATCGATCGACAAAGTTCGTCTAGTTATAGAATAATTCCATCGAAAATCATATTACCCATACCAAAGGAACATTTTATATTTCGTCTGTTATTATTTTTAAACTTGTGTGTTTTGACAATTTCTCTTTTCAACCGCGAAAATTTCGGAAATATGTCGTTTACCTACGCCTTAAAAATGTGTGTAATGTCCTATTTGTACTTACTTTGTTTGTTAGCATCTTCATCGTTCTTGTAAGTAGCTGTACTCTTAAATTACAATCTCGCATTCCCAGATTAACAGCGTGTCAACCTGAAATAATTCCCTATTTCAATTTATAGATCTTCCAGAAATCGAATGAAGTCTACGAGTAGGTATATTAAAATGGTAGGGTCGGTTCCCTAACTTAAGTGTCCACTTTTCCATACTAACTGCTTAGAAAAGTGGACACTTTCTAGGGGCGTTCAATAAAAAGCGAGAATGAGTATGTTATAAAAAACTTTTACTAAATGTCATTTTATTTTTCGACATAGTCACCTTTTAGCATAATACACTTAGTATATCTTTTTTCTAAACTTAAAATTCCATTTTTAAAAAAGGTCTCATCTTGAGTACTTAAAAAATCTTGTACTGCAGCGACTACCGCGTCGTCGTCTTCAAATTTCTGGCCTCTCAGGTATTGTTTCAATCTCGGAAATAGGTAGAAATCACTGGGAGCGAGATCTGGTGAATACGGAGGATGCTGAAGGATATCGAACCCAGCATCACGAATTGCAGCCATTGCAACGGCGGACTTGTGTGCCGGGGCATTGTCCTGGTGGAACAGCACAACTTTCGAGAGTTTACCTCGCCGTTTTTCGCGGATCTCATTGCGCAATGTTGCTATTTGTTTGGCGTATAATGTGCCCGTAATAGTGGCTCCATGCTCGAGATACTCAATCATTAATACCCCTTTACCATCCCAAAAAACAGAGCCCATGACCTTACCGGCAGATGGGCTCACCTTGAATTTCTTCGGAGTTGGAGATGATGGCCTTTTCCATGTCATAGACTGCAGTTTCGTTTCTGGGCCGTAATGATGGAGCCATGTTTCGTCCATTGTTATAAATCGCGCCAAAAAAAGTTCCCGGTCTTGCTGCATCAGGTTCAAAGCTTCTTGACAAATCTCTAGTCTAGTTTGTTTTTGCGTGTCAGTAAGCATTCTTGGTACCCAACGCGTAGATACCTTTTTCATACCCAAGCGTTCATGTAAAATATTATGCACGCTCCCCGTTGAAATCTTTACATTTTCAGCAATAAAACGAACCATGACACGACGATCCGCCAAAACTGAGTTTTCGACTTTTTTCACAATTTCTTCAGTTACTGCTGTAGTAGGGCGTCCGGAGCGGGGGTCGTCCATTGTCGATGTTCTTCCACGTCTAAATCCGGCGCACCAACGTGCGACTGTCGAATACGGAGGAGCATTAGACCCTAAAGTGTCCCGCAAATCCAAATTGACTTAGTCCGTAGAAAAATTTTTCAAACACAAGTATTTGATAACGGCGCGCAGTTCAATTTTCTCCATTTTCGCTAACGTACTCAATAGCATTGCAAAGAAATTACCGTATATTTTTTTAAACAAAAGACAGTTAGTTTTTTTTTTCATAGCAATCAGCTAGATAGATTAGCTTTACCGGCCAGTATTTAATTTCGTAATATTAAAAGAGTTTGCATCTCATTCTCACTTTATATTGAACGCCCCTCGTATGTTAGGGAACCGACTGTACATTATTTTGAGTTGATACGCTGTTGATCTGGGAGTATGATAAAAAAAAAAATTTAATCTGTTTATTGCAATTAATGTTACAAAAAAAAAATTTTCTTGTACTTAGTTACAATCTTTAAATATTTAAGATTATTATATATATTTGGGGAATTTCAGAAATAGGGTAGGTACAATACATTTTTTTTCTCAGATTTAGATAATATTTTTTAGCGAAAGGTATGTCAGGATCGTAGCAGGTGGAAAAATATAGTCTCTGCCTATCCCCTTTTTATTTTTTTTATTTTTGTATGAAAAACTGGGGACATTTTTTTACTCCATTATAATCGATAGTGCTATTGATTCTGAGCAGATCTGTGCAAAAATTTCTAAAATCAGAGAAAAAATATGTACCCTATTTCTGAAATGCCCCATTTTATGAATTTTGAAATAAATGTAACCCTCAGAATGAAGCAACATCGTATCTAATATTATAAATACCTTCGAATGTATAATAATGTAAGTATATTCGTTACGCTTTAATCACACGAATATTACCCGGAAAATTGTATGGCGACAAACAAATTCTTCGCAGACGAAGTCGCGGGCAACAACTAGTTTTATGTAAAAAAATAACTCATCTACATATTTATTGTTCTCGATTACAAAGTTGCAATCAAAAGTTACTTTCCATACAAACCCAGTTCTTCATATTACTTAAGTGCTGGGATGAAATTAAAGAAAAAAAGGACCGGACAATCGGAGTATTTATCAAAATAATAAGGCGTTAAGAGAACCTTAATAGTTTGTTAAGCGCCATAACGCGAACTGGCCGCGGTAATAATAACCATAACAATGAAAAATAAACGCCGCGCCTGCGCGATGCGCGGATCTGTAGCTTAAGTACCTAGAAGGTTTTAACTGAAACGGAGCAGATTTAATAGTTTGAAGATCCAATACATTTAATTGAAGAACATGTCTGTATAGCCACCTTTTTTGAAAAATGAGATTTACTCCCCGTTTCACCATCCATTGATCAAATTTATTTGACGGACAAATGTGATGCCGTCTCTGTTTGTTTTGTTCGAATAGACAAAGACGGCGTCACATTTATCCGTCAGTTAAAATTAATCAATGGGTGGTGAAACAGGACCTAATCTCAAAATGTAGAGCTCTCAAAGTACGTACTCTATCTTACCATTAGATTGAAAATAGATATCAGAATTTATTTTGTCTTTTAAACAAATGGCTACCATAGTAAGGGTATGCGCGCACGAGCAACTTTGTCTCCGCGACTATTTTATCAAGTGTGTGTATTTGTATCCTGGGAGTCGCGGTGCTACGTGTGCGCACTTCCATACTAACCCATAGACTTGATAAAATAGTCGCGGAGACAAAGTTGCTCGTGCGCGCATACTCTAAATTGTTCGTAATGTAATGACTAACTTTGTTCTTTCCGTGTACAATTATTCAATTAAAGATTTCACGATCTGACTGACGATCTCCATTAAGAATTTTATTCTAAACCGTTTTCGCCAAAAATGTATGAATGTGTGACGATTTGACCGGTGGCATATAGGATTACAAAATTGTCGTTCTGACATAATTAATTAATTGTTGTGATTGAGGGAGCCTAATATCAATTTGAAGATTCTGTCTGCCCTATTTAAATGACCACAGTCAGTAGACAAGTAGAGATATGTGTATCTAACTCAACCCTTTATTGTACAATAAAGACACAAACAGTGTTGACAAACATTCTGATACGTCATGTAAAAAGGCGAACTTATCCCTCGAGCTAGGACAGTTTACATAAAAAGCGTGAGCAGAGCTGCAAGTGAGGGACGATATTTACCCATTTTTAGGGTTCCGTACCTCAAAAGGAAAAAACGGAACGGGGTCCTATCGATGTTTAGAAAATTTTATTTCCGAAGGTTTAGAATCCCGAAAACTTAATTTGTCCGAAAGCATTTTTTTCTGAAACTGTAAATATTTCAGGATTTATTTCAGGACCATCGTGTAGAACCCTTTAGGGTAGGTTAGGGTTGTTTTATATAAATCCTGAAATATTTACAGTTTCAGAAAAAAATGCATTCGGATAAATGAAGTATTCGGGATTTTAAATATTCGGAAAAAAATAATTCTAAATTTTGATAGGTAACCCTAAGCCAACGCAATCAAAAGATACAGCCGTTTATGACGCAAATTTCCGCATATTTTCGAAACTCGCAAGGGAATCAAAACTTGAAATTTGATACGAAGCAACTTATTATAGCACAAATAAAGTAAAAATTGCGAAAAGCATAAATTTTTAACGCAATCAAAAGATAAAGCGTTTTATGCCGCAAATTTCCGCAAATTGTCGACACTCGCAAAGGAATCAAAACCTACAGGGTACTTCCCGTGAACTCAGAATCTTGAAATTTGGTACGAAGCAACGTATTATAGCAAAGATAAAGGAAAAATTGCGAAAAGCATTAATTTTTTTGTCTGTATGTCTATATCAGTAACCAATCTACAATGTTCCCACACTGCGCACATTTTGCTTAGGAGCAGGGGTCTGCTAAAACTTGATGTTCATAGATAGATATAAATTTGTACGGAACCCTCGGTGCACGAGTCCAACTCACACTTGGCCGGTTTTTTTTATTAGGGCCGATACATAATGTATACTGCATTCTACCGAATGCAATGCAAAGTGTATGGGCAGTCGGCAGTTGGTAGTTACCTACGTTGCACTCGGAATGCAGTTCGTCTGTATCGGCCTGGCCCTTAGTAAAAAATCTTATCTGAGTTTTGCGGCCAACTCCAAAACTTTAAAATTATTAAACTCTACAGATATTTATTTACAAAGCAGGTGAATGAAATCTCCCTAAACATTCAACTTGCAACTTTGAATGTGAAACATCGAAAGCTACAATTTCACTCCAGATTAATAATTTGATTGTTACCGGGCGTTCGATATTTTTCGAACGCATCATGTATCGACGAATGGCATAATTGGACGCTGTCAAATCATATAATTGTTTCGCTGAGTTTAAACAACATAAACACGCGTCAAAACTAAATGCCAGTTTTGAGAAACTTGAGAGCGAAATGATATGACATCCGACATTTTAAATTACCTTTAGTTTTTTTATGCACATTCTGTCACGCATGTTATAGGAACACTCCTCTGATCATGGGCCACATTGCTCAAATTATCGCAAACCAACATATATTGAATTGTATGCAGTACATAACATAGGCTGCGCAGCGACGCACGCTCCGCCTTTGCTCCCCGATGTAGGCATCACGTAGAGGACCACGGATCGGTGTCTACTTGTAGAACTTCTTACTAGGTCGACTATACACATTAGAGACCTGCACCAGCTGTATTATCCCGGTTTTACCATCCACATCTAAGGCTAATCTATACCTATAAAACAGTACCGTGACTGACTGACTGACTGAATGACTGACTGGCTGACAGACAACGCACAGCCTAAACTACTGGTGCTAGAGACTTGAAATTTGGCATACATGTACCTTGAGTATTGTAGAGGTGCACTAAGGAAAGATTTTTCGAAATTCCCACGGGATAGGGATATGTCTATACTTTCTTTGTTTTTTTTGTTTGTAGCGGAATCTCTGAAACTATTGAGCCGATTTTAATTTTTTTTTCACCAATAGAAAGCTACATTATCTTTCATTGACATAAGTTACTTTTTATCCGGGAAAATGCGAAATTCCCACCGGATAGAAATAAATTAATTCAATTTCAAGGCTGATTTTTAAAATTCTTACATATTATGTGATATAACTATCCCTGATTGACATACGCTACTTTTTTTTCGGGAAAATGTAAAATTCCCACGGGATAGAAAAAACTGAGTCTTCGCGTACGAAGTCGCGGGCAAAAGCTAGTGTTAATATATTGCTGCAGCGTGAGTCGTCCAGTAAGGATCGGTTCACAATGCGTGCAATATTAATAGCGGGGCGTTGGGTGCGCGCACGCCGTGCGGGAGATGCCAGATAGCGAAGCGCGGTGCTGTGGATACCACCTTACAATTACAAGGGTGTTTATAATGACGGATCCTTTGGTTATACATCGTGTTATCTTGACATCCGTTATTCCGTTAACTTCGACAAATAGGTAATAAATACGTAGAGTTCAATCACTGTAAAAGGTCATTCATAATTGCAAAAAGTTAGTGTCAAATCATCATCATCATCATCATCATCATGCGAAGGTACGTAGGTTCTCTTTGTATGTTCTATTGGATCTACCACGGCGAGTGTTCCGAAGAATTGTTTAATTTGCTGCCTGCTGCAAAATTCCACCATCGCACTTCCCGCCGAAAGACTAAGTTCCATCGTCACCATCTCGATGAATGGCAGTCTACCACTGTACGTTTTCTTCGGCACTTCCTGCCACGTACAGTGAAAATGTGGAACCAGCTACCGGCAGTAGTGTTTCTAGACAACTAGGTATAACATCGGGGCTTTCAAGAAAAGGGTTTATACTTCTTTTTAAGGCCGGCAACAGATTAGTGACTCTCTTTGAGTTTAGTGCCTCTCAAGTTGAGGAGAAATGCCAGTATAGGTGAAAAACTTGAGCAAATGGCCTGTTGCCTGTAGTAGTAACGTCCATATGAAAAAACGGCCAACTGCGAGTCGGACTCGCGCAAAAAAATCACGTTTGTTGTATGGGAGCCCCCTTAAATATTTATTTAATTCCATTTTTTAGTATTTGTTGTTATAGCGGCAACCGAAATACATCATCTGTGAAAATTTCAACTCTCTAGCTATCACGGTTCCCGAGATACAGCCTGGTGACAGACGGACAGACAGACGGACGGACGGACGGACAGCGGAGCCTCAGTAATAGGGTTTCCGTTTTTACCCTTTGGGTACGGACCCTAAAAATGCAGTTCCAAATTTGAAGAATGATTTCAGTTCTATATCAATTCTGTGCACTACTACATGCAACAGGTCATTTAATTAAGTTTTTCACCTGTAATCGACACGCTTGCCATGCGAGTTGTCAATCGCAGTGCTGGAAGTTTTTTTTTGTGGTACGCTGCTCCCTGTAGGTACCAAATTCTCATTTAAGCTTCCTCCGATTCGAATGGTTTGACCAGGACCTTAGAAATAGAACGAATGACAGCCCTAATGGCTTATCCGCTGCGTTCAATTCCTAGATTTCGTAAGCGATAATTCAAAGCAATAAAATGTCACATCTTTTATGTTGTTGATTGGATACTTAGTACAGAACTAAACGCAGCTTAGACTTTACGAACCATACCATTATTGCTGTTTTTAAGTGCATAATAAATCACTAACTTTGCTTTGGATATACATATAGTCTTTACCTAAAAGATAAATGACTTAGCTCAATGGCCAGCGCTTAAGCAAGGGACTCAAACGCGGGAACTGTGATCTTATTCCACAAGCTCCTCCCTTACAGATCATGGTGCCGTACATAGGTGTCTATGGGCAGCGATGATCACTCATCATCAGTTTGAACTGCATGCTCGTTTGTCGGCTTATAATTCATAAATGGAAAACCGAAATAAAATACAAAAATAGAAAAGTAACTGGAGTTTGATAGTGATAAATACGACCTCACTGAACCCTAATTAAAAATTAAAATAAATTCAAAAATATGACAATTTCCGCACCAGTCAAATTGTGACTTAGAAAAACAAGGGGTGTTTAACACCTCTTTAAGTTCCCGTAATTTATAATCCAGTAACAATGCATGCAATATCAGTGGGGTAATTTCTCAAATACACACCTCGCCGCTATCGGCAAATTAAATAGCCTGTCCGTCCGTCCGTCGAACAATCGCGGTGGGTGCGCACCCTTATTAAATGATAAGCGCGTTGCTAAGTGCAATGGATTGAATGGTGTATTATTACACCGTATTAGGTACTGACTCGAGCTATTTTGAAAAAGTATGGATTAAGAATAATGCGCGTTGGATGCGGATGGCACGGGACCGATCTGTTGGGCGAGTCTTGCAGGAGGCCTATGTTCAGCAGTGAGCGTCTTTTGGCTGAAATGATGATGATGATGATGATAAAAAATAAGAATAAATATTTTTAGGGTTTCAGTCATCATCATCATCATCCCAGCCTGTATATATGCGTCCCACTGCAAGGCACAGGGCTTCTCTCAGAAAGAGTTGTATACAGTTACTGAGTCGTGTAGGATTGGTCTCGATCTCGTCTCCAGAGTCATTCTGTATAGTCGACCAAGACTGATTTTTGAATTTTTTTTTATCTTTAAACGAGACAGACACTTGACTGTTCTCGACTTTGTAATACATATATTTAGTGAATAAAACTTAACTATAAACTAAATATCTAACTATTACAAACTAAATTAAATTAAAAACTAAACTAGATCTAAAAATGGCCCCTGCGGCATTGTGCCGATGATGCTGGCAGCATTTCCTCGTTGAATCGCTAAGCTAATTCTTTGAGCGAGGTAGCTGCCAGCTCTTCGGTCACCAGTAGCATCTATAAGCCTCTTTGAAATCTCTTTGAAGAGGCTTAGTGCTCCTGGGTCCCACGGACCAAGGGTCTCGACACCGAAAGGGTTGAAATTATATTCGGCGCCGAGACCACTATATTTGCCAATTTTAGCGGTTTCGGCCGCCTCTGCTGCGGCTGCTGCCCTTGTGGAGGTCCGGTGGATATGAGAAGGGGCTAGTGTGTCTACACAGGTTGCATCCCACACCAGAACCCTTCCCATACTCCACGGGATCAACGACATACCGTCTGGTCTCTTGCCGTCGTCTCTTGAAATACCTGACGGCTCCAGGAGAGCCGGCACGTTAGCCGACGCAAGAGACCGACGAATAATGTATTTCTGAATTGTATCATGGACGGACGTGTTAGGCGCAAGCCACAGAAGAGACGCTGGGACGGGGGCGCGTCGCAGTCTGCGTCTCCACCCCATCTCTTCTGTCTACTTTGGATCGCGACGCTTCTGTACATTTAGTATAAAAACTGATTCAAGGGGCGCCAACAAACGAACAACAACGATTTTTTCGAACTTTTTTTCGTATCGTGCCATTTTGATCAGATTACACTAATAGTATTTATTTCAAACTAAATACAAACTGAAATATAGATGCACAGAAAAAACCCCAGAAAAAAGACCAATGCTGGGAATCGAACCCAGGTCCGCAGCGTTCCGTGCTGCGTGCTTACCCCTACACCATCACTGGTCTAGAGGTTAGCGACGAATCTTTCCCATACATCGTACATTTCAGTCTGTTATAATCACCTTATGCAGTGATAAACGCGCATCTATGTTACGCCCTCTATCGAGAGACTTAACACTCCTTCGTGCTTCGTGTGCATCATATTTCAGTTTGTATTTAGTTTGAAATATATGGTTTCACGGGATGACCGTAAAAGTAATAAAAAATGAAGTTGAAAAAAAAAAATACAAAAAGATACTTCATACCTAACTTGACTAAAAGTATTATACAGGAGAGTGTAAGACCCTATACAAACTTCGAATTTAGATTTCATAGTAGGGTCTCTGATGTAAGAACCCGCAATCTGACTCATAGTCTGCTGGATCTGTATTAATCGTGCATTAGGAGAAAGATCCGACACATCTTAATCACGACACAAAAACTTAATACAGACAACATCAACGCATTAAACTGTTAATTAAATTACAAAGAAAACCAATTTGTACCGTCTGGGAACGAATTTAATTAGCAACAGGAAAACAAATGTCTAAAAAGGTATTAAGAAAAAAGGTAAAAGGCCAATGAGATCTCCTGTGGAACAGCCCGCGCCTCGTGGCAAATTGAAAACGACGCGCTTGCTCTCCAAGGTAATAATAAATTCCGAAATAATAATAATTCATAAATAATAATCGTGGAAGAACGAAAATAAAAATATTATACACGTCGAAATAATAAAGGATTCGTCTGGGGCGCGGTGCACACGGGGCGGTTGTGGCAACTAATAGCTCCATTGTTCATTTTCAATAAATTACATTGTTTGTGTTAAATAGTTCAGATGCATCATCATCGTCATTTCAGCCGAAAGACGTCCACAGCTGAACATGGGCCTCCCCCAAGGCTCGCCAAACAGATCGACCCTGCGCCATCCGCATCCAATGCGTTCCCGCCACCTTCACCAGGTCGTCGCTCCATCTTGTTGGGCTTCAGATGCATGTAATCCAATAACAATGTAAAACTGTTTGAAACAAAAGTACTTTGTTGAGCTTGACTCCTAGATCTGTGTTATGGCGTCCGAGGCGATAAATTTTGTTCACTTAATAATTTAGAGATTCTTTCGCTCTGCGTATTACTTATAGGTATACTTATAGGTACGCAATGACGCGAATGAGTTTTTATACGCTTTATTTCACCCGTTGAGCCTTCATTGGAATTACAAACTCCTTACCTACTAATTACACATGTGAAAGTAACTCTGCCTGTCTGTCACCTCACCACTTCTTGAACCGCTGAAACGATTTAGATGAAATTTGGTATGGAGATATTTTTAGTTTTTATTCCGGAAAATTACACAGTTCCCGCGGGATAGCGATAGTTACTTATAAAAATAATTATGACTATAAAATTCGACTGAAATTACATTGATATTACCCGTGCAGAGTCGGTTTTAGAATTACAACTCTCTATTGCTTCCGTCGTAAGAAGCGAATAAAGAAATAGGTTAAAGTATATTGTATGTGATGTGATAGGCTAGCAACCTGTCACTATTGGCATCACTTTTATCTAACTTTAAATCTAAAATTGGTAAAAGTAGCGCCGAAACGTAAATATAGCATTTTGAGTGCTCTGCCTACCCGCTTTGAAGGTACAGGCGTGATGTGTGATGTATGTATAAGTACAATTACGGTGATGGTATCGCGGCAGAAAGCGGCCCGTGTGCACCGCTCGCTGCACATAAAATTGTTTTTTCGAGGCACAGCTATAATTAGGCGATACGTTTTTGTTTGGCCCACATTTCCCGATCCTCTAATTTTTAGGTTTTTTGCCGCTCCTTTTGTAGTCGTTAATATGATTACACCGTTGGGATGATGGCTTCATACGTGTTTTAGGTTATAACTTAATTTGCTCGGGTTACTTATTTGTTTTTTTATTGTTGTCCGACTTCCTGAGAGCGTCTGTCGTGGCTTTTTTGCTGTCGGTCGTTAGTTGGAGGTGATTGAATGTGATGGCGGGCAAATTGACGGGTTCGCTTCATATCTATACGGGGTTTTATAGAGTCACGTATTGGGTTTGATTTCGTGTGTTGACTCAGTGTTTTGATGCTTTAAATTGGATTGTATTCTGTTGGTTAGACAGTTTTTTGCTGTTGTGCTGTGTGGTTAACGGTTGCGTGCGGAGGCTGTGTTATCAACTGAGCAATCAATGCTTTTATAAAATATCGTTTATGTCTTAGAATCCTATTCTATCCTATCCTGTCCTCTCCTATTTTATCTTATCTTACTAATACATATTATAAATGAGAAAGTTTGTGAAGGCGTTTAGGTGTTTGTTAGTCAATTATCCAATAACAGCTGAACGGATTTAGATGAAATTTAGCGCACAGGCGGACAAATCAGGATTGAGACAGGATGCTTAATATCCCGAGTTCCCGAGGGATACTATTTTTATTTTAAAGAAGAATCGAGAGCTCTGCGCAAGAACGTCGAAGTATGTAAGTATGTCTCAATACAGATTTTTGTTTATGTATGCCAAGTCTCATCTAAAGCCGGTAACCTGTTATTGCGTGACTGACTAACAAACATTCAAACATCTTTAAAAACTTTCTCATCTAACATTAGTAGAATAGGGTAGGATAGCATAGGATTCTAAGGTTTATGTCATGTAGGGGACGTATAAATTTCATTTTTTTCTAGTGCTTGTAACCTGGGTCAGGCGTATTAGTGCTTTCTCATAAGGCCTCCAATTAAGATCTACTGGACTGACATACTTGCGTTGGCTTTGGCCGCGTGGACCATTAGGCAGATTAGGACCATTTTGACTTTACCGCGTTCAGGGGGACTGCTACGAAATTCGAAGTTCGTATCAGACCGTCCCTTTCACTCTTTTGTTTCATACTATTAGCATAAATGGAACGGCACGATACGAAGTTCGAAAGTCGAATCATAGTATAGAGTAAGTTCCCAACCGTTAATTGCGAGGCGCGAGTGACGAGCAAATTACGCCCTCGACGCGCAAATTGTGGCGCTCACGAACGGCGTCGACGCTACCGTACACGACACGATGCCGTTTAGGGTTCCGTAAGGCGCAAACGCAAGCCACACGGAAGAGACGCGGGACGGGGGCGCGTCGCAGTCCTCGTCGTTTGTTCGCAGCCGCGTCTCCGCCCCGTCTCTTTTGTCTCCTTTGGATCAGGACGCTACTATAAATTAAGTGTCATCATCATTTCAGCCGAAAGACGTCTACTGCTGAACATAGGCCTCCCCAAGGCTCGCCAAACAGATCGGGCCTGCGCCATCCGCAGCCAATGCGTTCCCGCCACCTTAACCAGGTCGTCAATCCATCTTGTTGGAGGCCTACCTACACGCGTCTTCCGGTCCGCGGACGCCACTCGAGAACCTTTCGGCCCCATCGGCCGTCAGTTCTACGGGCGATTTGCCCTGCGCACTGCCACTTAAGTGTAGCGATTCTTCGAGCTATGTCCGTGACTTTAGTTCCTACGCGAATTTTATCATTTTTAATGCGATCCCGCAGAGAAACTCCAAGCATAGCCCTCTCCATCGCCCTCTGACTGACACGCACATATTTAGTATAATAATAATAATAAATCATGGGGCCATTGACATCAATTGATCTAGTCCCAAATTAAACAAAGCTGGTACTATGGTTACTAGGCAACGGATAAACATGGGTCTCATTCTAAATCCCTAACATCGTTTGTCCTAATGATCGATTGTCCTAACACTTTTTTTCTCGGAAACTGTGAATTTTCAGGAACTTTGAAGTGATTATCCTCTAGAACTCTATAGGTTAGGTTAGGTTTGATTTATAAAAATCCAGAACAATTAATAGATTTTAAATATAAAGAGTTAGGACAATCGATCATTAGGACAAACACTACATTAAAAACCTACTACTACTAACCTGATATGAACTACATGTTTGAAATAAATGAATAAATAAATAAATAAATAAATTAGGACAAATAATCATTAGGGATTTAGATATAGAGCCGATAAACATACGTATATAGATAAATGCATACGAAATACATATTAAAAATTCAAGACTCGAGCACAAACATTCGTATTTTTTACACAAATATCTGCCCCGACTGGGATTCGAACCCGGGATCTCAAGCTTCTCTAACGGGAACGTATCAAAATAAGTATATAAAGTTTAAAACGAATAATGGACGAAATACATAATGGTCATAATATATACTAGAATTTTCTATGAAACTATTGATTAAACGAACTTTTTTAATCGTGTAATCTAAAGATTGGTTTAGGTTAGGTTAGGTTTATTTTATGAAAATCCTGTAAAGTTGAGAATTTCCAAGAAAATTGCATTATATCAAATGACCATTACGTATTTCGTCCATTATTATTTTTAAACTTTATATATTTTGATACGTACCCTTCTCTAACCACTAGGCCGGTCGTCATTATAGTCGTCGGTAGTATGAAAACTGATTCAAGGGTCGCCGCGACTGCAACGCGCCCCCGTTTCACGTCTCTTCTAGGTTTGCGCCTAACGGTAAAGACAGAGGAAATGGTCGTGAAACCGTGAAAATCTTAATAACAGCTGGAGCAAGAATTACCTACTGGAAATGGAAACTGACTGCCTGACTGTTCATCATTGACAAGTTGATGAGTCATCAACGCCCAGCCTAAGCCCATCGACTTCGAAAAGTGAATCTTTGCATAGAACCTCTACAACACCCTTTACAATAACTTTATTATTTTTTTTGATCGGTTGATCTCAAATGCCAAACTTTGAACTCACTTCCAACATTTTTTTTGCTATATTTTCAAGGCTTACGGGGTTCTAGTATCTATTTTTTGACATTAAGCCGCGGAACCTTAAGGCATTCGTGACAAACGAACTTACGACTATTTTTTATTATTTAATTTCCGTGTCGATCCGTACGCGTTAGCACTTGGCCTTTGGAGTTCCTCTTTTTGGAAACTAGTCACGCTATTCGTTGACACTTTTATGACCAAGTTTGATCCATTCCATTATAAGTTAGGTAGTTATCATGTCAAAGCTTATGTTCCGAAGTGGAGCTGCCTACTAAGTTTCCCATTTTGTTCTTTAATAATTATTAATCCGTGAAGTAACAGAGTTCAAAGCGGAGCCAAGGTGTAAATTCCAAGGAACAAATTGGAAGTACATTTAGCTAATGAAAAGTCAAAATATAGTGAAGTATATGTCTGCGTTTCAAAGATATTCAAACTTTAAAAGTAAAAGTTTTTTTAAGAGTGAACTTTGTTTAGATGTGCTTATTTTAATAGGCTTAGTCTTAAAATTGATGTCGTACTTTGTAACTAATAACTTTGAAGTAGCTAGTTACTAATTTATAAATTAGAGTGAATTGCACTAAGATACTATAACGGTAACCAGTGTCAAATCACACTTATAAGAGGGAGTTGCACCAAGTTACTTTATCAGTAATCAATGTCAAACCACACTTATAAGAGCGAGTTGCACCAAGTTACTATAACGGTAACCAATGTCAAACCACACTTATAAGAGCGAGTTGCACTAAGTTACTATAACGGTAACCAATGTCAAACCACACTTATAAGAGCGAGTTGCACCAAGTTACTATAACGGTAACCAATGTCAAACCACACTTATAAGAGCGAGTTGCACCAAGTTACTATAACGGTAACCAATGTCAAACCACACTTATAAGAGCGAGTTGCACCAAGTTACTATAACGGTAACCAATGTCAAACCACACTTATAAGAGCGAGTTGCACCAAGTTACTATAACGGTAACCAATGTCAAACCACACTTATAAGAGCGAGTTGCACCAAGTTACTATAACGGTAACCAATGTCATGCACCAAGTTATTATAACGTTAATCAATGTTAAACAACACTTATACGACCACTTAGACGACCAGATGGCCTAGTGGTTAGAGAACCAGACTATGAAGCTTGAGGTCCGGGTTCGATTCCCGTGTCGGGGCAGATATTTGTATGAAAAATACGAATGTTTGTTCTCGGGTCTTGGGTGTTTAATATGTATTTAAGTATGTATCTATCTATATAAGTATGTTTATCCGTTGCCTAGTACCCATAACACAAGCTTTCCTAGCTTACTTTGGGACTGGGTCAATTGGTGTGAATTGTCCCGTGATATTTATTATTATTATTACTTATAAGAGCAAGTTGCACCGAGTTGCTATAAAGACAACTAATGTCAAACTAGTCGTCAAATCTCCTAACCGGAGTTTTGACGTCTGATTGGACTAACTTGGTCAACTCACTTAATTCAGTCCAAAATTCTAATTTTAAGTAACATTGCGTAGGTTGCTTTAAATATGAAATTTTGATACCAAGGCAGTTCCACTTACAGTGATGTATGATTACGATTCCGTAAATTGTTTTAACATTGATAGCGACCGTGATCCGCTATCGCAGTCACACTTACCCACGCAATTATACGTAGTATAGCTACCAATTTGTACATTCAGTACATGCGATTACTCCGACGCGTGAATCTAAATCAATTTTATTAGTCCCCGGTTAACACCGCATACTTGTTATGTAATTACACCAACACCAACCACAGTAGACCTTTTACCCCCCTCTGGATCCCACCTAAAGAGAACCCAGCAGTGACAGTACCAGGTAAAGCTAGAGCTCTTTACCAACTGGTCGGTGCTCGGCTCCAGTTTGTATGATAATTTTTAAATCGGCCTCTTCGATGAAAAATTGATTTCGGTTGATACGCTTTTGATTATATGGTTGGTCGTCGTTAGATACAATTATTTGGCTACAGACTGCTGGATTGGAATTGTTTCGAACAGCCATCGTTTTTACCGCCTGTGATATTTATGGCCATTTATCTATGGGCTCTGATAACATAATTTGGGTAACGTTTGAAATATTAGGGTGTTCGTAATACGTGGATTACGGCTTCGTCTAAACTGGGTGGACTTATTATTTTGTTTTTATTGTTTATTATTATATAAGACCTCAAGACTTGTATCTTGATAAACGGTTAAAAACTAAGACGTACATGTTAATAAAAAGGTAAAGTACCTAAGTATCTATGAAAAGTGAATCTCACATATTAGCAGTCAAGATATGCCCGATATGTTTCGAATCAATCCTTGGTTCTTTTTCAAGGTTGGTTCTAACGGAAAATCAACCGTGAACTGCGCGCCATCGTTCTTGCAGCTCGACTACTCAGCGCGGTTGTCGGCGGCGAAAACTTACCCTCATTTTATCACCACAAGCAAATTATTCGCATAAAATGTCACTGGAAAAGGCTAATAAGTAAGAGTAATAAGACAAAAATGTATGAAACGTAACAAACAATAACACATTAATTGTTGCAACTGAACAAGAGGAAGGACGCCCACATTAGAACCAGTAACGTTTACGTCATAAATCACGGACCGAAGTGTTTATTTGTCTGTTGTAAATGTTTATTAGCCTATCGTAAAGGCTTCCGTGTTTTTGAATGTGGATACATAATCAGATATTAAGAGGGTTTATACCTGCTGAGCTGGCAACGTTGCATTTTTGTTAGTTTTTCTCGATTATTCCATAAAAATTGAATGAAAATTAAAAATGTTTTGTATAAAAAATGTTCTTATATATAAGTTAATGTGTCTACTGCAATAATAATTCGTGATAAGACTTTTATTTTCTTAACGAACAAATTATTACCTACTTAACGGTTTTTAAAGAAAATAAAAGTCTTATCACGAATTATTATTGCAGTAGACACATTAACTTATATATTAGAACAATTTGTATACAAAACATTTTTAATTTTCATTCAATTTTTATGGAATAATCGAGAAAAACTAACAAAAATGCAACGTTGCCAGCTCAGCAGGTATAAACCCTCTTAAACGATTGTAATTATTTCACACGACGTTTACCTACCTAGATCTACCTACAGTCACATCTCAGCCTGTATACATCCCACTCCCACTGTAGCGCACATGCCTCCTTTCAGAACGGGAGGGCTTGGGTCGTAGTTCCCACGCGGGCTCAGCGCGGATTGAGAACTTCACATACTATTAAATTTCTTCGGAGGTATGTGCACATTTCTCCACGATATTTTCCTTTAACGTGCATCGTAAAGCTCACGGTAAATTTAAAAAAAAAAACATACAGACGAATTTATAACCTCCTCTTTTTTTTGAAGTCGGATAAAAATGTAAGTTATGACATAAATTCACAAAAACTCAGCCCTGTGAGCGAGATCTACCTTGGACATCATCAACATTATAAAAAGTAAACTCGTAAATTATGACTAAATACTTAATCATCATCATCATCATCATTTCAGCCGAATGACGTCTACTGCTGAACAT
This sequence comes from Archips crataeganus, assembly GCA_947859365.1. Taxonomy (NCBI): domain Eukaryota; kingdom Metazoa; phylum Arthropoda; class Insecta; order Lepidoptera; family Tortricidae; genus Archips; species Archips crataeganus. The sequence goes on along the minus strand of OX402052.1, from coordinate 17,137,814 downwards.
AGGCCTCCCCCAAGGCTCGCCAAACAGATCGGTCCCGTGCCATCCGCATCCAATGCGATCCCGCAACCTACTAAATACTTAATGAACTGAAACAATTACTTTGTTCACCCGCGACCCAAAGCCTCCGCAAAGTAACGCCTGATTCAATAAATGCATTACATCAACTTATTAGAAATATTAACATTAATATTAACTAACTGTGGTACTTTCCGGCTATAAATATAAAGGTGAAGTAATAATTGAATAAGTGACTGTAGCTGCGTTAGTGGAGGTGCCGTAATAACTTCATTATAATACCGCCGGAAACAACCCCGGCGCGCCGGACGCTCGTAGGGTGCCCAGAATTACTTATAACTTTAATATATTCCCGGTTTTAAACTTAAAATTTACCCATGATATTAAAAAAACGTGTTTAACAGCGCGATGGACTTGGCAATGGCAAATCTAGTGGTATTAAAGTAGATGCACTTATGTAATTTAATAACAATGTAGATCTGTTTGAAAAAATATAAGTACCTTGTTCTGTTCCTTGCCGGATTCTTCTCAACAGGGTTTTTCCGAACCGGTGGTAGATTCTTCGACGTTAGTAGGAGCTTCAATTGGGATGCACCAACAAAAAATAACCTATAGTTTTTATATTTTTTTTGGAAAGAATAGGATATTTTAAGATACCATTTTCATCGATTTTGAATTTGGTTGAGTATTTAATTTTTTATAATTTTTTTAAGAAATACGTTTTATGACGTCACAGTGAGAGAGCTACGTTCCATTACCTAGAAAAATTCAAGTCGTACATAACATAATCTGTGGCACTGCTGAGGCGCTACTACGAAATTCGAAAATCGAAGTTCGTATCGTATTATCCCTCTCACTCTCGTGTCAAATCATATTAGCGTGAGCGGGACTGCACAAAACGAAGTTCGAATTAGGCACTTCGTGGTAGGGCCTCTGATTTGTCTTGTCACTGTCAATAATAAGTAGGTACAAGTACGGCTTAGGGTCCTAAATGAACCATGACAAAATATAGTTTTATTTATTTCTCTTCTTTTAGCTTCGATTATTCCTGTTTGTTAAATGGTGTGATAGTAAATAGATATTTTTTATTAAAATCTGATATTTAATTTTTTTTATATTTACTTATAACGTAGTAATTTAATAATTAAATTTGTAAAAATACATTGGAAATACTCGTATACATTTCGGACTTTACGATAAATGACAACTGTTTAAAGCCAGGTGCGCATCATGTGATTAAAGTTCTGTCTTTGTCACTCTTTGCTGTTATAAGCAGGACAGCAACATTTCAAACTGTCAATTTGCTTTAGAGTGTAGACCTGCTTTATATCTTCCTTTGTGACGATTCACTGCAGGGGTCAAATGAAGGTCATCACTTAAATTTTCTTTATTTAATTCATTTTATCATATTTTTGGAATCTGATTTCTGAGAACGCTTCACAAAGCCTATTTCTCCAAACGGTTTTCGATTTATTATACGTTGTCAAAAATTGGGACATCCCAATTGAAGCTTAAATTGAACAAAGAATTTAGATTTTGACTTTGACTTTGGATGATTATTTTTCTAAAGGGAGGCCGAAGAAAAATTGGAAAGTTGCAAGTCGGACTCACCTGCGAAGGTTTCCGGTACCGTACCGAAAAACAAACTCGTTTATTCTATTTATTTTGAGTGTTTACCTCATCATCATCATTTCAGCTGAACGATGTCCACTGTTGAACATAGGCTCCCCAAAAGGTTCGCCAAACAGACCGGTCCTGCACCATCCGCATCCAATGCGTTCCCGCTACCTTGACCAGGTCGTCGCTCCATCTTCCGTCCACCAATTTGTCCATCTTGTTGCGTCTTCCGGTCTGTGGACGCCATTCGAAAACCTTTTGGCCTCATCGGCCAATAAATAATGCCATATGTATGGCGTCTTTGAGCTATGTCAGTGACTTTAGTTCTTGCGTTGATAGGCTTCTCCATCGCCCTTTAAGTGACTTTGAGGTTTCTTATGAGACTTCTAAAATCAGAGATTCTTTGATTTGGGTATGAATTTTAGACCGTCAGACACCAAACCGACCGAAAAATTGAGGAATCAAATCAGTTTAATAATTATTTGCTTTGGTTGAACAATGAGGAGAAGATGTTCGAAGCCGTTTTTTATTTGTCTGTATTAGTGGTTGCTATGAGCTTTCAATTCGCCCCATCTGCTGTTATGTCTGGCCAATAGTTCGAGAAGTTAAAATGTTGAAAGGAATTATTTCAGAAAAGCATTTTCATGGTCACCCTCTATTTCCGCGTACTAGAAAAGAGTGGGAAATGTGAAAAATTGCTCCTCGTTAAGTTCGCGATCGTGCGATACGGGGAATTCACTACACCGCCAATTTCAGAACATTTTCACGTAAAATCGACTCGATAAGCCGATACTAAATGACACGTTCTTTAATAACGCGATTTTTATCTTTGATCTATTTATTTGTTATTTGTACATTTGTGCCTTAGAAATTGTTTAGTATGTAAAGCAGGAATATTATATTGGAGCTAAATGCGACTAACTTCAAGTTGAGAAAGTAAGTAGTTTACATTTTCGCGTTGAATTAAATTCCTCCCTATTTCGCTACCGCGTCTAAACTATGGTTCTACTTTTCTACCCCCTACTTAAGCGGATAAACTGATGGTAAGTGATCACAAAAATAGAGTAAAAGTTATGTTTTGTGTGCCAGTGATTTCACCGGCAATCTGGCACTCCACGTGGAAACACAGCGGCGTAATCACTGCTACTTGGCGACAAGATTAGCATGAAAGACGGCAGTAGCGATCCCATAATATCGAGAACACAATAACAAGCAAGGAGTAAGCGTCAGTTCTACTAACCTAACGATAACAAATGTCAAAGCAGCATTCAAAGAGTTAGTTAAATAACGCCGAGTTAAGCGCTGGACCAGGGTTAAGTTGTGTCAAAATGTACGGACGGAACTGTCATCCATAACCCAGGGTTAACGATTAATATTTTAAACCTTAGACCGATTAAGCTGCCCTAAGGTAATTGGCACACAACTAATAACAAGAGGAATATAAATGTTATTATGTGGATTTCTTTATTTTATTATGTTGTGTTTTTAAAAACACTCATATCTATGGCGTACTAGAAATATTAATGAATATATCATCATCATCATCATCATCGGCCTATGCTCGTCCACTGCTGGACAAGGGCCTCTCCCACGGCGCGCCACTGAGCACGATCCTCGGCCACTCTCATCCAGCTCTTGCCAGCCGCCTTGCGAACATCATCGCTAGCCGAGTCTGAGGACGTCCTACGCCCGTCGTGCGCGTAATATATCACGGTCAGGGATGTTTGAAAATAATTCAAATAATGTATCTAGTTACTGTGTTAAAAAATAGTTGTATTAAATACTTTATATTTAATTTAACAACATTGTAGTAGATCCGTTTGAAAAAATTATACCTTGATGAATTTCTTGTCGGTTTCTTAATTCTCAACAGGGTTTTTCCAAACCAGTGGAAGATTCTTCGACTTTCATAATAAGTGCTTGTTATAGTTTAAATTGAATACAGAGATTTTGATTGACTTTCAAGATTCACATTTTCGCTTCTTCTGCTATTAATGCAACCATGTGATTTCATTCAAATCCGCCCAGCAGTTTTAGCGTGAAAGGGGCGGATCTACATATGGACTTTTTGGGCTGCAGCCCAGGGCCTCATTGGTGACATAGTGCATACATCATTATCGAATACAGTTTTGATAAAATTGCAATTAGTTAAATAGGTAGGCCAAATATAGTGTTAGGCCAGGGCCCCGCAAACTTACGGGTATGTATTACAATACCGAACTACGAAAGACCGAATGTATTAAAACATCGAATGGGTCAAAAGATCGCGACGATTTTTTTCTGAAACCGTAAACTTCTCAGAATTTCTTAAAACGGCATCATACTGTACCTCTACCATGAGTTTACACTAGTTTACAGTGACCGTACTCGCTAGCGACGGCGTAAATGATTTGTATGGAGAATTGTACATCCGTAAGTGACCGCTAGAGGCGCTGTACAATTCTCCATACAAATAATTTACGCCGTCGCTAGCGAGTACGGTCACGTAAACTAGTGTAAACTCATAGTAGAGGTACAGAACCCATTAGGTTAGGTTAGGTTTGTTTTATAAAAATCTTAAAAAGTTAACGGTTTCAGAAAAAAATCGTGTCGGTCTTTTGACCCATTCGATGTTTTAATACATTCGGTCTTTCGTACTTCGGTATTGTAATACATACCCAAACTTACGGACCGCTCCTGGTGAAAGAGAAACAATTCACAGACTTTGGCATTAACAACATTAGAATAACTACCGGGGTCTAAATTCAGTAACGGACCAACACGGTTTGCGAGCGGTAATTCAATCGTTTGGGAGAGGATAGGAATGGGTTGAGCTTGGGATGAGCCCTATTTTCCTGTTAATTCGCTTTGTAAATAAATAAATAAACAAATAAGTAAGGCTCATCCCAAACTCAGCCCAAACTTCTCGCAAACCCAGTGAGTTTTGGTGTTCCTGAATAGCAGCTCAATCCAAACCCAACCCAAACGATTGAATTACCGCTACCAAACCCGTGAAGGCCCGTTCCTGAATTTAGCCCCTGGTATTAAAGCGTCAAACTAACAAGCACACTTTCACATTGATACCATTTAGGATTATGACATAATCATGACTTCGGGCCATTTCTCCGGTGGCGTGCTTCGCAGTCACACGGCAAGCACGCAACTCTCTTAAATTGTTTTTCGCAGTTCATTTGTTATTCCACTATTGCCTGCCTGATTACTCTTTTAGAAAACTTATGCGTCTATTTGACTAACTTAGATTGTAAGTTGGTGGGCTGACTTGGCTTTGTCACGCCTATGGTGAGGAAAAGCAACGTTCTGAAGCCGAGTTTAGACCTGCAAAAAAACGTTCATCATTGCTTCATTAGTAGCTGCGGGTAGTTCTACTATTGTTTCAATCGCTATCAGTCTCCTGTTACATTATATTAAAGAAATGAGCTACACCAGCTTAGCTACCTAGATTTTATATAACAACTATCTGACCCCGCAAACGTTGTTTTACCATATGTCATATGATATATGATATATGGCCTAGGGGTATAAAAAATAGCCTACGACCTACTCTCAGACCTACCGAGTGTAGAGAAAAAAGTTTCATAAAAATTGGCCAAGCCGTTTCGGAGGAGTTCGTTAACAAACACCGTGACACGAGATTTTTATATATTAGACTAGCTGTTGCCCGCGACTCTGTCCGCGAAGAATAGGGGTAGGTATAAAAAATAGCCTACGACCTATTCTCAGACCTAACAAATGTAGAGAAAAAAATTCATAAAAATCGGTCTTGCCGTCTCGGAGGACTTCGATAACAAACACCGTGACACGAGATTTTTATATACCTACAGGGTGTTACAAAATTACCGGTAATAACTGAAGGGTATGGAAGTACTCCAGTAAAGAATTAAATTAGTACCTAGGTATATATTTTTTTTGGGATGGCGGGAGCTCGCCTTTGATAGGCAGGAGTGGAGCTAGAGAGGAGAGGCCTTTGCCCAGCAGTGGGACACAAAAAAAGGCTAAATAAAACAAAAATATTTTTTTTTTTTTCAAAAAAAAGAACAGCGCGCAAAATTACAGTTTTATTTGCTGTTCATGGGGTTTCAGGCTTTACCCGTTATTTTGTAACATCCTGTATTAGCATACAGCGTGCTTGTGGTATAATCTCAATTTGTTGAAATTTCACCCTAACTGTAGCTTATTTCTTCTTATTTATATGCGACAGAAGACTGATAGCGGTTGAAACGCTAGTAGAACTACCCAGCTACAGTAGAGATAGAATCAGTTGAAACGTGCGTGTCGTGACCTATTTTAAAACGTTCACACAGTTTACTGCAGTATTTATACTTACCTATCGTAATGGTAATGATTTTCCGTAACATACATTGCGACGTCATTATGACATGATAACGTACAAAGCGGGTCTCACCTACACGATTCAATTGGTTCAAATTACGATGGGAAACGCTGACTTCATTAAAGCGTATATTTAACGCACTTAATTAATTCTTGTCTAATAAAAGTCTACACGCGTCAAGCTATAAAGTATTTATATTATGTGCCTATAAACAGTTTTTCTGACTTTCATAATGAAAAAGCAGTAAATTACGTGCTGCAGTGTAGTTGAGACGTTATGGGTGGGTGCGTTACATTTGAATATTTGTTTTTTCATCATCATCATCATGTCAGCCGAAGCCACAGCTGAAGATAGGCCTCCCCCTAGGTACTTTGGACAGACCCGTCCTGCGCCATCTGTAGGGTAAGTCCAGGATAGATACCCCACTTTTTGAAATAGCTTTATAATTCAAAAACTAAACAAATTATAGCATTGCGTCCAATGCGTATGATAACTATGGTCCTTAATCTATTATTTTACTGTACTTGTTATAATATAAATCGTATGGATTTTGTGTAAATCGTAATTTTGTAGACCCCTTATAAATGGGATAGGTGCCTACCGTGGGGGATAGACGACTCGTCGCAAAAATGCGTCAGAGGATAGATGCCCTTTATTGAAATTAAACAAGTTAAATAAAAGTTATCAGTCTTTTATATTCATTGAAAATTCGCCTAGAATCCTAGTAGGTACTTACTACATGTTTTACTGAAACAAATTATAAAAGCTTAATCAATTCCATATAAAATGTGATTTTGTTTCTATTTGCAAATACAGAAAAAACCTCACTAAATACCAATCAATATATGTCGTACCTACATTACATAACTACCTAGCTAGGATAAATTGTTTTTCATTTTTGGCAAAACATCGTCTTAGTGTTATAGACGGTATTCCATATGTTCAGGCTTCTTCATTGACTCCTTTTTCTCCCTTCTTCATTTCCTCGAAGGCTGCTAGCAAGCTTTCTTCAGACCAGGCGACGTTACGCGGGACTACGAGGGCGTTTTCTCTCATATTTACAAGGCATTTCGATCCTCTGCAACATAAAAATTCTTTGAAACAAGTTGAGGATAGATGCCCTTAGGGGCATCTATAGCGATCGAAAACGGCAGTCTAAACTTCAGTGCAACTAAATGAGTTAGCTAAAAGCGAAAATTATAAGCAAGTCTAAAGTTATTCAAAAACAAATACTTACGAATATAATTTTCACGCTCTGCGAGGTCTCGCCGCGGAAGGTTTTGGCACTCATGGACTAAACGCGTTCGCTCTTGCTCATGATAGCAGCGGCCCAGAGGTTTGCAGGGAGGGGGCTTGCTATTATTTAGTGTAATTTTGGTCCCACAGCCTTGCAACTAGTAGAAATTGAAATCGAGGCATCTATCCCACTGGGGCATCTATCCTGGAATTACCCTATGTAACGCGTTCCCGCAACCTTAATTAGATCGACGCTCCATCTTATCGGATGCCTACCTACACTACGTCTTCCGATCCGTGAACTATATTCGAGAATTGGCCTTTAGTTCTGCCAGAACGCACACACGTACGCACGCATGTACGCACGCATGGAAGCACGCAAATACTCGCAAACTTTCGCATCTTTCACAATGTTTCATCACTTACATTGTAAGTCTTACAAGAAAAAGTAAGTTTCGGAAAAAAAATAGTAGGTACCTACATTAAATAAAGTGGGTAATGTACATAAGGATATTTAATAATGGAGTAGTTAGGTACTAACGAAGCTGCGGGTCAAATGACAGTTAAATAATTTATCATCCCTTATCTCCGATATTTATCTAAAAACTTCATCAAACTCGCATAAACATAGAAATCCATTAGTATATGAAATTCGAATGGCCCCATAAAATACCATTAAGGAGTGACATTAAAAACATATTGCGTTTTACCTAATGCTAGGTTAATATCTGGATCAGATAAGGGCAAGTTCACATGCGGGGAGAAATGGTCAATCCCGCAATTATAAAGAAATTAGCGGTAAACACTGTGCCTTCAATGGGCACAAATTGATATAATAAAAATAGGCTTGGTTAGCCTGCGTTAGGGCTGGGGGCCGATTTTTGAAATCATTATTTAAACTTGGAAGAGTGGAGTAAGAGAAAATCTTATTTTTTTTCGCGATTAGGTTGTCAAAAAAAATGTCCGAGCAGTAGGTAACATAAATTTAAGCAATTGGATTTAATATTACATATCCAAATGCTTTTTTATTTTTCAAAAACGGCCCGCATATCTGGTATATGAATATAGCGCCATTTGTGATATGAACTGCACCACGGGCTCGGAACTTTCTCGAATAGAAAAACTACTTATTTCGTTAAAAAAAACTTTGATTTACCTAGTTGAGTAAGCGTTCGGCTAATAAAAACAAATTAAGTATATTTAATTAATATGTCGAAGGGGGTCAAACTTAATATCGAAAAGATTGTTACGAAACTAACCTAATCTAACCTAATGGCTTCTATATTACGATAATTACTATACTAAACGGGACTTATCACGCAATTAATATTTACCTCGACGTTTCGGCCACATTGCAGCAGCCGTGGTCACGAGTTAACTGAAATGTAGGGTGTCAAGTTCGTTTAGCCGCACGAGTTTTTCCAACTACCCGCACTTGATCCCGATTAGAATCAGCACCCGTATCTCGTACTACCCGCACTTGATCAAGATTTTTTTAACAGCACCCCATCACACCGACACACAACACTCACAACATCCGTACGCTTAGTATAAGTTTTACTTCACCAAAATACTTCTCGATCGCGTTTACGTAAAAAAATCAATTACTAGGGAAACATGGACAGCGCCTCCGCGGCCGCGCGTCCGTGTTTCCATAGAATTGAAATTTTTACGTAAACGCGATCGAGAAGTATTTTGGTGAAGTAAAACTTATACTAAGCACACCGATGATCTCTCCGTACATTCACGTACTATTACGATGCCGTTTTAATAAGTCCTTAGAAGTTTACGGTTTCAGAAAAAAACTTTTCGATATTATGACCCATCCAATATTTAATAGGTACATTCGATATATTAACTTTCGATTTTCAGAACCGTGCCCATCGACGGCCCTAGTCACGGGCCCTGTGGTACCATAATTAATAAAAGCTTATTAGTTACGTGGTAATTTCAAGTATAATATTTCTCCCATAAAAAAAGGTTTTCAAGCGGCAACCCTACGCGCTGGGCTAAGGTGTCGCCCAATAATTAAGTGATTACGTTAGAGCGCGTGTCGGCCCGATTTGTATCACTGTTTCGGGCAATCATTAGCGTTTGGAATTGCCCCGTGGTTGCCCCAACTGGGTTACTCCGTGAGCTTCTACCGTGGATCATTTTTGTTAACGGACCAAAGAGAATCTTTAATTTTTTTTACACGAAACTAACCCATAATTGACGCCTATCTCACCGGATGGAAAAAACAGATGAGGCCTAGGTGTACTCAACGATTCAGTAACAGCCTATTCACGCTAGCCTTGAAAAGCCCTCGAAAATTGTAATAGTGATTGGAACAAATTTCTAAGGGACATGACCAAATGACACAGGATGTTAAAATAGGCAATTCATTTTATCATTTGCCTGGAAAAAATCAGTCATTTGATCAAATCGCTAAATCTGTGTACCTACTTAGTGAAATGATAAAATCAGCTAAAAAAGACCACTCGATTTTTTATTTTACCAGATTTATTTAGTGAATTGGCAAAATCCCTGAAATAAGGTAAACGTCCCTATGCTCGACACTGACCCAATACATAGCACCTTCAATCTTATGTCATAGTAACAGAGGTGACAGATGGATGTCATCTACTGGGCGTTAAGGTGTCGAGCATTGGTACGTTTACCTTACGTCAGTGAGTTGACGAAACTAACTCGCAAAGTCAACTAATTTTATCATTTTACTAGACAGGTTCAAAGATTTGATCAAATCACCGGGTATACACTTTATCATATCACCTTTTTTTAGGGTTCCGTAGTCAACAAGGAATCCTTATAGTTTCGCCATTTATGTCCGTCTGTCTGTCTGTCTGTCCGTCCGCGGCTAAGCTCAGAGATTGTCAGTACTAGAAAGCTGTTATTTGGCATGAATGTATATATCTGTCACGCCAACAAAGTGATTAAATAAAAAAAAGTAAAAAAATTTTTTTTACTGTACCTCCCATAGACGTAAAGTGGGGATGATTTTTTTTTCTCGACTAACCCTATAGTATGGGGGGGGGGGTATCATTGGATAGGTATTTGAAAATAAATAGGGGTTTTTAAAATCATTTTTTGATAAAGTGAATATTTTCGGAGATATTCACTCCGAAAGTTCAAAATAATGTGTCCTCCCCTCTAACTTTTGAACCACACGTCTAAAAAATATGAAAAAAAGCACGTAAGTTAAACTTAATAAAAACTTTCCAGGAAAATTATTTTCAACTCAATCAGTTTTAAGTTTTTGTAAAAAAATATTTCTAAACTAAGATTGTAATTTAACCGCCATTGCAAGCATTTTTTTTCTTTAAGTACCTATAAGATCACGCTAACAGTATCTTCTTTCAAATAAAAAAATATATTACATCTGAAAAACAATCAACATACATACTAACTAACTAGACTTCAGATTAGATTAGTTACCCAATTCGCCGATAGATGGCGCTGTACCGCCGATGTTGGGACCAAAACAACCACATTAATAAAGTTTGCAAAGATTTTTTCGTACCTGCTACGGAACCCTAACTTGGGTGTGTCCGACACGCTCTTGGCCGGTTTTTTTGATGAATGGTGCGGTCTTTCCGAAAGCCAAGAAATATAAGCAAAATACATGTAAAAAAGGCCCTTGCGGCCTACTTACAGAATAAAGTTTTGATTTTTTTCCCCCAGCCTTCCAGTACGAACGCATTCGTTCACGGACTTACCGTAAGATTAATGCGGCCCGATAACTCCGCTAAATGAAAAGTTGCTTTGAGCCGAATTGAATCATTTCGAAATAAATGGCTTCATTTGAATCATTTGGAAATGAACAGCCGCATTTGCATACGCGGTAATTAGTTTGTAATTCATGCTGCGTCTTAGAGTTTGTTTATTTTCCACTCCGCGGCGCAAATGGGTTGCGAGGTGTGATGACGATGAATGAAAGTGGATATTGAAATGAATAGGCGTCGTAAATCCTGAGACTGTACTGTACTGTCTAACAGGCGGACGCTAGCTATTACATACATTCACTATTTCTTTTTTTCAAATGGTATAAGATGGTGACAGAAAGAGATGTTGAATGCGATTGCAAGGGCAGTTAGACAATACGGCCTCTGGGGTCTAGATAGTAGTATGCTAGGGCCTTTGGACCACGGGGACCAATGAAATGGGGCCCCGGTGGGATGTAAAAAGAGTGAATAAATAAATAAATATCACGGGACAATTCACACCAATTGACCTAGTCCCAAAGCAAGCTAGGCAAAGCTTGTGTTATGGATACTAGACAAAGGATAAACATACTTATATAGATAGATACATACTTAAACACCCAAGATCCAAGAACAAACATTCGTATTTTTCATACAAATATCTGCCCCGACACGGGAATCGAACCCGGTACCTCACCCTTCATAGTCAGGTTCTCTAACCACTTAGTTAGGCCATCTGGTCGTGTTGAGTGAATGACATTTCAACTCAACAAAATCTGTGTTCTAAGCGAATATATTGGACTTTCGTGGGCCACGTGAGGTGTGCTCTTATAGAAAAGATAGTACTAGCCTTAGCCTTAGAAAATGCGCTTGATGACGTAAACGCTGTACCCTGTCATCTCTAACCTCTAATCTAATTCTTAATTCGTTTAAAATAAGATACTCAGGTCATACCTATGCACACATATGCATGCACGTACGCGAACACACACACACACACACACACACCTACTCACACACACATGTACACTCATAGTTTTAAGTTATCTTACTTAACTTAAGTTTAAGTTAGTTAGTTAATTGGTTTATACTTATGAATACTCTGAGTGGAGGAGCGGGGTCTCCTGACACAAGCATTGTTTTGCTTAAAAGGAGATCCCAACCCTATTTTGTTAAAACTGTTTCTTTAAACCAATAAACATTTTTAATTTTTCATTTAATTTTCATTTTTCATACCTAATTAGTAGTCGAGGAACGGAAAGTCAACCGTGAACCAACCTTGGTTCGAACCCATCTTGAGAAAGGACTACGGATGGGATCGAAACATGTTACGCGTAGCTCATTGCTACTATTGTGTGAATGCTGTATCTCACGATAGCTTTAATTATTAATTCGTTTATTCATTGCAACCATGATACGCAGTCTAGGAATACACGGCATGGTCTAAATCAATCTGTTTGACAAGGTGCGCTTGAGCAGCTAGTCAAACGAAAATCACTGGAACTTGGACTAGATATCATCATCATCATTTCAGCCGAAAGACGTCCACTGCTGAACATAGGTCGCCCCCAAGGCTCGCCAGACAGATCGGTCCCGCACCATCCACATCCAACGCGATCCCGCAACCTTAACCAGGTTGTCGCTCCATCTTGTTGGAGGCCTACCTACACTGCGTCTTCCGGTCCGTGTGTCTGTGTACATAAAGTGTAAATAGCTTGAAGAATTTAATATCATTAGGAAATTTTTCTTCTTTTTAGTCTTTATGGCAGTACTTTAGCGACAAATATTTTGAGTATCTAATTAAGTAAGTATTTATTTTATTTTATTAACTTTGGTACAATAACATAATGCAAGCTATCGAAATTACAATTAGTGACTTAATCTATGTAAGACATTACAGCGCATACAGCACAATAATAATTGTACACAGCATTTAACACAACCCTCATAAAAGGAAACAAAAAAAAAAAACAATAATAAAATAAAAATACATGCAAAAGTGGTAATTCATCGCAATAAGCACATCATGTACAGCTAAAAACGAAGGCCAATGATCATACAATAGTAAAGTGTTAATTTACAACAGATTTGAATTTTGCCAGCGTAATGTTGAATATGTCTAACTCAAGATCAATGTTATCAAAAAGTCTACACATTCTTGTAATTGGAGCGTTATTCGAGACATTATTGTTACATACTACCGGCAGGGCAAACAAATTACGATTTCTGGTAGCTTTACTAGTGGCTCTAAAATAAACATGATCAACAAGGCCACCATCGAGATCGCCATGCAATATTTTATAAAGGGTCACAAGATCGGCAATCTGACGCCTATTGGACAATGACTTCAGACCAAAAGCAAGGAGTCGGTCACGGTATTCTGGCAAGGTACGGCGGGTGCCATTCCGAAAGCAAAGATGTCTAAGAAACTTTTTCTGGATTGCCTCCAACCTATCCGAGTGTGTCTTGTAAATGGGGTAGCTCACCGAGGAACAGTACTCGAGGTTCGTTCGCACCAACGATGTGTACAAGATAATTAAGGTGTCAATTTTTTTAAAAGGCTTAGCCGTACGAATTATAAATCCCAGCATACGGTTTGCCTTTGAAACCATGCTCTCATAATGACTGCGGAACGAAAGATTACAATCAAAAACCAACCCAAGATCTCTCACAGTTGAGACTCTCTCCAACTCTATTCCATCAATGCTATACCCGAAGTCTAAAGTAGATTTTTTGTTTGTATAACTTATATATTGACACTTAGGTATACTTAAGGACATCATGTTCACTCTGCATCATTCACTTATCACGTCAAGATCATGCTGGAGAGCCAGGGAATCCTCACTCGAATCAATTGTCCGGTATATTTTTATATCATCTGCGTAAGCCAGACAATTACATGTCAAACGACCCAGTAAGTCATTAATAAAACAAACAAATAGCAGCGGTCCTAAATTCGAGCCTTGAGGAACGCCGGACTCAGCTATAAAGGGGACAGAATCGTAACCACACAGACTGACAAGTTGAGTGCGACGGTGGAGGTACGATTGAAACCATCTGAAAAGACTGCCATGGATACCCAGGTGCTGGAGCTTAGCAAGGAGAATCTGATGATTAACACGGTCAAATGCCTTGGCAAAGTCCGTGTAAATGGAGTCCGTTTGAGTTTTGTCCTGAAATGTCGAAGAAAGCCTCTGTACATAAGAAACAAGATTAGTTGTGGTTGAACGTTTCTTAACAAATCCGTGCTGGTCAGGACTAATCAGATGTTCAAAATGACTGTAAACCTCCGTGAAAATAATGCCTTCAAAAATTTTAGCAAAGCAGCTTAAAATGCTAATGGGGCGATAGTTTGATACATCATTTTTATTACCTTTCTTGTAGATAGGAGTAATTTTAGTCAGCTTCCAGAGATTAGGAAAAATACCTTCTTCTAAGGACTTTCTAAAGATTATTGATAGAGGTGTAACTAGAGCTTTAGCACAAGACTTGATAAATATAGCTGCTAACCCGTCAGGTCCAGCTCCCTTGCTAGCATCAAGTGATTCTAGCCTCTTAAGCAAACTAGCTTCAGTAAATGTAACAGTATTTAAGGAGTAATTACTCTCCGGAAAGTCAGGCGTATAATTTACTTCACCGGAAGAATCGTAAACTGACGAAAAATAGTCTGCAAACAGATCAACAACATCCTGACCAGTATCTGCAACATTATCACCATATACCATTCTAAACAAGTTAGCTATGAAGTTTTTTTTTTTTTTTTTTTTTTGTACTTATTTTTTCAACTTCATTTTTTTTTTTTTTTTTTTATTACTTTTACGGTCATCCCGTGAAATCATACATTTCGTACTAAATACAAACTGAAATATAGATGCACAGAAAAAACCCCAGAAAAAAGACCAATGTTGGGAATCGAACCCAGGTCCTCAGCATTCCGTGCCGCGTGCCATACCCCTACACCACCACTGGTCTAGAGATTAGACACGAATCTTTCCTATACATCATACATTTCAATCTGCTAAATCATCACCTTATGCAGTGACAAACGCACATCTATGTTACACCCTCATCGAGAGATTTTTAACACTCCTTCGGAACTAACCGCTCACCTGGACAAGAGATGGCGCTACTGTGCAACTTTAAACAAGTTAGCTATGAAGTATCTTTTTTTTTTTTTTTTTTTTTATTACTTTTACGGTCATCCCGTGAAATCATACATTTCGTACTAAATACAAACTGAAATATAGATGCACAGAAAAAACCCCAGAAAAAAGACCAATGCTGGTCAATGCTGGCCAGGTGAGCGGT
Source organism: Archips crataeganus (assembly GCA_947859365.1). Lineage (NCBI taxonomy): Eukaryota > Metazoa > Arthropoda > Insecta > Lepidoptera > Tortricidae > Archips > Archips crataeganus. Next base: position 17,122,607 of record OX402052.1, on the reverse strand, counting down.
TAGTTCCGAAGGAGTGTTAAAAATCTCTCGATGAGGGTGTAACATAGATGTGCGTTTGTCACTGCATAAGGTGATGATTTAGCAGATTGAAATGTATGATGTATAGGAAAGATTCGTGTCTAATCTCTAGACCAGTGGTGGTGTAGGGGTATGGCACGCGGCACGGAATGCTGAGGACCTGGGTTCGATTCCCAGCATTGGTCTTTTTTCTGGGGTTTTTTCTGTGCATCTATATTTCAGTTTGTATTTAGTACGAAATGTATGATTTCACGGGATGACCGTAAAAGTAATAAAAAAAAAAAAAATGAAGTTGAAAAAATAAGTAAAAAAAAAAAAAAAAAAAAAAAGATACTTCATAGCTAACTTGTTTAAAGTTGCACAGTAGCGCCATCTCTTGTCCAGGTGAGCGGTTAGTTCCGAAGGAGTGTTAAAAATCTCTCGATGAGGGTGTAACATAGATGTGCGTTTGTCACTGCATAAGGTGATGATTTAGCAGATTGAAATGTATGATGTATAGGAAAGATTCGTGTCTAATCTCTAGACCAGTGGTGGTGTAGGGGTATGGCACGCGGCACGGAATGCTGAGGACCTGGGTTCGATTCCCAGCATTGGTCTTTTTTCTGGGGTTTTTTCTGTGCATCTATATTTCAGTTTGTATTTAGTACGAAATGTATGATTTCACGGGATGACCGTAAAAGTAATAAAAAAAAAAAAAAAATGAAGTTGAAAAAATAAGTACAAAAAAAAAAAAAAAAAAAAAAGATACTTCATAGCTAACTTGTTTAAAGTTGCACAGTAGCGCCATCTCTTGTCCAGGTGAGCGGTTAGTTCCGAAGGAGTGTTAAAAATCTCTCGATGAGGGTGTAACATAGATGTGCGTTTGTCACTGCATAAGGTGATGATTTAGCAGATTGAAATGTATGATGTATAGGAAAGATTCGTGTCTAATCTCTAGACCAGTGGTGGTGTAGGGGTATGGCACGCGGCACGGAATGCTGAGGACCTGGGTTCGATTCCCAGCATTGGTCTTTTTTCTGGGGTTTTTTCTGTGCATCTATATTTCAGTTTGTATTTAGTACGAAATGTATATACCATTCTATTAGGTATTTGGTTTGTAGATCTCTTTGATTTGGTGTAACGCCAAAACGCTTTAATATTTTGATTGAGACTATCCTCAATCCTAGATATATAGGATCTATAGCATGTAGATACCAACTTTTTAACTTTTTTTCTAAGAATCGAGAACTCATCATAATCCCGAGGATTCTTATAACTAATATAATTGCGATGTACTTTATTTTTTAACCTTAGTAGGCGTATTAAATCTCTAGAGAACCGATCCGGGTAATGATTAGTACGAACTTTTCTTTTTGGTACATTTTCATGCACAACCTTCCATAATACATTATAAAACATTTCCAAAAAACTTTCACAATTTAAATGCGAGTGACCCTGCCAATCGATTCTATTTAAAGCAATGGAACATCCGTCAAAGTCAGCTTTGTGAAAATGGTATGGAGGGCTAGATAGTTTTTCAGGCAAGGTCCGATCCTTTCTCATTTGTAGAACCATGTCAATGGGTGGATGATGAGCATCAACACGACTCAACGGTTCAGCACTGGCAATGGTCACATGGGGCCCGGGGCTAATCAACGCTAAATCTAAAATTCTAGAATTAATGTTTTTAATATCATTTACCTGTATTAGACCAGTTACTGAAAGAAAATCCTTCAGGTCTAAGTATTTCGGCTCCTGTGAGGAAAAGACCGGACAACTACCAGGAAGCTCACCATTCCACAAAATATTAGGCAGGTTGAAATCGCCCAAAAGTATAGTACAGGCATTTGGAAGTGCCATAACAATATCCTCGCACTTATTCAAGAAAGCAGCATACATGTCATGTGAGATATAAGACGGGATGTAGACCACACACAAATTGAGAACAATCCTGCCCACCGCAACCGTCACCCACAGATCCTCAAGTATACTTCGATGTCTTTATCGAACTATCCACTACGATAGCAACCATGCCAATTAAATATAATTAAAAATGTTAATTTATAAATTAGAGCACAGAGCCATCTCTTAGGGTCATTAGGTAATTTTTAATGCCGGTTAATAATTTGATGCTAAGGTAGAAAGCAATAAGTGTTTATTCGTTTGGTTTTTTATTGCCTTTTATGCTTATTATGGTGCTTAACAACACCTGGTAAGGCTACTAACGCCATCTGTCAGAATGTGATGGAACGAAAAAGTGTGTATCCGGCCTAAAATTATATTGGTTATGTTATGTTATACTAGATAATAATATTTAAAATTTTTGATAGTTTTGAAGTGAAACCAGGGGGGTTTCACTCCGCAGTTTAGGTATGTTCGGCCGGCGCTCCTCCCGGGAGGAGTATGGCAGTAGGTTGTCGCGCGGCCTTCAGTTTGCACGCTAGCCGCGTCGCGCCTAATTAAGCATCTTTTTTTTCTGTGATTTTTGCAACAAACAATGACTTCTAAACGATATTATAAAAACTTACTTACATACTAAAGGTAGTTTACTGAATTAATACACACTGTTATCCTTTCTTGATTTATATACCAACCAAATATGGGCGAGTGGGAACCCTGTGCCCTTGGTTTCGGATCAGCGGTGCCCAACGGTATATGAACGCTCGTATCACACGATAAGTTTTAATTTCGCGTGCACGCAGCAGGAGTAGGAAAGTTTTTATACCTAAAGTTGACCTTTGTTCGAGAGTGATCCTTCTGTACGTTAGTACTATTACTTATTCTGTGGTGAAACTTCTAATGCGACTTCCAACAAGCGTTGCGTTAAAACGCAACGCAACGCAAGTTGACGTTTACGAGACGTTCGCATTGTATATATACTAACGGATGTTAAAAACTTCGTCAGTGCGATCCAGAACAATTGCGTGGTTTAGTATGAAAACTTATAAAAATCAAAACTATTTTAATAGTAGATCGTAGAAAAAAGTATTTTAAACGTATTTAGTAAAAAAAAGTATTGAATATCTTTGAGTATTACGAAAAATCAAGAAAAAATATTGAAAATAACGTGCGCACGATGAGCAACGCCATCTAGCGACGAGTTATGTAACTTGTTTCGCTAGCGACTTGATAAAAGCGCCATCTAGTGAGTAACTTAAACACATAGATGCATAAGTAAATTTAGTTCTTTAAGTTATTGCAATAAGGTTCATATTGATGTATAAGTGCCTTTTTCATTTCCACATTACGAAGTTTCACTTCTTCCGCGCGGAGGAGCTGCACGCACGATTTTTTAGTATATTTATTAAGCCCGATTACGTAAAACGTCTCTACATCCAAAATAGGTACCTAACGTAGTGATGATGACGTAAAACGCACAAATAAGCTTCAATGTATTTTCTTAAATTTTATAGTAAGCCATATTTACATTACTGCTTCGTGCTCGTACATTTTTACCGTTTATCGAATAGTCTATACTTATTTAAATATATAGTACGTATTTTTCCAAATCTAGTGCTCTATTTGAGAAAGTGCTCATTTGAGAAAGTGCACTTTTTGGGAAAGTGCACCTTCTGAGAAAGTGTACCAACTGGGAAGGGCACTTTTTGAGACAGTGCACCTTCCGAGAAAGTGATCCATTTAAACAAGTGCACCTTTAGAGAAAGTGCACATTTCGGGAAAGTGTGTTTTAGGAGCCTAACCCCTTTAAGGGTTACTTTTAAAGACTGGTTTCTATACGAGAATAATAAAAAAAAATTGCTTTGTGCAATAGAAAATCAATAACTTATTACTGATTGTTATAGTTTAAATGGAAAACCTTCATCATCATCATCATCATCCCAGCCTATACACGTCCCACTGCAGGGCACAGGCCTCCTCTCAGAATGAAAGGGCTTGGGCCGTAGTTCCCACGCGGGCCCATTGGAATTTCTTCGCAGGTGCATGCAGGTTTCCTCACGATGTTTTCCTTCGCCGTAAAGCTCATGGTAAATTTCAAATATAATTTCGCACATAAATTCCGAAAAGCTTAGAGGTGCGTGCCCGGATTCGAACCCACGACCCTCTGCTTGAGAGGCAATAGGTCAAACCACTAGGCCACCACGGCTCCTTGGAAAACCTTGGAACTGTTCAAAAAGCACACTATGAGCAGTTAGGCTCGATTTGTTCCAGTACAATAATTTTTCATAAACAATTTCGAAAATACTTTTAAATAATGAAGCCAGCACACAATACGTTTTATGCGCATTTATTTTTAAAATGCGGACCGCGACGAATTTACCCGAGAGCGAGTCGCATTAACAATTTTTAATGTGGTCAAATTATTCGCCAAACGTTTACTACCTCTGGTCACCCTATTCTGAACATTTCAACAGTTTATTTCAACTACCGTCCTTTGTTAACGCATGGACGACGAGTGAGACAACAGGATGTAGAAATTGTAGAATCATCGTTTTGTTCAGAATAAGTATTCCAACAACGGTTTGCTTTGATATAGGATATGCATGTAATGGAGTGTTTCGGACATAATTACAATACGCGTGAAAATTGGAATAATGGTAGTAATGAACTACGTGGCTAAAATTACATGAATGATCGGAATATTCGTCTCGGATGTGTTATTTGTTTTATTTGGTCCTCCATCTCCATTTCACCAACGGACATCCAGGCGGGGGGAGCGTCTTCATCCTTATGTGGTTAGTATTCCAGTGGCCCGTACGAAGCGCTTCGCGTCATCCTTCCTGATGCGAACTGCTAAAGAATGGAATTCGCTCCCGTCGTCTGTATTTCCTGATAAATACAACCTAGGTCTCTTCAAGGCTAGAGTGAATAGGCTGTTACTGAACCAGTGAGGTACACCTTTGGCCTCATCTACACTTTTCATCAGGTGAGATAGTGGTCAATCACGGGTCAGTTTTATGTAAAAAAAAAAAATTGACGTTGCATGAGATGTTTGAAGATTTTGTAGTGGTAGAGCCATGTTGTAGCTAGCCGCTGCATCACGAATAGGCCGCTCCTCCGGGGCAGTACCACCCTATCACAGAACACCGGCGTGAAGCAGCAGTACTGCTGCGTTTTTTTTTTTTTTATTAAGCCACAATTTACAAAAATAACAAGTTAAAAATATTTTCGCCAAACTGCTAAGCAGTTTGTTGGCGAATACAGCACTCTTTTTTATAAACTAGTAATTAAAATAGGCTATAAAGCTTATATCTAAAACAAGATAAACATAAACACACAAACATACAATATTTGCGGACCCTAACTTTCACTTTCTTTAATGAAGGTATCCATCAAACACGCCTTTACTTTAGATTTAAATATATTTTTCGTTTCACACTCATTCTCCGATATGATTTTATTGTAAATGCGTGGTATCAGGTACCTTCTTGTTCTTTGTTTCGTACGGTCAGTGAGAGCCCAATACCTCTTACCGCCCCCCTTCCCTATTCCCTCTCTTTTTTTACAGGCCGGCAACAGATCAGTGACTCTCTTTGATTTGTTGATAGTTATGGGCGGCGGTGATCATTTTCCATCTGAGATGACCGGCTTGCTAGTTTGCTTCCCTCACATAATAATAATAAAAAATGCATTAAGTTGTTATGTCAGCCTTTTGTATCTGTACCTATTCAGACGGTTCTTTTCCACGGGTCAATTTGGTAAAGTACTGTGAGTGCTGATTGTCGAAATCACGCAAGTGTAAAGTCTTTGTTAAATTTAAAATACAGTTGAAGTAAATAAGTAGTTTCAGTGAAGAAAAATTTCGGATCTGATCTCCTTACCCAAGTAACAAAAGGCATTTTGACACCAAACTGAGATACAGTAGTCCTATAATTGTAACCATTGTGACTGGCTGTACTAAGTATAATAGTTTTTAACAAACCGTTCTGGTTCTTTGAAGAGAATTTAAATTCCATACCTAATTGAACTTTTAGAATGCTTACAGGACCATATAACTATATAAATTAAAAAAAATTAAGACCCCAACGCAATTCAATCTAAGATCCCTTTCGCAGCATACAAAAGAGCTGATAACTTTGTAACGGCTGGACCAATTTTAATAAAACATGTCTAAGAACTATCGCCAAGAAACCAGCTTTCAAATAAAAAAAACCGCATCCAAATCGGTTGACCTGTTTTAGAGTTATGGTGCCACAAACAGACAGACAGACAGAGACACACACATACACACACACACACATAGTGGTCAAACTTATAACACCCCTCTTTTTGTGTCGGGGGTTAATAAAGCAATCTTTAAAATCATCATCATATCAGGCCTCCCTCGAATAGGGATACAATACTCGCTCGAACAGATTTTGGAAAACACAATAAGGATTAGGATATAAAACAAAGACCAATTTAGAAATGAAGTCTGTAAATTACGACTTAAAAATTGCATTTTCTACAAAGTTATCGGTAGAATAAAATTTTAGACTACGGAGTTGTAGTCTCTATCTATGTATATAAATACTTGTAGGTATATCACAGATGTGATTTCGAAAATCGATACCCAGGGAAATACGTGACAGGGAAAAATAAGAAGCAATTTAGTATAGTTTTATTAATGTTATATTTTGATTCAATAAGTTACTCGCTTAACATAACTTTTTACACCTTACATAAAATGTGACGTTCAATTTACAAACCATTAGGTATCACGCGTTTGCGAACACTTAATTACTTTGTACCTAACGTATTGTTGGGTCTACGAAATGTACAACGGTTTGACTATGGCTACAGTCTTTGAGGCGTAAAACACGTAAATAAACAAAGGGTAGTACAATAGTAGATACAATAGATTTATATATCATTTTGGCGAGTGTGTGCAAAAATTACATGATTTAATTCCTCCACCAACCCACACACAACCTCCTCCTCCTTAAACAGATTTTACACACGGCTCAGTAACGTGTAAGGATCTGTTGTGTATCATACAAACTATTGTTTAAGAATTTGAATTTCAGTTGCAGTCAATATCAGACTTATGTCACACTACCTTCTAAAATCTTCACATTCTGTTGTATTCTTATATCAAATTACTAAGTATAATTAAAATTCAGACTTCAAGATACAACCAAAACCGTTGAATATGTGTCTAACACAGGTCAGTTCATTTTTTGTGATAAGATCATAAATGTGTACGCCTCAAAGTGCTCTACATCTGAAATTATTTAAAACCAGCTTACATCATTACATTTTATTGTTATATGTAATTATTACAAATATTGGTCGGAAAAAAATAGACACGCAAATAAGTATTGTTTTATAAATGAGTTTAGGTTTATTAGGTATGTACAGTTAGAAACATTACAAGGAAAGTACAATGAGCATTAAATAACTATAATCGTTCGGTCGTTTAAATAAGAGCAAATTGTTGAGATAACACAATCAGAAGGTAAATAATAAACGGGCTACTTTTTATACGGGCTTGTATGTAGACCTTTTTGCTCGTCAGTGTGGACCTACTTACTTACCCTTTTATACAGTCGGTTTCTTATCATAAGTACTTATCCACTTTTCTATGCAGCATGTGTAGCCGTGAGAGGGCACAGATTCAGCTCGGCAAAACGTATTCCTTAGCTTCAACGATGGGTGCAACTCTACCCAATTTAGTACCTCGTTAACCAAGATGCACCGGACCTACTTGTCCTGTTTACTGTTTCTTTTTATATTAAACTTGTATTTTTTGAATAATAAATATTTAGTTTCCTTTTCAAGTTAGTACGGAAAAGTGGATAAGTACTTATGTTAGGGATCTAACCATATACCATGCTTGTTTTACATGTTGCATTACCCATGAATCGCGTTTTTGAATCACGAAGCTACTTATGTGCCTTTTCTAAAACACACTCGCTCTGTATTGTCAATGCTGATTGTACTCCCATTGCCAATAAAAATGCCAATACTTAATCCAAGTCGGCCATTTTGTTTCGCTAATTGGCTGCTCTTATCGCGTTGCACGCCCATAAATACAGCATTTTACGACTCTAGATTGTATTTGCCGCATTAAGTCACGCGCTGGAACTGTTATATCAATAATTGACAAAGAATTGAAACTAATCTATCTTTAGTTGATTATTTGCATCGTTGTAATTGGGATTATAGGTTAAATACATTTGTCATACCATTTAACTGTACTGGACCGTCCAGGTTCCTATTTCATGAATGTGACAAGCAGTGACGGGTGTGTATTATAATACCGAATTACGAAAGACAGAATGTTTTAACATACCGAATAGGTCACCGATTGTTTTTTTTTCAGAAACCTTAAACTTCTTAGGATTTATTAAAACGGCATAGTATATAACCCATTAGGTTAAGTTGGATTAGTTTTATAACCATAGCTGGGGACAGGTCATCGCAAAAGCAAATACTTAAACAGAACAAGATTCAATAGAGTTGTAATACTGAACTAAAACAATTACTTTGCTAACCCGCGACCTTTCGCGAAGGTCGCGGGTGAGCAAAGTAATTGTTTTAGTTCATTAATATGGACCTCCGCAAAGTAACACCTGATTCAATAAATTAGTTGTAATACTGTTCCTAAGATTATGATTAGGTTTCTAAAGCGAAAATTATTATTATCGCGATTAAGTCATAGTTTTAACAAAGCGGGATTCCTGAAACAGTTTTATGACTGCTAAAAAAAGGAAAATTGTTTACTTATGGTTAGTTCTAAAAAAGTATATGTTATGTAAAATAAACCAAACCACGATATTTATGGTGAAATTAAAAATGGTAAATAAGTGGATGAAGAAACATCCCGAACTCTTTTAAGGTGAAAATGTCTGTGAAATATTGTATAGTACGCGGCATTATTAGTATTAAACAGTCAAATAAAAACAGGATTTAAAAACACGTTACCTAAAACAAACCGGCCAAGTGCGAGTCGGACTCGCGCACCGAGGGTTCCGTACAAATTTATATGTATCTATGAACATCCAGTCTTAGCAGACCCCTGCTCCTAAGCAAAATGTGCGCAGTGTGGGATCATTGTAGATTGGGTACCGATATAGACAGACAGACAAAAAAATTTATGCTTTTCGCAATTTTTCCTTTATCTGTGCTAGACCTTGCTTCGTACCAAATTTCAAGATTCTGAGTTCACGGGAAGTACCCTGTAGGTTATGATTCCCTTGCGAGTTTCGAAAATATGCGGAAATTTGCGGCATAAACGGCTGTATCTTTTGATTGCGTTGGCTTAGAAGTTTGATTTTATTACAGCTCCAAGGGACCGTAGACCTGAGTATTTGATATAAATTTCAGCTTGATACCTCCACGCGTTCCTGAGAAAAAGGGTCTTGACAGACAGACGGACGGACAACGAAGTGATCCTATAAGGGTTCCGTTTTTTCCTTTTGAGGTACGGAACCCTAAAAATCACAAAATATAATGAATAATATAATTAAATAATACTGTAGGTACATAATACGACTCTATTGATATTGTTCTATTACCGTGTTGCGATTGTTTTGCGATGACCTGTCCGAGCTATGTTTATATATAACAATCATAAAAAGTTTACGGCTTGAGAATAATAAAATAACTTATCAGTCTTTAGACTCATTCGATATTTAAATACATTCGGTCCTTCGAAGTGACAGTGACAATTTGGTTTAAATTTCTTATCCAATAGAAACCTGACGCCATTGTCTAACGCACTTGGCATCACAATAGTTTTCACCAGTTCTTTCTCTCTCACGGCATAAGATAATTGTAGAAAAAGAGACACAACAACCTTCGGTTTGATACGGAATTCCTCAAGTCAGTAATGTATTAACAGGGATGTTGACACCACCAGTCAACTGACGTACTTTTTATGAGCTGTCAAAATACGATTCGTCCAAAAATTTTGTATGGCAATTGCTAATTATGACGTCACTTCTATAGCAGCTCAATTGACTATTTATTTGTTTGAAATCAAAGTTTTAAAGGAGCTAAAAATCTAATGTAGCAGGGTCTACTGAGGCTAGGGTTGCCAGGTGTCCGGCTTTAGCCGGACATGTTTGGCTTTTTGCGGTCGCGTCCGGCCAGTTCGGTCTGTCCGGCTTTTGTCAGGCTTTTTGTCAGAGTGGCGATTCGTACGACGATAGGCGGACGAGCGCCCGAGCGGACAAGGGCGAGCGGAGAGCAAACTGTCTTCCGCCCGCGCATCGCTCCGTCCGGCTTTCGTTAGGCTTTTTATTACTATCGCACTGCGCGCGCAAACGGCCTTGCCCAGTCTTGCCACGCCGCTCCCGCCCGCATCGGACGGACACATACACACACTCAAAAATCCCTTTTTTTAGCATCCGGCTTTGGAATTCAAAAGTCCCACTTTTAAATGCGTGTTTTATTCGATATTTTTGTCAAAAATCCCTAATTTTTCTTAATGTCCGGCTTTGGGACCCAAAAGTCCGGCTTTTTTGACGGGTAAGTTCGGCTTTTTGATTTTTAGAAATGGCAACCCTAACTGAGGCTCCGCTGTCCGTCCGCCTGTCACAGGGTTTCATCTTTTGACCCGTAATTTGTATACTCTTGAACATTTCGCGGATTGTTATTACTTATTATGATTGCTATAACAATAAATGATAAAATAAAAATAAAGAACCCTGTTTTTTCGACATTTTTTGCTCGATCTTGAATAATGGTAAATTATTGTAGTCTGACTCACACTTGGCTGGTTTTTATACCTCAGTGACTTTTTGCTAGCACGTGATATTATTTACATTATAACCATTCTTGTTATTTCGTTATACCTCAAATATACCTACTCGACTTTGAGAAAAATAAAACACTTTCGTTCAGTTTATTGTAGGATCCATCCGACATAATTTATTTATTTCAATCATTTCAAATTTGCCCCTTCATACTTTTGCCCAAAAATACATACATGCTCCTGCTTCACCTGTAAATCCGCTACAGCGCGCAACTTTGCAGCAGCATGTTCTATGTTCAAATAATTTACTTTATTGCCCTTTTAAAGTAATATAATTGCAACAAAGCGACGTGAAACATCGTAATGTAGTAATTAACATAATAAAGTTGCGCTCGGGGCAGAGTTAATGCGCCAGTCGTTGCGTTGACATGCCATTTACACGACGGGTCTAGTGTCATAATTAGGGATATTCGTATTACGTATGCAAAAAGAAATGATTTGATTACGTACAGGCGACTATAAATACATCCAAACGGCCAGCGTTACAAAAGTATAAACACGATATAAGTTAATGAAATCGTGTATTTTTGTAATTCTGGCCGTGTCGATCTCTTCGTAGTCGATTGTACCTAATTAAACATTCTCCTGTGCTGTATTCAGTCGTATATTGAAGGCAATTATTTTACATTTTCAACCGACGAAAAAAAACAGAAGAGGTACTCAAGTCGACGCGTATATATTTTTTATGTATGACTACGCATAACTTTTTTTTGTGGAGTGCACGCGAAAAATAGCCATTTCTTACGTCTGTGATAGAGAAGAGTCGAAAACAAACTTGAAGATTTTATGTAAACGGCCCTATATAATCCTGTAGGTATACTCACCGCCGCTGCTTTTTCGAGTCATGACGGTATATATTATTATTGCTGTATCTAAATAGCTGTCTGAAAGGCATTCCTTCTAAACGATAATGCTGATGTGTTCTTTTAAGTAAGTAAAGGTACTTGAATTATGTTCTAATTTTAAATCAATTTTAGTATTTGCCAATTTTAAGCTCTAGCATTTTTTTTCAGAATTTAATCCATATCAATATGTCAATATGGTCGTATATAAATCAAGAACATAAATAACGTGGGTAAAAAATAAAGCGACTATTTTATTCAATTTGATTTCAAAAATTTTTATTTAGTATACCTAAGTCAGAAATCCCCATTTTCTATAGATGAATTAGTTTCAATTGGTCAATATTGAAATATTTAGTTATTATTGAGATCTATAGCATTACATTCATATTATGTACAGTCAAAAAACGAAATCGCATACCACTGCCTTACACTTATTGGCATTTCATATATCTGCTCAAGAAATTAATGTGCCATTATTTAGGTATGTAAAAGTTTCACAGAGGTATGCAATTCAGTTTCTTCGGCTGTGCATGCATACAGAATGTGATTTAAATCCAAACATTTCACAATCATGTTATGATTCGAAGTCAATAATATTGTAAATAAAATACATTCAGAGACTTTATAAACTCGAGCAATCTCAATAAAGGTCTGCTGAAACTACTACAATTTTTATTGATCAGAAACTGATTTCTTCCTCAATTAATTAGGTACTTTTTACTAAGTACTTCTGAAGTCAGTTTATGCAGCCTTTACTGAAAACTCCTTGTAGGGATCTTTTTCACGAAGGCCATATACCTACTCTGAAACACCGTACATCAAAGTCTGAAGCCATATTCTCTAACGCAATCACAATTGAACTCACCATCTCTTACTATCGCCCTGTTGTACAGTTAGAAAGAAAGAAATAGCTGCTGTTGTTTTATTCAAAATGATAAATACCTAAACAATAACAAGCAAGTATATTTTTGTTGCCTTTAAAAAACACAAAAGTGTCTAAATGTATATTAAAATAATCCTCTAAAATGATCTTCGTGAAATGATCCCCAGTATAGCATCTCATCCATGTTATATCTGAACTATTTCAAAATCTGTAAAAAAAAAACAACTAACTACACATAACAATTTTTAAATATACATAAATTATTGCCCCGATTTATATTATCAACATTGAAGACGAAATAAATATGTTTCCTATTTACACTACTAACTATATTATACAAATTAACCTAATATATTCACACAGGATATGTTATCTGGTAGGTACCTATCAAGTCTTTACTGAAGCTGATTAGAACTAATGATAATCATTCATTAATATTAAAGCAAACGTTTACATGAAATTACCGTCCGACCCCGATATGAACAACCGATCCACTTTAAGATACAAAAACTTTTCATTATGTACCAAACAGTACACAAATTGAGAGGAAATACGCAGTATCATAATCGTAGCCACTTGATTGTATGTATGTTACACATATTGCATGAATTTAAGGCCGAATGTTGCTGTTGTGAACGTCGGATGCGGTAGATTATAATTATAAGTATTAATGTCACTGTAGTGTAGAGTTTAAATTAAATCGTGCCTGGTCATCAGCATCTTGAATTGACCGGGATGACCCACACCAACAATCCACGACCCACCTTCGCAACATAAGGGCATAACCAAATACCTATATGACAGCAAACGTGTAAGACGAACACTTCTTTAAGTGAATATGCAAGTTTGAAAGTGAATATGTCCCTCATATCGTGGCCCTATTACGAATCACTGTAAGACACGAAATTAGATCCAAGAGCCTCTATGGTCACTAGTTCTAGATATCCAAAGTCACTTTCACGTATTAAGCAAGGATTCTATACTGAATGGGTTGTGTTTCCTGCCTCCGTTCTTCGACAGGTCTTGTTCGGACGTGCCCCCTCCACTCAGGTCTAAGGACACGGCCCTGCCTGAGTCGAAATCGAACTTCTCAAAGTTGGACGCACCTCCGAAGTGTTTGAAGAAAGATGGTTGAGGGTCTGGGAGGGGACTATAGTTCCTGCCAGAGTGCGCGTCTGATGTTGAGCTGTCAGAGTTGTTGACAGCGTCACCACTAGACGGCGCCCGCAGGCGGCTGGACAGTGAGAAGTCTTCAGGACCAGAGTCATGACACGAGTCTCCCCCCACCACATCAATCATACATTCTTCTCCGTCCACGTCGCCATCGGAATCGGAATAGAGCCCGCTATTCCTGTGCTGAGCCAAGTATTCCGTCTTCAGCGCCTCGAGGTCCACCGCGATGCCCTTAGCCCGCAACTTTCTCGCTTGGCGGTCCAATGCTTTTGCCAGTTTCTTTCTTCTTCTCGCCCTGGTGATAAAATCAATAGGGCCTAATTAGTATAGAACCTATCACAGTGAGATGTATTTAGATAATAAATGTTAGATCAGCATTAGGTGATTCTGCTAGAGCTGTGTTGAGCAAGCCATAGGCATTCGGTATTAAACAGGTATTTTCTTGTATGAGAGAGTATATCTGTTTTTTTTCTTGCCTGTTTATTTTCTTTGAGCATTATGTATTCCGTCAGTGTGACTAGTTAGGATTTTTTGTAGCAAAAAGCATTTCCAATGAGTCACAGTATGACAGTAGCATTTGTGACTCATTGAGAACAAATACTAAAAACTCTCCCATTACATCTATAGTAACTGTGTGGCTGGTTGAAATTGTTTTAGTAAAAATATTCCCAACGTGTCACAGTGTGACACAGTGGCGGATTTACACATTTGCTGCCAATAAGCTTTTTAATTTTTGCCGCCCCTACTAACCTCTGCAACAACACCCTTAATTTAAATTGCAATATTGAAACGCTTTTGGAATATTTTAAAAATTCATGTTCAGACAAAAGTATACTTACAAAGCGCTTAGATTAATTTTTCAAATACAGACGTAGGATTAGATATACGCCAAAAAAATTCTAATAAATTTTCGAGACTTTTTTCTCCGTGTTTCTAATAATGTTATTTGGTTATTTCACGAAAACAACAAAAAATTGAGCCAAATTAACCTCTTAAATTTCCCGTCCAAGGCCCTAGCCTACTCAGCCTGGTAAATCCGCCACTGGTGTGACCGTAGAGTTGGCTCGGCGGGATCAAATGCGTGATTTCTGGGGTTGTACCAGTATCTACCACTCATATGGAATCAGTGAGTCCAGGTTTAAAGGCAGGCATGCCTGTGCTCCGTAAGTGGCTCACCTCTCGCGCGCGCGCAGCTCGTGTGGAGGGATCGGCTCCCCGGAGCAGGATTGGGGGTGCGCATTGTGCGCCGGCCGCCCCGGGCCCTTCTTCGTGTGCTCCTTTTTACGCCACTTAGCGCGACGGTTCTGGAACCATACCTGGTGAAGAAAGAGTATGTTTAGGGGCGAATTGGTGTGTTTAAAAGGGTCTCGTGGTTCGGAAATCATCATAATCTCAAGCTAGTTATTAAGACATCATTTTCTATGTCAACTGTGTAAACACTAATTACAAGATTGATCATATCGTCTGCCATTTTATTGCTTTTCGAGGCGTTTAAATTACGCCAAATATATTTTTAAGCATAATTCCTCGTAGGACAGCTCTGATTAGTTCTTGACCTAGGTATGTACAAACTTCTCGACTTTTAATTTGACCATACAACTTATTTATAAGATTTAAGAATCACTACAAAAACTTTTATGAATTTTATTTAGAAAGTTACTTAGTTAGAAATGCTATTAAAATAGGACAACGAAGTTAACAAGTCATTTTCAAAGCCGTGGTACCTACTCTAACGTCCTTGGGCAGTGTCTTCTATTCTTGTTTACTTAAAGATTTTATCCTACAGGAACTTTACGGGGATATTAAGTACCCTATGCCTCAATCCGGGTCTTTGCCTCTCTGTACGCCAAGTTTCATGTAATTCCGTTGAACGTTATTGGGTGATTGACTAACAAAGATTCAGACATCCAAATATCCAAAAAAAAAATCACAAACTATCTCATTTATAATAATTATTATTATTATTAGGATATACCGTAACTAGAGAAAATTGAAAAAAAAAACAGGAAACATAATCCTGAGTTACGGGAATCGAACCTGGCTTCATCAATCCGTGATGCGTTCTCAACATAATTTTATTGTATACCTACACCAAACTTCATACGCAAAGTAACGCCTGATTCAATAAATCATTTATTTCAAACTAAATACAAACTGAAATATAGATGCACAGAAAAAACCCCAGAAAAAAGACCAATGCTGGGAATCGAACCCAGGTCCTCAGCGTTCCGTGCTGCGTGCTTACCCCTACACCATCACTGATGGACCAGTGATGGTGTAGGGGTAAGCACGCAGCACGGAACGCTGAGGACCTGGGTTCGATTCCCAGCATTGGTCTTTTTTCTGGGGTTTTTTCTGTGCATCTATATTTCAGTTTGTATTTAGTTTGAAATATATGGTTTCAAGGGATGACCGTAAAAGTAATAAAAAAAAAAAATGAAGTTGAAGAAAATAAAAAATAAATAGAAAAAGATACTTCATACTTAACTTGTCAATAAATCATATACACCCACCCGAACTATGGTAACTATACACAGAGTAATTACTAAAGTTGTTCTTGAAACGGTAATTATCAATTTCAATTATCATTAAAATCCACACGATCGATTAAATCTTGGAAACGTATCAAGGAGATAGCCACTATTACTTACATTATTAATGAATCCCATGTAAACGACTAAAATTTAGCTTCCATTCGAATCCAGAAGCACATGAAAGTCAATTCTTTAACTGGAAATGAAGTCAATGTAACCATTTAATTAAACAATGTTTGTGTTTAGTAATGATCGTGATAATCGTAACAGATCGTGTAATGAGTGAGACAATTAAAATGCCTTTACGTCTTTCGTTCGTGATGGACGGCCAAGTGGAAAAACATAACAATGTAAGTATTGACTTAATCCTGCCATAATTAAGTATCTTAATTCCACGACATAAGAGCTATGGGGCATATTTATTGTTGAGCAAGTTGTATGCACCCATTGTAAAAGTATGGTTGTACCTTCCTACAAGAGATACTGCTGTTGTCCGCTAATATTCGTCATTCGCAATATTGTTGAAAAGCTGTGAAGGCTTTTAGAGTATTTGAACTGTTGTACTATAGCATATTCTGTACCAGCAATTAGACGAATACATAATAGACCAGAGTTGAGACGAGATGAACAAAGCGCAGAGCAGACCCTTAGATTTTCGTAACATTCGGGATACGGCGGTTAAAACGCTTCATAGCCTCATTCATGTAAAAAAAACCGGCCAAGTGCGAGTCGGGGTTATCTATAAAAATCACGTTTGTTGTATGGGAGCCCCCTTAAATATTTTTTTAGTTTAAGTTAATGATTTATTTTTAAAGTCAATATATAATTAAATATTCTGTGAATATTTCAAATGTCTACCTGTTGCTGTTATCAATATCGAGCAAAAACGAGCAAAAAAATCATGTTTGTTGTATGGGACCCCCTTAAATATTTGTTTAATTCCATTTTTTAGTATTTGTTGTTATAGCGGCAACCGAAATACATCATCTGTGAAAATTTAAATTCTCTAGCTATCACGGTTCCCGAGATACAGCCTGGTGACAGACGGACAGACAGACGGACGGACGGACGGACAGCGGAGCCTCAGTAATAGGGTTTCCGTTTTTACGCTTTGGGTACGGAACCCTAAAAAAGAATATCACAAATATTCGTGTTTGGAGTTGCCGAATAATTTGCTACTTGAATTTTCTCCTCGCTATTTATGGCATCTCTAGTCGAGAGATCACAATGTAAAAGACTATCGCTAAGAGCAACGTGCATATGTAATGGTAATACCGAATGATCGTGCGCGCGCATTCGATTCGCATATAAAATGAGAATGCGAGATAATTCTAAAGCATGACATCTACAAACTAATAGCTGGCTCCGTATCAACTACAGGACTAATAATGTGCCTAATCTGTTTCTTTCTTCTTTTTTTTCAAAAGTAGTCTGGAAGAGATCGCTCTGTAGCTGTAGGATCGCACATTGCTTACCGTGTAAATTATCTTAATGTAAATATTATTGCTCTAAACGGTTTACTTATTGGTCTTTGACCAGTGTGTGTTGCCAGTGATGACTTGTGGCACTGAGACGTGGCCGCTAACGATGGGCCTCATAAGAAAGCTCAAAGTCACTCAGAGGGCGATCGAGAGGGCAATGCTCGGAGTTTCTCTACGGGGTCGCATTAGAAATGATGAAATCCGCGCAAGAACTAAAGTCATCGACATAGCTCGAAGAATCGCCAGACTCAAGTGGCAGTAGGCAGAGCACGTCGCTAGTAGAACTGATGGCCGATGGGGCAAAAAGGTTCTCGAGTGGCATCCACGCACCGGAAGATGCAGTGTAGGTAGGCTTCTAACAAGATGGAGCGACGACTTGATTAAGGTTACGGGATTGCGTTGGATGCGGATGGCGCGGGATCGATCGGTTTGGCGAGCCTTGGGGGAGGCCTATGTTCAGCAGTGGACGTCTTTCGGCTGAAATGATGATGATGATGAAACGGTCTATTATGTGTGAGTTGTTAAGATAAAGAGTTATTCTAGTGTATTGTTTTATCCGAGTTTAGTGTAAATCAAACTCCCTCGAGCTCCAATCACATACAACCAGTGTTGCCAGATATAAAAAGCGGGAGCTGCGCTTACATAATGCGGATTTTTAAATGAAAATGCGGATTTTGTTACCTTAACGCGGATAGCGGGGCCAGTGGCCAAAACGCGGGGTAAAAAGCGGGAAAGCGGGGTGTCTGGCAACACTGCATACAACAAACGTGATTTTTTTGCCGCTTTTATAGATAATCGTACAGAAACCTTCGTGCACGAGTCCGACTCGCACTTGGCCGGTTTTTATACAAATATAATATAGATAGATATAGATTAAAGGTCACATGCACGTTTGATCCATAGAAATTATGGAGCAGTACTTTAAAACTAAGACTATTAACAAGTATTGACAAGTTTACCTAATAATTAATTAAATACATATTTTATTGCTACACTGCAGTCGGCAACAAACGCATAATTATGAAATTAAAATACCTGAGGTCTTGGCGTTTATGCGATAGGTAGGTACGTTGTTAGGTACAATTTAACGAGCGGGACATTGCGTTTTACGACTGATGCTTCCAACAAATAACGGTTGGATTAATTAGGATTAATTTAATAAAATACAAAACATGGGTTCGTGATGGCTTGAAAAATTATTAAAAAGATCTCATGTTTTAATTTTGATTAAAACTAAGCGTTGCGAATTTGTTTATTGAATGGGTAGCGTATTCCTTTGAATAATCTCCTTATTTATCGCCACTATTTATTTTGTCCTACAGCAGACCTATGTCTATAGCAATGGTTTTTCTAATCATCATCATCCATCATAATTACTATACTAAACGGGACTTACCGCGCAAATAATATTTACCTCGACGTTTCGGCATTGCATTTCATATATATTTTGCATTGCAGTTAACCCGTGACCGCAGCTGCTGCAATGTGGCCGAAACGTCGAGATAAATATTAAATGCGTGATAAGTCCCGTTTTGTATAGTAATTATGAGTGAAAATCACGAAAGTTTAAAACAGTACATCATCATATCGATTAAATAAATAAATCATCCCAGATTATATTCGTCTCACTGCAGGGCAACGGACTCATCTCAGAATGAGAGTGCCGTATTACCCACGCGGACCGTACAAGCCGTAGTACATAGTCTAGTGGTTTGACCCATGGTACTCTCAAACAGAAGGCTGTGGGTTCAAGCCCTGGCTCGTACACCTATGAGTTATTCTAAAATTACGTGCGAAATTAAATTTGAAATTTACTATGTGCTCTACGGTGAAGGAAAGCATCGCGAGGAAACCTGCACACACCTGCGAAGAAATTTAATGGTCAGTGTGAAATTCCCAATCCGCACGAAGTATTTGTCCAACAGCAATACATCAATAACAATCACAAAGAAAAGAAAAACATACCAATGCTCTCGGCGGGGGTTGTATTAATGACTCCACCTCAAGGTGGGGTTCCAGGGGGTTGGGGCCGGGGTCGGGAGATTCATTAAGCCCCGGCCCACCGCTGACCATTACGCTCGTTACGATTTCGTTCGGTAATCAATGTGTCCGATTAGAAGAGACTTTTCAAAGGGGCGTATTTACATTTTGATGATACTTAGTTTAGACTTTATGCGCATATTCATTGGGGGCTTTTTGTCGGCACAATGGGGATAGGGTCGATCTTTTTCTCAATCATTCTAGAATTCAGATGAAACGCTTGTAAAAGGTGAAATGCTGGATAAATTAGTGATAAAATAGTTTATTTATTTAAATAAATGAAGTATTTATCTTTGTAGGCTTGTCTGTTCATCTGTTAAGACATATAAAAGAAAACGAACTGGGGTCATATTTTACGGAAATTTGCGAGCGGATTTTTATTCCGAAAAAAAAACAGAGATACTTAGCGCTAAATTATCCGGCATTTATAGATACATAAAAAAACAACGAAACTCTTTGAGAAATGTATGTAAAAATAATCAGCGTGAACCAAAGTTGGCGACAGTGCAAAAGTATCCAGCATTCACTGTTAAATTAAATAACAACGAAACTCTTCTAGAAATGTAAGTAGGGTAAGTGTACCAGTGAATGAACACTTAAGGAAATTTTCGACTTTGAAAATTAATTTTAGGCAGTTGGGCACAGTTTATTTAAAATATTACTTTTTGTATAGCACAACCAACTACTCTAGTTGGCTAACATCATCATTATTCAACAGTATTACTGCACAATTTCAAGATTTATCATTATTTAAGGGAAAAAATGGAAAATCACCAGTGAATGAACGCAAAATTCTAGTGAATGAACAAATGAAACCAGTGAATGAACAACTTTGAAAATGATGTTTTGTTATACTATAAAAATACTAAAGCGAAGCTATATTAACACAACTATATTCAATATACTTATTTGGTCGATTCCATGTTCTAAAACAATTAAAATACAAAAATAAGAGTATTGTTCATTCACTGGTACACTTACCCTAGGTGACAAAAACACAGCGTGCACAAAAATTATGGACTGTGCAAAATTATCCGGCATTCATAGTAAAGTTAATAAACAACGAAGCTCTTCGAGAAAAGTATGGGAATATGGTAGAGTCATTTTACGTTTTAAGTACGATGATATCTGTAATATGCAATGATGGCCTTTAAAAAGTTATGTCAAAAAGTCAATAATGATTTTTTACAAAAGTTTACATCAGGTACATGTAATCCCTGAATTATCATCATCATCATCATCATCATCATCATCATCATCATCATCATCATCATCATCATCATCATCATCATCATCATCATCATCATCATCCCGGCTTATATACGTCTCACTACGGGGCACAGGCCTCCTCTCAGAATGAGACGGGCCAGTTTCCACGCGGGTCACTGAATTCATACACCCCACTGAATTTCTTCGCTGGTGTAGCGCAGGTTCCCTCACGATGTTTTCCTTCACCTTCACCGTTAAGCTCATGGTAAATTTCAAATGTAATTTCGCACATAAATTCCGTGGCGGCCTAGCGGTTTGACCTCTGGCCTCTCAAGCAATACCAATATGAATCCCTGAATTATCATAAAATAAAACTACCACAGTACCCTATTTTTTTGCCACATTGGCGGGTTTTTTAAATCTCTGAACATAACACAACACCACCTTTGCCTATTTGCGGTTAAAACAACTACATATCACTTGTTTAAAACACCCTCACTCCCCTACGAATTGCTTACTCTAACAAAATATGGGTTTCATACGAAAACCATTTGTGGAAATCGTGCTGTCAAACGGCAGAGACCCTTCTTTGCGTGTATCTCAGGGACGTCAGTTGAGTTGGAATCTTAGTCTGTAAGAAATAATTCTGTTTACTAATTCATAATAGTACACTTTTTGACTAAAGCCACCACTGGTTTAGAAAATCATGAAAACGCAAGTGCTATTCAGTAGGCAGGCTGATTTTTAAGTTTCCGTATCCAAAGGGTGCCAACGGGACCCTATTACTGAGACTCCGCCATCTGTCCGTCTGTCTGTCCGTCCGTCTGTCCGTCCGTCTGCCACAGGGCTCTATTTCTTGAACCGTAATAGTAAGTACTACTTGAATTTTTTACCGATTATTACTGTGGACGCTGTAGCAGCAAATACTAAAAATAAAATAAAGTTAAAAATAAAGGGAAAAGTCTCAAAAGAAACGTGTTTTTTTTCATCTTTTTTAACTCCGACGACGGTTGCTGGGCAACGTGCAGCCGGCAGTTGCTAGGCAACGCAAGCACTCTATGTTGTGCGGATGTGTACCTACCTATAAATTCACGATATTAGTGCGTACATTTTTGCGATTTTTTACTGAACTGTTTTTAAAATATTTCTGTGGAAGTACGAAACCCTTCATTAACCCCCGACACAAAAAGAGGGGTGTTATAAGTTTGACCGCAATGTGTGTGTGTCTGTCAGTGGCATCATAGCTCTTAAACGGGTGAACCGATTTCGATGTGGTTTTTCTTTAATAGAAAGCAGGTTTCTTGGCAATGGTTCTTAGATATATTTCATCAAAATCGGGTTCAGCCGTTCGGGCTCTTTTGTTAGCTGCGGAAGGGATCTTAAACGCATAATGGGAATTTACTTTAGGTATGTTAAAACATACCTACGTATGACATAATTGCGTTGGGGGTTTTTTTAATTTTTAATTTATAGGTAGGTATTTACTAATCCGACTCGCACGTGACCGCTTTTTTAATCACATCAGTGGACATTTCGTTCGATAGTCATATATATACTTATATAGTGTCAGTAAAAGTCGTGGTCGTGGTAGCCTAGTCGTTTGACCAATGACCTCTCAAGCACGGGGTCTTCGGTTCGAGCCCGGGCCTGTATCTCGAGTTTATCGCAATTTATGTGCACTTTGCCATGAGCTTTACGGTAAAGAAAAACATCACATTTTGCAAAAACTTGCGAAGGAATTCAATGGTGTGTGTGAAGTTCCCAATTTGCACCGGGCCAGCGTGGGAATTACGGCTTAAGCGCTCTTGTTTTGGTAAGAGGCCTGTGCCCTGCAGTGGGACGTATATAAGCTAGTACGCTAAGTATGGCATCATTCAACATACTACTATTAGTACACTTACGGTACGGGTCAGTGCAAATAGTTGTACTACTTTATTGGTAATATACCTACATAGTTAAAAGTATATAGCATGACAGTTTGTTACCTATCGGTTTGACCAAAAAAAAGTAACATTTTTTTATTTAAACCTAGTAAAGCCCACGTCAAGTTTTGACAGTCATAATTTGAAAAACTTAGGTATTTTCCATCAGTATGTACCGACTAACTTTAGTAAGCTGGGCCTAAACTTGTTAAAATAATAAAAAAAATACAAATCACAGACATCATGATTTTTTTAATTTTATTAAAAATAAATGCGCGATTATACCTTATCTAACACCTAAACCAAACCCTGCGACTGCCGTCTGGTGTAAATAAGGCTCCCCTCGGTCCACATACATTTACCGTATTTACCTCCCCTCGAAAGGAAAGCGATGCCCTTTTTCCGGGCTTTAGAGCCTCTATCAGCGGTTTGGGGATGTATTTTGTAATGGCCCTAATTGGACCGTGTTTCGACGGTGGATTTTCACGTAGTCTTTTGGGGGTTAAATAAAATAGAATCTTACTAATATTATATATTATATCAATGCGAAATTTTGGAATTTGGGTTTTTTTGGATGTTTGTTTCTTTATACTGAGTTGGGACCATTTCGTGTCAATATTTGTCTTGGTTTCCGTTATTCTTTCTTTCTTTCTTTTATCACGTAAAAACACATAAGATACGTTTTATCCCGGCAAATTGCATATGTAGTTCCTTAGTTAGTAGACAGGCAACAGGAAAAGGTAGTATAATATGACATAAATGTGGAAATAGAGACGAAAATAAATTAGTGTTTCCTACTGGAGAATTCCAAGATTGTCGGTTTTATTCATTTGGATTGGTAGTAGTTATAAACCAATCCTAAAGGTCCTCAAATGTCAAAGTTGTTAAACGGATCTTGCGATACTAACGCCATCTATATAGCCTGCTACAGAAATTATCATTGAAACCAATCTAAACCAATAGCGTAAGAAAAAATACGCCAGAAAAAATATGTATAGCATTTACGCACGACAATATTTAGTATTAATGTATTTATTTATTTATTTTCTTTATTGAGCAAAACAAACAGCACAAACATACATCTGTACCTAATACAAGCAGGTAGATCATAAGCCAGCAAATTTTTCACTTGTATATCGATACTTATAAGAAAAATGTAATGCACAAAGTCAAAACAACCAAGTAAATGAAGCTAGGTACACAATCAATCTGTGCAAACCGATTTGCGCAGATTTATCCAATGTGCATGACAATAATCTGCAAAAATTGGTAATACACACGATCAATAAATCTGCGTAAATTGGTTTGCGCAGGCTAATCGCAAAGATATATCGTTACATGTGTGTGTAGCAGGCATAAAATACACACCTTTTTGTAATTAAATCGAAATAAAAGCTAAATGCTTCGGATATAATGAAAATTTGGCAAACTCATAAATAAATATATAAATAATCATAATAATCAAATACATCCTTTAAATCAACTTTAAGATAATATTATTTTACCAACACAAACTTCCCACTTTCTCAGCAAAGACTACAGATAAAAACACTTTTTTATTTTCTCTACAAATGCAAATGCCACCGCTTCTGATACTGTATTTCAGAGCCCAATAACGCTGTCTCTTTTGTTTCAGTGCATAGAAATTGATATTGGTTCAGTGAGATAGAGACAGATATAAATTTCACATGCTCGCACTGAACAGCTACGCGCTTAATGCAAAATTTGGTCAGGGTTGGCATTAACACAAGACAGTTTAATTGAATTATTTTATTGGTAAATAATTTCAAAAAATAATAAGTAGTTAATTCAGGTCTGTCTATAAGATAGATGCCGACATTGCCGGCAGAGATTCCATTTAGAGATCCCCAGCCCAGCTATCAAATTAGTATAAAATGCAAAATAACAGGCAAGCGTAAAGCGAGGCTGCATTAAATCACTTTAATACGAACAGAATTACATTTTTGAAGTGAGAAGATTATTCAAGTGCGATAATTTGCCGCCTCGAGGCAACCCTACGAACAGGCTTCATGTCTATCTTTTACTGGTAAGCCTAGGGCGAGGCGCATGTTTGATTGCGACGCCACCAAGTGGGACAACAAATAGAGAATACACAAAGTGTGAAAGAGACGGAGGGAACTCCTTAAATTTTATATTCTATCCGCATTTTGTCGCCTAAGCGTTCCATTTAGTGTTCCATATTTAAACCTCGCGCCGTTCTTTTTTCTTTTCAGCCAAGCGGACGATGTAAGACGATATTCTATTTTTTTTTCGGAGGGTGTTTCCAGCCAGCTTCGGATGTGTGCGGAATACTGATGTGTGCGACGCCCTGTTAGGGTATGAAATTGGCATATAAATGTAAATTTTATGCTATGAATTTTAAAATGAAGTCGATACTTCCGAGCTTTCTGTGGCGGAAGTTGCGGCAAGTTTCAAGGCGGGATGAAATTAGATTAGAATAGGCCACTTTTGATAAAAGATGGGGTTTTAACTGCTTGCGTGGAGTCTTTATGGAATATGAAAACGCTATTACTTTACTCAGTATTTAGCTTGAGGCATTACAGGTAGAAGTTAATATTTTCATAGCCGGGGTACATATAGAATAAATTACTATCAAGAGTTTTTTAGTAAAATTATCTTTATCTGTTGAAAACGTTTAAAAGAAAGGTATTTTATTTACTATCGACATGCTTTACATATGTAAAGTGAAGATTCATCATGAAAGATCGAACTAGTTTGTAAAATAAATACCTATCTGCAAAATTCAACCGGCAAAATAACAAAGAAATAACCCCGAAACCTTGAGCGAACGAAAGAAAATAGAGAAATCAAAGAAGAGGAAAAAATCCACTTTACAGACGCAAACAAGTCACTTTAACTTTATTGAGCTGTAATCGAATTGTGACGTCCCTGCGAGCCTCACTGGTGGAGCAGCGCGATCCGTAGCCGTCCTTATCTGACCCGCGCATTTAAATCTATGCTATTCAATCGTGCCGTCTCTCTCGTGTCCCAGGGGTGCCGCCGAGATTGCAATCTTTTGATTTATACCAACTATTAGGAGAGCTGCGGGATAGTATGTCTCTCGAACGAGATTCACCGATAAATGTTGCATACTCTCGTGTTAGTACTTATTACACGAATGGATGTTCTGATTCGTATATTTTACTCCGTTTACAGACAAATGACCTGTAATGATAAGAGATATTTAATTCACTTCGCAATTCCGTTTGCGCTCGGTTCGCAGAAATGCTTACGTTTAAGTGGGAGATTGTGTTTCAACTTAGCAATGTTTACCTCCAGAGAATCGTTCACTTAATTTGCTTAAATTAACTTTCAAACTTCACCTAGGTAATTCAATTCTATTTAATTTTTATAAATATAGCTCAATCGATACTTTCGACGATTCCGTCAATGTCGGGGTTAACAAAGGCACTATCGGTTGGCCGTTGTTTGGTGTAATAGGTGTCAGAAGCTTGAAAAGTTACTTACTTAATAATAACTTGAGAAACAACTGTCATCGAATTTAGTAACTCAGATCATTTGAGTCTTACTTACGACTCTATAACGCCGATATACCAGCAAACAAGGGCTTCAATTGCGTCCAATTTTATCAATCATTTGGCTGAATTGAATAGCCTATGCCTTAAATATTCGTTTTATTTTTAAAGTATTCCAAATGTATTGGAGGCAGGTTCGGGTAGGCGGCAAAACGCCACGGTCCCCGACGGCCGCTTAGCCCGGGACTGCGGCGAATCGCCCTCGTTTATATTAACCGAACCTGCTCCTTATTTCTATGCTCTCCTGGTACAATGTTATTAGAAAAAAAGACTGTTTTTGCCTTTATGGGGGTAATTGGAATAATTATATCTAGCTGTTGCCCGCGACTCCGTCTGCGAGGAATTCGTTTATCGCTATCCAGAAAAAATGCTGCAAATCCAGGTTATTAACTAACTACCTATCTGTGTGCTAAATGTTACCTGAATCCGTTAACCCATTTTAACGTGAAAGAGTAACAAATGTCCATACATCCATCCATACAAACATTCGCGTTTATAATATTATAGTAAGAAGTAAGATGTTGTCAACGAGGAAGCCTACCACATAAATCATCAATTTTTAAATCTTATCAATCAAAGTGGCTGACCGCGGACGTCACTAGAGGTCGTTGATGTCAGCAATGTTTATAACTTCAAAGTTCACGCTTGCTAGAAATCACTAAATTTAATTGCAGGCGATAAATCTAAACAAATAAGCTACAAATTATGGGTTCCACTAATCAGAAGTTCAGGGTCTAGATCTAACCTTTAAAACCGTCTAGACGTAGGTTGCCTGTCAGTTTGACAGTTAGTCATCTGTCATAATTATAAATGACATTTTACGAACCTAATAGCGGCTGAGGCATTTGATAAGATTTGACCTAGAAGAAATGACAAGAGATTTGATATTACGCAAAGCCGTTTCATGAAAGGTCTAACATTAGTCATAGGTATTATAAATTTAAACCTTGTAATTTGAATAAATCCTACACTTCATAGCAAAAACCATTAGACAGACTTTATAAATATTATTTTTAAGGGTAGTGTTCTTGTCGCCTACGAGCGTAAAGTGTGTTATTACTGTGGGATTCATA
Source organism: Archips crataeganus (assembly GCA_947859365.1). Taxonomy (NCBI): domain Eukaryota; kingdom Metazoa; phylum Arthropoda; class Insecta; order Lepidoptera; family Tortricidae; genus Archips; species Archips crataeganus. Next base: position 17,095,194 of record OX402052.1, on the reverse strand, counting down.
GTCAGTGGTTTTGTAGTCTATAAAATTTATATGCATTTCTGCGGCTTCACGATGTCAGTTGAATTAAAGCATTCCTGGATTTTATTAAATTCTCATGGAAATCGTCATCATCATTGGGAATTGGCATAGATCACTTTTTTACAATGTGGTCTAATTCCAAAACCATTTCGAGGAATAGGTCTATTAAATCATTTTATAACATTGTAGCAAAAAAATATTAAATGATCGCGTGTATTTTTGCAAAATAATGTTTGACCTTTGTTTGACCTTTCTGTGGGCATTAACTTTGAAATTATTTGCAACAAGAAAACAAAACCGTCCGTCTAGTTTCTCTATACTATTCTCTGTCACTTCGACGTAGTTATCATCTGTCAGTTTAAGGATACTATTTTGAAAAGCATTCTTCGCGTTTTTCATATTTTAATAATGGATTTATACAGGAAGTGTTTCATTCCTACTTGTGGAAATGATTCTGTCAATAGCCCAAACAAATTAATTGTTCGCATTAGAGAAGATTTACAAGAGAAGTGGTGCCGCAAAGTTAATTCAAAGTTTACAAGATGTACTTATAGTTTTGAGGATCATTTTAATGTAAGTATGGATTAAATCCGCCAAAGAACTTTCAAGGGATAACTTCTGACCATTTTATTTTATACGTACAAAAAATACTATAGCCGTAAATCGTTTTTTTTACCTATTCTCTTGGAAGAATCGGCAACTTTAGTGTTATTGTTATTGTAATGTAAAGTGACATTGTCAGATAACAACTAACCATCGATTTTGAAACATTTTTTTTGTCTGTGGTTTATACACAGATTCAGCCGCGGCATGTAATTTAAGAGAAGTCTTATCTCAAATTTTCAATAAATTATAAAAAATATTGGAGTGATGAATTGCTGAAATATTCAAATTAGTTTCTTAAAATGCTCTATATTTTCGATAAAAAAAAAAACAAAAAGGAGGGTTAGAAAAAATGATCAATCCCAATTCCCAAAGTTACATCGGAATCGGTCCACGGACCGTCGGAAAACGTAGTGTAGGTAAGGTGACCTACCTCCCAACAAGTTTAATGGCCGGCACAGACCAGATGCATATGCGTGTCACGTACCAGTTGTAACGAACGAAACTGTAAGAAAGATGGCACACCATGTCCACGCATCTTTCTAAGAGTTTGATTTATTACAACTGATACAGGTGCGTGTGCGAGTGTGCGGCGGCCTTAAGGTTGCGGATACGCGTTGTATGCGAATGACGCAGGACAGACCATCCATCCAGCCATTTTAAGGTGAAAGAGTAACAAACAAGCACACATCATACAAACACAGCAGACCATCCTAAAGCCATATGTGAATTGATACTTCACAGGCGTTTCGTTGCGTACTAAATATACGAGTATGACATATTTGCAAGTTCTGCGGCGCATACGCAGCGTACAGACTTAGAAGTACGGAGCCATAATTTGAAGTTTACATTTAATGGCCGTCGCTAACGAGAAATTATACCTTTGTGTAATACCTGTGTGTGTGTAATTATAATTCCCGTGGTTAGTTATGGCTACACGTATTTAAGCTGAGTTTAGACCAGCAAGAAAAAACGTGCACGTTGGATTACATTGCGAGGCAGTAAGGCGAACGAGATTGAGGTGGTCAATCAAGCGCTGCAGTGTAATGCAACTTGCTCGGTTTTTCTTGCAGGTCTGAACTCGGCTTTAGAACATGATTTTATTCATATCTTCTTCTTCTATCTTCTAATATATAAAAATCTAGTGTCACGGTGTTTGTTATCGAACTCCTCCGAGACGGCTTGACCGATTTTTATGAAACCTTTTTCTCTATACTCGGTAGGTCTGAGAATAGGTCGTAGGCTATTTTTCTTCGCGGACGGAGTGGCGGGCAACAGCTAGTCTAATATATAAAAATCTGGTGTCACGGTGTTATTTATTGAACTCCTCCGAAACGGCTTGACCGATATTTTATGAAACTTTTTTTTCTGTATTAGGTAGGTCTGAGGATAGGTCATAGGCTATTTTTTATAGCTACCCCTATTCTTCGCAGACGGAGTCGCGGGTAACCGCTACTTTGTTGTATAAAAGTTTACAAAATCGGATTTAATTTGATTTAGTGAGATTACCTATTTACTTATCTGGTTTAAGAAATATGCTTTATGTGGAAAATGATCCGTTATTTTTCTTGTCAGTTCTATATTAAAAAATATCGATTTAGTTTAGTTTATGAATTGAGGTATTTTTAAAAGAACATAAAATAATATTTTAACACAAACATCTAAAAGACAAGTCCAAGTTTGACAATTAAAGAAAAGTTCCTCGATAAAAATTAAACTATTACTTAATATATATACATAAATACACTATTAATTTCATTCACTATAATGATATCCTTCGTTTTGTTATTTAGAACTAATATTTTGATACGCGCTTCCTGCTGTCATGTCGACAAGTTACAAGTGGTGTTAGACATAATTATAAAAAGTTTTTGCCCCAAGCATAACTTAATTATTATGTAGTCTATTAAAACTTGTGTTAACACATCTAAGTGACGGGGTAAATAACTGAAATAGCGGGAAAATGTCTGTTGTATGTACCTAGCTTGTCATATAAAATCATTAGCACAACGACTTTGATAAAACCACATTGCTTTTTTTTCTTATCCGAGTTGTCTGTACACTGTTTCAATAACACCGCTAAAAGAATTCTGTCTTACTTTGTAACGCTACTTTTGTTTTTTTTTTTCGTAACAGCCATCTTTCTTAACCGTTAGTGCTACATTTATTTAGAACAACTCATTCCAATTTCAATTTCGTACCGTATTGAGTTATCAGTTGTCGTTCTTTTGTTTTAAAGGCATAAGTTATACCCTCGCACTCCCCTACAAATTAGTTCCATACCTTTTGTTCTGTACCGCTTTAATGGCAGACTGAAATATATTTAGCTTTAATGTCTTAATTACCGGACAGCTATGAAGTCGTAAACTTGTGTTGTGCTTCATTATGTTCCCAGCTTTATGTTATGTTTTAAATGTTGGTAATTTTTATGAAGGGAACGCTGATTGTAATTATTTGTGAATTGCAATCTTGTGTTGTGTGTGGCAAAGAAAGATGAGCTTCAGATAATTGTAAGATGACGCAGATAATAAATAATTTCTTCACGTTTAGAATTACATGTCATGTTAATTAGTAAGTGAGTGAGTGTGAGTGAGTGTAAAGAAACATACGTTCTACTCATGTTTCGATGCAGTAATTTAAAGTGTAGTACTTTTTTGACAGGATAAGAACTCTGAAAACGCATGTATTCACAATCAATCCGTTCCTCTTCACGACTAAACGTTTAGCGCTCTAGCGGCTAAGAATTTCAGTGTATTACTGCAATTACTACTGTAAAGGTATTCTGTAAAGGCATTCTGTACACAGCCACCCTTCCCTCTTTCAGCTTCAGTGTCATCGCCAACGCGTATCGATAGTAGGGGACAAGAAAAGCGTGCTCAAGCTCTTCTATTAGCAAAGAGTTTAAGAGAGATTATAATCTAAGAGAATACACATAGCCTCCTTGCTATCTTTAGAGTCCAGTCTAAGGGCCTGCGTCAGGGTGATGGGAGGCGAGGAAGGCGCGCTTTAGCTCTTCGAGCTGTCAGTAGCAGAACCGTTCCAATGAAAGAGAGTTCTCACTGTCACCCTTCTCTCCTTAAAGTCCAGTCTCATGGCCAGTACCTCTCGCTTGAACTCGTCAGGATAGTGGAAGCCAAGAAAGGTACATCCAAGCCCTTCTATCTACCACAAGTTAAAGAGAAATGAGGAAGTGGGTACTTACAGCCACCCTGCTCTCTTTAAGGTCTAGTCTCATGGCCAGCGCCTCCCGCATGAACACGTCAGGGTAGTGGGAGGCGAGGAAGGCGCGTTCCAGCTCTTCCAGCTGCCAGGAGTTGAAGTTGGTACGCGAGCGTCGCCGTTTGCCGCTGTCACCGTCGTCGTCGCCGATACCACCTGGAAAAAAGTATGATTACAGAATAATTCTAATAGATGGATTAAGGTCTTACTTTATAGAGGCCTACATCGGTTTGGCTACGAAAACGCGCGATCAGCAGCGCAGGAAGCGTTTTATGAGTTCATTGCGTGTGCCGCGAGGTAACCACTGTGCAGCGAGCGTGTCGGCCGCGCAATGAACAGTGGTTACCTCGCGGCACACGTTGTATTGTTGATCGAAGCACGCAATGAACTGATAAAACGCTTGCCGCGCCGCAAGTCGCGCGTAACCGTGGCAAGCCGTAATAATGAACTCGCGGTGATTGCAGTTCAGAATAATTGTACAACATTTTCTTGAATGTCAATAATATTATACACAGGAATGTTAGAAATGTTAGAAATGTTAGAAAAAGACGCAGTGAAATAGGGTCTCCTAATACAAAAATCATTATTTATTTAATTATTTATCCCGATATTTTGACTTATTGCAAGTTAGTGACTACCGTGCTTAGTTTATAAATATAGTTATATGCATAGTTAAAATAGCCATCTTATTTTGGCAAATGTGTCATTTGCAAATACCTGCAATACTTGAGATAACATGCAAACATAAATAAATAAAATGTTTTAATAATATATTTGATCCGAGTTGAAACCTAAAGTATACCTAATCCACGGATAAACAATACCTACATCTGTAGAGGTTATAAACAAAGAAAACATACGGTTAAGTTAAAGGACGAAAACAAGTTTTTATATTCTACAAATCACAGCGTTAAAATGAGCCAAATTATCATAAAGGACAAACTGGCAGCTTCAACAAAGTCAATTTGGACAATTCCTGGGCTGTTAAAACAAAGCCGCGACCGGGGGCTCATAAAAAAGAGATAATCTACCAACCGTCAGAGCAAGTTTTTGAAAATAGAATATAATTTCTAATTCTCCCGCTCTCCCGATGATTTTAATTAAAAATGGTCTCTGGAGAGAGACGGGTATACGCCAGCGCCGAGGGTGGAAAGGAACAGCAATAAATTACTCGGTGTGCCCTCAAAGCGACTAAATAAATTAGAAGTGATTAAGAGCGCGCTTCTGTGTATCGTTATCTCCTTGTTTTGCAGGATTAATAAGTAACTTAGCACTTTTACCATATCGATGTTTAATACAATTAATTAAAAAGCTTTTTTATTTCATCAAAAACGAACATTTAAACAAAGCATAAAATTATAAAAATTAGCGATTAAAGCGATTAGAACCGAATCCCAATTTTTTAAAACGTACTTACATGTTCACGCTACCCTAGTCAACCCGATACGTTTACGTTACGCGCCGTCGCCTTAAGTCCCAAATTACAGTAGAGTAACCGAGATAGCGCTATACACCTAATGAGGGGAATGAGGGAGATGAGTAAGGATATTGTATTAAAACAAACGGCCGCCTTGGGCCCGCCGACAACAGTTTTGGCGCGGTTTAATTTAGTCTGCTCAATGTTTTTATGTCGGAGGGGGAAGGGGGGTTACTAAGTATCTATTTGAGGGTATAACGCGGTTAATAAATTCGTCCAGTTAATTATTAGGCTTTGTTTTGGATTGTCGGCGGTTTTGATGATGTATTTAATCATTTCACATTGATTGTTTACAAACGCTGGGTTTTTGAGGATAAATAGGTTAGTTGCACGAGTGGCTTAGTAACTTACTTACCTACCCAACATTTGTACCAAGTACGTAAGTTCTTATCATTATTTTCTTTCGTTATAAGTAGGGTCCGTAACAAAAATGAACTAAACATCCATCCATACAAATCATTTGATATCAAATATATAGCAGTCACATAGAAAGAGGCGTCTTTCATTTCATTTCTGCTTTATATTGCGGTAATATATCCAATACTTACGTGCGTATAACTGCTAACTCGAATCAGAAATGAGGAGATCCGCAGAATAACCAAAGTTACTGACATAGCTTAGCTCTGAAAGTTGCCAGACTTAAGTGTTATGGGCATGGACCAGTGAGGCGCATGCCACACAGAAGAGACGTGGGACGGGGGCGCGTCGCAGTTGCGACGCGCCTTCAATCAGTTTTCATACTAAATGTATAGAAGCGTCACGATCCAAAGCAGACGGAAAAGATGGGGCGGAGACGCGTCCCGCGAACAAACGACGTCTCTACTGTGTGTCTTGCGCCTTAGGTCCTAGAGTGATGACCACAAACTGGAAGTCGTGGCGTATAGGAAGCCCACTAACAATGGGTTGGTCTTCGACTGTCTAGAACGCAATTTGACTACATTTTAATTTTGAATAGAGCTTAAAGTGACTACTACATCGTCGAGCACTCAAGTCTACTATAACACAAATTGACTAGTGTATATTTTTAACCCCCGACACAAAAAGAGGGGTGTTATAAGTTTGACCGCTATGTGTCTGTCTGTTTGTGGCATCATAACTTTTAAACGGGTGAACCGATTTGGATGAGGTTTTTTTTATTTGAAAGTAAGTTTCTTGGCGATGGTTCTTAGATATGTTTTATCAAACTGGTCCATCCGTTTCAAAGTTATCAGCTCTTTTGTGTAAATATTCAGCGTTTTTACGGCGGTTTTTTTTGTCATTACCATTTGAGCAGAAATTATTAAAATGGATGATGCTTAGGGTTAACTTTTTATGAAAATTTAAAGACAGTACCGATGCTGAATCTAGTTTGATGAAATTTCGCGCGATTCGTCCTTCGGTTGTGGTAATAATCGTCGAATGGTAATGACGTTTAACCGCGCGGTCTAAACGCTCGAATATTCACCCTTTTGCATGCTGCGGAAGGGATCTTAGACTTCATTGCGTTGGGGGTTTTTAAAATGTTCATTTTATTGTTATTCCTAGTTCCTACATAGCATAGTGACATGAACCCAAATGGCGGCCCGACGATCTGGTAAAGATCACACGAATCACTTGGATGCGAGCAGCGCTGGAGCAATCGCTGTGGAACTCTGTGGGGAAATATTTCGTCTAGCAGTTGACATCTTCCGGCTGATATGGTACCGGTTGGTATAGTTCCGGCTGGTACTCTAATACAACTTTAATAAAATTAAAGATCCAACCTCAACTTAAAATAAATCTGTAAATCTTTTGCCCAAGACAGATTGGACCTTTATCGTATTTGTAACATTTTATATTCTCGATTCAAAAACATAAAAAAATCTCATGCATTTTAATTAGGTAATTTCGATTTAATTCTAGTGTGTTTTGGTCGTGCACTTCTCAAAGAGACATCATCAGATCGCGCGATCGTCACAAAAAACCTATAATATTAAAAACTAATCGAAGGAAATGGCTTGATTATAAACAAATAAATGTCGGTAGTTGATTGGAAAGTGATTTTTGATTTAAAATTGTGTTTAGTTAAGAGATTAGCATAAAAACTGGACAGCATTCAAGTCTTTAGCGGCCTTTTTCCTTAATATGAACTTCGATAACTTGGCGGTAAGATATTGTGGGAAAATGATAAATCTCTAATAACATAATATCCAAATATACTGACGAGCAAAAATAAAGGGTCGGTTACAAAAATGACGATTAATACAAAACCCGCTGTGATAGCTTCTTCGAGTAAAATGAGTTTAGTAAAGATTTTTATTCTCAATTAAACTTTTTCTCGTTACTAAACTCATTTTACTCGGAGAAGCTATCACAGCGTGTTTTGTAGTTATCGTCATTTTTGTAACCGACCCTTTATTTTTGCTCGTCAGTATATGTAGTTCCGACCCTGTAACCCGTACAGTTATGGTTATTACAAAACCGAATCGTTCGTCTAAAATTCTCATACGACCTAAATAAATTTTTATCTGATTCTTCATTTGAAGTTAACTTCCATTTGCCAAAACACTTAGTTTGTTTTAATTTTTTTGTAAAATTGCTGGTAATTTTACATTTGTTAGAAAAAAAGGCCAAGAGCGAGTCAGGCTCGCGCACTGAGGGTTCCGTACAATTTTTTAGGTAAACAGCTGTAACTATAACAATCCAGTGTTAGCAGAGCCCTGCTTCTAAGTAAAATGTACGCAATGTGGAATCATTTTAGATTGGTTCGTCAGGATTATATGATGTAACTAAAAATTTATGCTTTTCGCAATTTTTCCTTTATTTTTGCTATAAGACGATGCTTCGTACCAAATTTCAAGATTCTGAGTTCACGGGAAGTAGGTACCCTGTAGGTTTTGATTCCCTTGCAAGTGTCGAAAATTTGCGGCATAAACGGCTGTATCTTTTGATTGCGTTGGCTCAGAAGATTGATTTTTTCACAGCTCCAAGGGACAGTAGACCTGAGTATTTGATATAAATTTCAGCTTGATACCTCTACGCGTTCCTGAGAATAAGGGTCTTGACAGACAGACAGACGGACAACAAAGTGATCCTATAAGGGTTCCGTTTTTTCCTTTTGAGGCAAGGAACCCTAAAAGTCGCATATCTACTATGTTTTTGTTATTAAAATAAATTCGAGGTTACGCTAAGAGGACAAAAAATGTACTGGTAGTTGTAGATTGGTCATATTACCGAATAGGCAGAGCGTAATTTGGTGATTGTATCGCGGTTAAATACTAATAAACAAACAAAGTACCCAGACGGTATCATACATTTATTCATGTAGCTATTGTATCAGAATTGCATGTACCTATTCAATAATAGTGTTTCACAATTCATATTTCTATTAAAGATAGCAAGGGGAGAGATACGGGTCGAACGTAGCGAATTACACGTTATTTATGTACTCTGATACTATCTTTATTTGTCTATTGCCTGATTGCTATTTCATAGACAATCGAGATATTGATATCTATTGAATTGAGTCACCAGAATATGATTTCAGTAAATCTTTCTTGGGAGATATTTATTACGATTTTATAGCTGTCCGAGTAGGATTTGAATTTTGCTGAAAACAGATAACAGTTTATCGATCATTTCATCAAAATCATTGTGCCACAACGATCGATCGATCGATTCAATTATTTATGTACCTATGTACACAAAAAAAAATACAAAACGTAAAATAGTTTAATACTTATCTAAAGACAATTTAACTACAGTAGTATCAATATAACTTTGAGCTTTCAGGTACTTAGCTGATATTTCAATACAATTTCGTAGATTTCGTTAAAAAATTTATGGAAATGACAGGTGTCACAAGGTCAAAGCTATACTGATCTCACAACAATAAACAAATTTCAACGAAGTGGATCAACGCAAAAGCGAAGTTTTCTGTTTAGTTTGAATCCATGGTAATACTTATTACAAATCCGAAAGTAATGAAATTGCATGAAAACATAAATTAAATTAAAACTAAGGTAAACGTACGCTCAGTTGTGACACCCGTCTGTCAGGTGTCACCTTTCTTAATATGACATAAGATTGAAGGTGCCATGTATTGGGTCAGTGTCGAGCGCAGGGACGTACCTTATAGTTAAAAATAAAAGAAAAGTAAGTAATAACTAAACATACTTATACGAGACTTATACACCGTGAAATTTTAGTGGTTGTTTTCCCGAAACGAGGTGATTTAGTATCGATTGTACAATCGATTTATAATTACTATTTTGACTAGAGTCAAAAGTCCAATTGTGAAAAACGAAAGTCGAAAATGACCGCAAACCAATAGTAACGCTTCGTTGGCACCTAACCTATCGTACGATCGTACGCTACTTGTACCAACGAAGCGTTACTATTGGTTTGCGGTCATTTTCGACGTGACTCTAGTCAAAATAGTAATTATAAATAGATTGTACAATCGAAACTAAATCACCTCGTTTCGGGAAAACAACCACTAAAATTTCACGGTGTATATAAACCCGAAAGTATCTTATCTGCCTGTCTGTTACCTTCACAAGCCTAAACCGCTGAACCGATATAGATGTAATTTGTTAAAGATATGGTTTGATTCTCGGGAAAGGACATACGATAGTTTTTACCCCGGAAAATTGTATAGTTTCTGCGAGATTACCTACCATTTTTTCCACAGTAATAAAAACAATATAATGTGTAACAAGTCCGATATTATTAAAACAAAACACCAACAGTTTATAATTAATAATTCAATTCATCGTTTAATACAGTTAATTGAACTCGTCGTAAATTTGTCGATAATTATAGGAATGAACTAATTCAATATCAGAGTAATGAGTAGCGCAGTAATAACATCGTTTTATTGCTGTTATTGAATAAACATTATCAACGAATAAAATAATTAATCTAATTATGTATAGACCAACGTTTTATAGAAATGTGTAGCAAAAAATATTATGTAGAACTCATACGTGCGCACAATTTTGTATAGTAAGCTTTTCATAATATTTTTATCAATAGGTTATATCGCAATAATCAAGCATCGGAATGCCAGATGAGAGATGGACCTATAAGACAATTGAAAGGTACACGGAAGGAACATGTCTAGTCACCTTTTTGAAAAATGAGATTTTTAATCTCAAAATGTAGAGCTCGCCAAAGTATTATAAAATCAAAATAACAACGGGATTCGAGAGTACCGTTAGCACAACAGTACTTATAAATTATTAAATATAATCATAAGTCAATCTTTGATATCTTCATAAGTGCAGACACTTATAGATAATAGAATTAATAGATTTACAGAGTATCCTTTGCATATTTGGACTCTATTCTCGGTAAATGTTGTTATTTGTTTTATAAAAAATATTAATATTATATTTGAAAAATCAGTCATTAATTCACATCATTTTCGCGTTATCAAATTGCCGTGGCTGATAAAAATACGTATGTATAAAATATGAATCGTGGTAAAGTATTAAACGGTCGGTGCCGAGAAATTATCTGCAATGTACTAACATTTCAATAAAGAAAAAGATAACGAAGGTTCTTCTGAAAACTTTGATGGCCATTTTAAGCAATTATTTACAACATTTGTGTTTTATTTAAGTAATATAATCTGATGTTTTTTCCTTGCTTTAGAACTTCATTGTACTAAAATAACCATTTCATTTGTCTGCACACTCTACCACTGACAATGTCATATCATGCATAAGTTCAAAAATGACATATGAGCTCAATCCCTATCTTATAAACGCGCTTTGATAATACTATAAATTAGAGTTAGACCAAGATAAGTTTGTAACGACTTTGATAGCACACGCAGTGCATGTGTTATTTATACGTCATAATTTCATAGAAGTCTGACGTTTAATATAACACTTGCACTGCGCGTGCTATCAAAATCGTTGCAGACTTATCTTGGTCTGTGAGACTTATGGATTAAATATGGATATCTGAAAGTAATATAAGTTCTATCACTTTTAGAGAAATGATTACTATAGTAATTGTTCGTGATGATGATGACTAACTTTCAAACCGCCATAACTTAAAAATTGCTTAAGTCACTAAACATGATCTTTCCGTGTACCCTTCAATTGGTAAAAGAAATGATCAAAAATAGTGATAACCCAATATCATTTTTAGGGTTTCATGCCCCAAAAAGAAAAAAAATCTGCAATCCCTTGGAGCTGTGAATAAATTAAGTTTCTAATTTCACGTGAGCAGAAGAAAATATCTTAAACTTTTTGAAAGTGAATTTTCAGACAAAAATCGCGGAAACCAAAACCTACACACATAGTATATAAACTTTGGTAAGAAGTAAGGCCTCATCATAATACAAACAAAAGAATAATTCCGAAAATAACCGATGACAAAAAATAGTTTCGTTTTTCGTAGACATAAGGTAAACGTCCCTGTGCTCGACACTGACCCAATACATAGCACCTTCAATCTTATGTCATAGTAAGAGAGGTAAGAGGTAGGTGTCATCTACTCGGTGTCGAGCATTGGTACGTTCATCTTACTTAGTGAGTAATATTTAGTACAGTATCCGCTTAGTGGCATTGATGAGTGGAAAATTACGGATTGTATTTATTTCTTAAAGTTGCAATTAACTCGGACTCATTTTCATTGGCTTTAATTATAAATATAAAGAACATTAAAGTGTTAATCATAAGTAATCGTAACTTATAATTTTCGGATACCGAGGTATAAGTTTCGGGTCATTCTCGGGAAAAGCCGTTTAAGCCAAAAATTCCGATGAATGGAGTAATAAAATGGCAATTCAGCAATCGTAATGGCCACTGGCCGAATCGATACTTAATAATTTCTTTATTCCGAGAAATAGTGTTGGCCAAATTTTATGTTTAGCCGAACTTTTACTCGGCTTTATAAATATTTTCGAGTGTTTTTTGGACTCAGATTGTTCGAGTTTCAATGAACCATTTTATTTGGTGCTGTAGTCGCCTATCTCAAGGCCATCACAAACCTGGAGCGCGGGGCGCCGACGGAGCGTGCCCAGCGCGCTCTATAACACTGAATCAAATATACGGTGACCCACACGGGCAGCGCGGCAAACCGTATTTGATTTACTGTTATTGAATCTATCTATACGGGTCTATAATGACTCCCATAAAATTTTTGTTCCGAATATTCAAGCCCATAACGTTTTCTGTCATAATTTTTTTTCGTCATATTATCGGAAGTCATAATATTAAACAACATAAATTGGAGTTACGATTTTCCTAAGTCAAAATTATTGTAAGGAACAATAAGTAAAGTCATATCATTCAGTGTCATGAATGCATCACTCTTCATAAAGTTAAAGGTAATAAAGTCACTCATAATAATTATTGCATGGTCTTTTTTCGCAGGTCATAATTATTTTTAGGCATAATATTACTTTGTAATAACATTCAGTGTCATGGTTGTATGACATTTCATAATATTAAAGGTAATAATAATTTTCTGTGCTGTCATAAAAAAAATACCTAACATCGAAGGCTAAGGCTACGCTACGCTTCGCTCCCGCCTTAGCTTTCTGAACCTAACCTGTCCGAGTCGCTTCTGCCCTGAAAGTTCTTGCTCGCTCGCTTCGCTCGCTCGCCGCCAGCGATATGCCTTACAATGTTTCTGAATAATTATCGATATTGCTTTAGATGTTATAGATTTCGATGTATATGCTTAGTGCATTTTAGGTAATGCAAAATTATGACTGAAAACAATTATTACTTTAAGATATATGCCTTACAATGTTTCTGAATAATCAACGATATTCCGTTAAATTTTATTGATATCAATATTATGACTTTTTAAAGTTATGATCAATAGGATTATGGATCATTGCAGTTAGAACTATTAAGCGATATGCTTTAAAAAAATTATGACCATCGATATTTATGAGCAACAATATTATGGACATCGATTTCTGACTTTCAAAATTCGGATATAAAAGATTATGGGAGAAAAGGGGCTCCCATTTATTAGCACAATAGAACCCAAAACAATGATTTTTAGAATTATTGTCTGTTTGTCTGTGCGTTTGTGCGCGCTAATCTCAGAAATGGCTTAACCTAGAACTGATATGTTGGTATTTTCTTGGATTAACATTTAGTGTTTGTTTCATTTGAATCGGTTCACAAATAAGAAAGATACGTATAATATTTTAAGAATTTATCGAACAGGTTTTTTGTTTGAACGCGCTAATCTCAGGAACTACTGCTCCGATTTGAAAAATTCTTTCAGTGTTAGATAGCACATTTATCGAGGAAGGCTATAGAAGCGGAGCGGAAGAATGTTTCAAAATCGGGGGTTTTTGAAGTAAAACTTCTATAGGCACGCTTGACTTGGGAGTACGGTGTTGAATAAAAACACGGTGTTTTAATAAAAATCTATAAGTACCTACTTGCCAATGCTCGACACCTCAACGCCCAGTAGATTAGACCCATCTGTCACTTCTCTTACTATGAAATAATATTGAAGGTGCCATGTATTAGGTCAGCGTTGGGTACAGGGACGTTTACCTTAGGTACGATTAGCCTAAGTGGCTTTAGTTAGCAATTGTGGCTAGACAACACTTATAAACCAATCCATATCTTTCGGATATGCACCTTATAGACATTTTCTCTGCTGACCAATTGTGAAATCTTGCTAACCTAGTAATTATTTTGCGGCGTATTACAAGGTGACTGTATATTGATTATGTGATTGACCGTTTTAAGATTGTTTGTTGGATAAAAGTTGCAGCCTAAGTTTACTGCAAACTCACTCTTTGCCTCATTTGTTTTTGTTTGTCCATTAACGACTAATTTTTTACTACTAAAATTAAAACTTATTTAAATTAGAATGTTCTCATAAACAAGAAAGCATAAGGTACGTTAGATGTTTTTAAAACCAATGCTGGTGCTATCATTTTTGAGATACATACCTACACTGCTACTACACATACTCGTACTATTAAATTTACCTTTCTTAAAAAGAATAACTGGGACTGCATTCGTTGTGTTGTCAAGGAGCGAATAAATGCTACTATATGTCAAAAATTTAAAAAAAAAAACACCGAATAAGCTCCGCGTTTTCGCCGAAAGTGTCAATAAAAGTACGTACTTTCGTCTTTTGACCAAAAAGACCCACCATCGAACACTACCGAGAATCAATCACGGCCAGGGGCGGACTCAAGACACGATAAAATCACGATTAAACCGTTGCAGCGACCTAATAGCACAGTGTTTGGGGCAGTCGATAATTGGGTGTAATGTTCACACTACCAATAAGGTTCACCAATTTTCGGAAACACATTAATACAGTCGCACCTGTAATCTTTGAGATACCTACTACGGCTTCTTATAAATCTACGTATTATAACGCGAGTACCTACTATTCTACCTATTCTACTATTCTCCGAATTTTACATAAAGGTAAAAAGCTATATAATGTTTCTCGACTTATTAGCTGTTATTAAAAACATACGAAATATATAACATCGTCATACCATTCACTTAGCAGGTGGGTACCTCGTGGGTATGTAATGTACCATAAGAAAAACTAAACTTTTACACTTTTGGTAAGTACTATCCACTTTCATAAGGTAAGAAGGTAAGGCTTTTTAGCGATAAGATCGCCTATTGTCTGGTTGAATTTTTATTTTTGTAATGTCACTGTACTGTTTTTGACGTTCAATAAAGAATATTTTCAGTCACTGTGCAAGATATACAGAAATAATGAGTTTTTATTGTCTTGTGCTTATTTAATACAGTTTTATTTTTCATTTACTTTTTGACTCCCAGTACTGCCCTGCGCCGGAGCCCCGATCTGACGTGATGACTTAATTTACGTATCGAACAGAGCTCGGATTCAGAAGTGAATAAAATGCAACTTTATGACCCTTTATTCTATCGACAGTTTAATCGAGGAATCTTACACTGTAGTTTTAAAAAAAACTTGCAATGTACCTAAGTAGGCACGGAATAACTAAGTAGCATTTGTTGTAAGTACCTACGCACTGTCGTCTTTATTTGTTTCCATTTTTTTCGTAACTTTGTTAGAGGAACTTGCAGCAAGAATAAACTACTATTAATTTTAGTCAGTAGCCGTGGTAGCCTGGTTTATTCTATGGCCTCTCAAGAAGAGGCTTGGGTTTGAATCCGGGCTCGCACCTCTAAGTTTTACGGAATTTACGTGCGAAATTACATTTGAAATTTACCATGAGCGTTACGGTAAAGGAAAACATCGTGGGGGAACCTGTACACACTGGTGTGTGCGAAGTTCCCATTCCGCACTACGCAAATACGGCCCAAGCCCTTCAATCTGAGAAGAGGCCTGTGCTCTGCAGTGGGAGTGGGACGTATACCTAACAATAGGCTGGGATGATCATTGAGGCTCTTTTAGGTATAGAGTATACCAGTGACCTATATCATAGAGCTCATCAGCATAGCCCGGACGACGGGAGCAAAAATGCACTTTTCACTAGCGCTTAATTAAATATAGACTATTATCGACTATTCTATCGACATCCATACGAACAAACGAAACTTATTATCTTACATGTCGGGTTTGTTACACAATATTACTAGTGAAAAGTGCATTTTTGCTCCCATCGTCCGGGCTGATGAGTCATCAGTCACTCATTGGATAGGGCCCCAAGATTGTTGGTTTGGGTCATACACATTTTTTGTTCGCGTCTCTCCTGTGGACATGGCAAAAGTTATATTTATAGCTTAGCCTATAGCTAATATTTTTTAGTCAAGTCTACATCGGCATGTGGGACGCCTGGCCAACTTTAGGCCCATTTAAATAAATCTAAATCTAAATGTTTCTTACGCTGTATGACCCGGTTGGTTCTCTAGGGGCATAGTTCTTTGTAAATTTTATTTTAACGAATTTAAAAGTAAATGCGTCTCCAATGGTGTCCTGTCCCGGCGCAAGCGCGTCGGTGCCGCCTATAATTTGGGCTCGATCCCTGGAAATTAATTTTTTAAATCGCGGCCAATGAGCAACTTGTAATTTTGTAGCAAAATGTACCACGCTTATCGGAGACGTATTTAACATTAATTTTAAGTGTTTAGTAAATAATAAATCAATAGTATTTTAACCTAGTATTTTAGTCTGAGAAAAATAATTTGGAATATAAAAGTCCCAGCAGTGGGACACAATTATAGGCTAGTAAAAAAAAGTACTTGTTGTTGACAGTAATTGTATTTGTCATCCAAACTACAAACATAATCTGTGCCAAATTTTAAGTCAATCCGCTTATTAAAAGCGGCCATATACGCCTTTTTAGATGCGTTTGTAATAAAATACCGAAGTACGGAAGACCGAATTTATTAAAATACCGAATAGGTCAAAAACTTTTTTTCAGAAAAGTTTACTTCTGAGGATTTATTGGAACAGCATCAAACAAGTTAGCTATGAAGTATCTTATTTGTATTTATTTTTTCAACTTCATTTTTTTATTACTTTTACGGTCATCCCGTGAAATCACATATTTCGTACTAAATACAAACTGAAATATAGATGCACAGAAAAAACCCCAACACAGAAAAAATCTCTCGATAGAGGGTGTAACATAGATGTGCGCTTGTCACTGCATAAGGTGATGATTTAGCAGACTGAAATGTATGATGTATAGGAAAGATTCGTGTCTAATCTCTAGACCAGTGGTGGTGTAGGGGTATGCCACACGGCACGGATTGCTGAGGACCTGGGTTCGATTCCCAGCATTGGTCTTTTTTCTGGGGTTTTTTCTGTGCATCTATATTTCAGTTTGTATTTAGTACGAAATATATGGAACAGCATCGTATAGAACCCATTAGGTTAGGTTAGATTAGTTTTATAACAATCTTAAAAAGTACACGGTTTCAGTAAAATCTAGCTTATCGGTCTTTTCACCCTTTTGATATTTCAATACATTGGGTTTTCCATACTTCGGTATTATAATACATATACTCCTTAAGATTGGACATTCTCAAACACAACACCAAATAATACACAAATTAAAAAAAATGTGTTAAAAAATCAAGTAAGCAATAGACAGCCTTATCGCTACAAAGCAATCCCTTTCAGGCAACCGTAACAATGAAAAATAAAAGAAGGAAAAATATTTCAGTAGGTGGTGCAATAAACAATACGAGAAAAAATGTCTGCTGAGTCGCTCTTATTGAAAACTATATTTTTCCATCACTCTGTCTTTGTATTAAATCTTTGTACTTAATATCTATTAGGCAGCCTCTGTCTGACACCAGGTACTGACTTAAGTAAATACTGTCAATTAACTGTTCATGTATAAGTCAGCATCAGTCAACACAAGTTAAACTTTCCTTGACAAATCCTCCTAAATGTCAAAGCCATATTGCTAAATTAATCAACTTTGAACAGAAATACCGACCGCTCTATAAGCTTAATACCTGCTCCATTTTACTCTTATTCCCCTAACCTTTAAAGTTCGTCTCCACGATGAAGACATCGAGGCAAAGTGGCTTCATTAACGTTTCTGCGAACGGACGGCAGGACAGACATAATTGAATTTATGTTGTTAAGCTCACCCTGCCGCATATTTACCATACGAGAACGGCCATGTTGATAACACGTTTTTACTGAGCCTTTTTTATTTTAAAATTGACCATTTAAAGTTTTCTAAACTCCACTCAGACTTAACTTACTAACTTTAGAGGGACTTTAAAGACTAGAAATATTAAGACCTGATAAAGCTGAATTTCAGCTTCTTTTTGACCCGGGTCGTCGTATCTATTTCTTAACATAAGCCTTAACCAAATGATTATTTCTGCGCACGGACACACGTTTCACCATCTAGCCGTATGAGGCGATCTTTTAACTAAAAATTTCATAATAAAGGTATAACATTTTCTAGAGAGATCTCTTTATTGTTGGTCTCAAACCCGTAGTAAACCAAGCTGCATCTTCCAGTCCGTATGTTGACTTAAGTGACTTAAAAGTTTAGCTATTAGTTGCTTTTCTTTTAATTTTAATTAAAACTAATCAAGTGCTGCAAATATGCGTTTCAATGAGTGATTACATATTTGTGACACTTGCGTTAGAAACTTTAGGACCGTGGCCGTCCGACACCAAAACAAATTGTTCGCGAGGTATCGGCTAAATTAATCGGCGTCTACAGCGACCCTCATGGTCTGGTCTTTTTAGTTTAAGTTCATATGTAATTAATTCAATTTCTATTTCTATTGTGTGTTGTGTAACTGGGAGAAAATTATTAAATTTACCGGGAAGATAAGGTTATGTAATGAAGTTATCAGTGTAAATTATATAGCACTACGGTTATCACCGATGTACTTACGGCAGAAGAACATTACAAACAACACGAATTCACACACAAATATGAATTGAGAAAGTTTTTTTCTCGAGCCAATTGAAATTGTTTTTTTCCACTTCACCACGGAACTCTAAGGTAATTACGGCTACTTTGCCAACGCCGTGCCATTGCCAATAATTGCTCGCTACCGGCGACGGATTATAAGGCATATTTGAAATTATTAGCAATATCCATACCATTTTTAAAGCATTAACGCCTATTACAAGACTTTTTTTATTGGACTAAATGGTGAATACGCTTACCTAATCATAATTATGATGCTTTCGACTTAATTATAAGTTCTAGATAAGTATAAATTGAATGTATGTAACCGACGTTTTATTAAGAACCGAGAAATGGAAAATAACCTCTCTATATACTGTTTTAAACTTTCGTGATTTTCACTCATAATTACTAAACTAAACGGGACGTTAACTCGTGACCACGGTTGCTGCAATGTGGCCGAAATGTTGAGGTAAATAAATAAATATTTATTGCGTGATAAGTCCCGTTTGGTTTAGTAACCTCTCTATACTTACACTAACATTCGTTTTTCTTTATATTATGTCGTTTTATTTATTTATTTTTTATTTTTAGGGTTCCGTAGTCAACTAGGAACCCTTATAGTTTCGCCATGTCTGTCCGTCTGTCTGTCTGTCCGCGGCTATGCTCAGAGACTGTTAGTACTAGAAGGCTGTAATTTGACATGAATATATATATCAGTCACGCCGACAAAGTGGTTAAATAAAAAAAACTAAAAATATTTTTTTTAGGGTACCTCCCATAGACGTAAAGTGGGGGTGATTTTTATTTTCTCGACTAACCCTATTGTGTGGGGTATCGTTGGATAGGTCTTTTGAAACCATTGCGGAGTTGCTAACATGATTTTTCTATTCAGTGATCTGTTTGCGAAATATTCAACTTTAAAGTTAAAATTTTCATTAAAATCGACCGTCCCCCCCCCCCTCTAAAATCTAAACTGTTGGGTGGAAAAATTTGAAAAAATTCAGAATGGTAGTAAATATATCAAATTTACTAGGAAAATTATAGCGGCTAAGATTGCTTGGAAATTATTTGTAGTTTAAGAGTAAATAGTAGCCTAAGGTATAAAACATACCTAAACTTGGACGATTTCCGTACACATACGAAATCCTTAGAAAAATATTACTTGATTTTTTCGTAATGGCTACGGAACCCTACCTTGGGCGTGTCCGACACGCTCTTGGCCGGTTTTTTTATTTTTATTTATTTAGGGCATCAACAGCAATACAATATACATTATAATGAGACTTAAGTACTAGACAAAAAGCCAATAACAGATGTCCACAGGCATACAGTTAAGCGAAACATACTTATACTAACATAGATACAACAAGATATAAAAAAAAATAAAAGAATCCACATAAATGAGTTACTGTGTATGAGTATGGTATGGATATGTGTAAGGTAAGTGTGTGTATGTGTGTGTGTGTGTGTGATGTGTGTGTGTGTGGTGTGTGTGTGTGTGTGTGTGTGTGTGTGTGTGTGGTCGTTTTGATGTAAGATTAGTGGGGGAATACCTACCGGCACAATTTTTTGAAAGAAGACTTTTGGTTGATCAATTTTGCTATCTGTAAATGCTTTAATGAAATCTGACGCATGCGACTAAGGCATTTTGTTGACTTAAAATTTTTTAAATCTTAATTTAGTTAAAAGGGCTTTTGTCACGTGTTGACAATATCAGCCCGTCAGCCCCGTAGAGAATGCACAGAATCGATTTAAACATGTTCCTTCGTTTTTTCAATCTGTAGGCGATTAAGTACATTACAATTTGGTACATTTAAAAATAATTGCTAATGCGATATATTATCATCAAAGAAATGTCTGGGTGCCGGTTACTCTGTATACGAAGCGGCATGACACTCGAGCTTAATAAAGACATTATTGGAGGCTGCCTTGGTCCCGCGTAACGTGCGCTGCGCCTGCGCCGCCCCCGGCCAGATGCCGAGATATGCATTATAGCGGATAGCCAAGTATGTAGTAGTATAGAAGACCAACCCCCTTTTTTAAGCTCCTAACGCATAGACAGCGAAGGCGTGGCGGTGAGGTGGCGGTGACGGTTGTAATATTCTAACTTGTATAAACGAGTTCACGGTACGGTACCGCACAACCTTTCATACAAGTTAGAATATTACAACCGTCACCGGCGCCGCGCCGCCCCGCTATCGAGTTCAGTGCGTTTGGTACTTTAGTCATAAGAGTTACAAGGTTGATAGTAAAATATTCGTTTTGTCTGTATCCAGCGGTATATATCAAGTGACAGAAAATAAATGAAAGTTTCAAATTAACATTATGATGGCATCAATAGATATGATCGATCGATTAGTGTGCTACCATAACACCCTTACAATTCGCAGCAAATAAGTTTATACGTCTAGTTCCTTCTGGTAACTTTACAGTGAACGTTTTTTTTTTGCTTGCTTGAACTTTAAAAAGACAAACGTACTTTTTGGTGTGAATTGTACTATCTTACCTCTTTTCAAGATTTTCTTGGAGAAAACTTTTAAGGGGCCCTAAATAAATTTGCACCAACGCCGCCAAGCCAAATCTGGGCACATTTCCAAAAAAAAAAAACAACTGACAAATAACAGGCAAAATAAAGATGAACCAAACCATATAAAGGCACAATGAACAAAACTATTATAATTATCGATGACCTTAAGATTCATCGAAAAAACGCCTTAAGTTATACTTTTAACGGTTATTTTATGCTCAAGATGATAACGTGTCGTAAAAAATATATTTTACGCGAAAATGATATTGATTGGTCCTTGGACGAAGACATCCATAACGTTTAAAATCGGTAATTCATTAAGACGCTCTGACCGGAATATTAACTTGCGTGAAAAGGTTACCGTGATTTAAGCGAAATTGCTTCCTCATCCTCACAGGCTGTACAGAGTTTCTTGCCTTTAAAGGTAGCACCTATCGCGAACACTAAACAACAAAAGGAGCTGTGCCTCTAGTTTTAGCTATAACAAACCGCCTTAGACACATTCCTAGTGTCCATATATATAGTTCATGTACCTAGTACATTCCTGTGTTTCTCAACGAGGGTTTTCTGACAGGTGACAATCGCTTCTAGCGATGCCTAACAGCAACAAACACTTCTCATAAATTTTGACACTAACGCATTGATGACGCTGGTTGTGACAAGAAAATGACACTAATAATAGCTTTTCTTCTCGATGTGTGAATAATTTCAGCTATAAAATACTATGGTGAGTCTGAGTAACAAGACATTTGCTACACACCTAGAAAATCTATTTCCTTTAATACATATTACTATGAAATTCTTGGGTTTAGACTTGCAAGAAAAATCATGTAAGTCCGATTACATTGCGAGGACGTAAAGCGAACGAGATTGAAGTGGTCAATCGAGTGCCGCAATGTATTTAAAACACCGGTCAAATGCGAGTAGGACTCGTACGTGGAGGGTACAATGTTTTAAAAACAGTTCAGTAAAAAGTCGCCAAAATTTAAGCACTAAGTAAAATCGCAAACTTATAGGTAGGTAGGTTTTCGAAAAAATCCAAACAGCATAGGGTCGCTCGCTCGTACGGTTGTTAATCGTTGCCTAGCAACTGTCAGCTGTCACCTAGCAACCAGCGCCGAAGTTAAAAACGCTAAAAAAGAAACGTCTCTTGTAATGTATGACGACCCTCTTTAATTTTTAGGGTTCCGTAGCCAAATGGCAAAAAACGGAACCCTTATGGATTCGTCATGTCTGTCTGTCTGTCTGTCCGTCCGTATGTCACAGCCACTTTTTTCCGAAACTATAAGAACTATGCTGTTGAAACTTGGTAAATAGATGTATTCTGTGAACCGCATTAAGATTTTCAAACAAAAATAGAAAAAAAAAACAATAAATTTTGGGGGTTCCCCATACTTAGAACTGAAACTCAAATTTTTTTTTCATCAAACCCATACGTGTGGGGTATCTATGGATAGGTCTTCAAAAATGATATTGAGGTTTCTAATATCATTTTTTTCTAAACTGAATAGTTTGCGCGAGAGACACTTCTAAAGTGGTAAAATGTGTGTCCCCCTGTAACTTCTAAAATAAGAGAATGATAAAACTAAATAAATATATGATGTAGGTACATTACCATGTAAACTTCCACAGAAAATTGGTTTGAACGAGATCTAGTAAGTAGTTTTTTTTTAATACGTCATAAATCGTAAACCGCAATTTTTTATAGATAATGGTACGGAACCCTTCGTGCGCGAGTCCGAATCGCACTTTGCCGGTTTTTTTAATTACTATGGTTCAAGAGATAGAGCCCTGTGACAGACGGACGGACAGTCAGACAGACAGCGAGTCTCAGTATTAGGGTGCCGTTGTTGGGTACGGAACCCTAAAATTAAGGTGTCTAAAGCCTTTCTTACCTACCTACCTACTCCGTCCGTGTGTGTCTAAATAAAATATGTTTGTTTTAAAGTGTGTATAATTTAGTAAATTTCCTAACCAAATCATAGCTTTAGGTGCTAGTAACTAATTTGACCAGCATTCCTGCATAATAATTATGATGTTTATGATCAACTCCCGTAGCTGATGATATCTTTATGCTGCTGCGAGCTGTTCGTATATATGCAACCGCTGTAACTGGTGCGTTTCGTGCATAATTAAAATCATAGCTGGTCTAAATTAATGAAAATAAAGTGTTTTTTTATTTACGATATAGCTACGAGTACGGGCGTGAGCGACGCGACGAGCGTTTTCTCTGTTCATTGCGCGGTCGAGACGCTCGCCGCACAGTTGTCACCTCGCTGCAAACGCAATGAACAGCAAAAAAC
This sequence comes from Archips crataeganus, assembly GCA_947859365.1. NCBI lineage: Eukaryota > Metazoa > Arthropoda > Insecta > Lepidoptera > Tortricidae > Archips > Archips crataeganus. The sequence goes on along the minus strand of OX402052.1, from coordinate 17,071,744 downwards.
AATCGCCGCGCCACCGGTCCGTCGTTGTTGATTAAAATGTGTGTATTACGATCGTCGTTTGACTAGTTTTAAACGGAAAGGTTTAATTGAAAAGAACAATAAACAGCACGTTGTTACGAGTACAAATACACATCACTTATATCCAAAATAACAATATGCAGGAATTAGGTTGTTTGAATATTGAAAAGATTAGGTAGGTAATTTCATGATATTTAATATATCTGAACTAGCTATTGCCCGCGATTCCGTCTGCTGCGGAGAAGTAACTTATCGCTTTCCCGCAGGAACTACGCAATTTTCCGGGATAAGAACTACCCTATTGTCCTTTCCTGGAACTCAAATTTTCTCCATACGTTTCATCTAAATCGATTCAGCGGTTAAAGCGTGAAGATATAACAGACAGGCAGGCATACAGACGGACATACAAACTTTCGCATTTAATAATATTAGTATGGATGGATTCAAAAGTACCTATGGTAGTTTTAAAAAAATAATATTTAGGTAAGTACCTACTTAGTGTTTTTTTTTCATAAAATATATACCATAGTTCCCTTTACCCTCGTTTTCGATCGCCTAATCCTTTAGGTCTGGCAACTCCTTTAGCTTACGTTACTTTCAAGCTGACACTACCTCTCACTGTATAAAAATACAATAGTAAATCTTCCGAACAAACCGCACACAACAACAAACAAACAAAACAGCTGATAATTCCCCTCACAGCGCACCAGCACGATAGGGGTGAGTTATTGTACCCTCGGGACCCTGGATAATGTACTGCCGTGCGTATGGACCAGAAATGTAGTTGTTATGAATAACAAACGGTTGAAGATTCTGCATGATTCAGGACATCTCTCTAACAAGATGGACCTAACAAGGTGGACCGACGATCGGGGCTAAATTCAACGGCCCAACACGGTTTGCGAGCGGTAATTCGATCGTTTGCGAGAGGATAGGGATGAACTGCTATTCAGGAACGCCAAAAATCACTGGTTTGCGAGAGGTTTGGGCTGAGATTGGGATGAGCCTTATTTTTTCTTTCTAGGAAGCCCCTGAAAACAAAAACTATGATAACATCAAAGCATACCCAAGTCATAGATCAAATACGTATAGGAAATTCGATGAGGATGTGAAAACGAGAATAGCCATGGCTAAGAAAGCATTCAATGGTAAAAAACACATTTTTAAAGGCAAAATCTCAAGGAACATTCGGAAAAGATTTATTAAGACCTACATCTGGAGTATAGCATTATATGGGAGCGAGACTTATGGACATTGACTCAGCGGGACCGAGACAGATTGAGTGCGTTTGAGATGTGGTGCTGGCGGAGAATGGAGGGGATTAGCTGGACTGAAAGGAGAACTAATGAGGAGGTTTTAGAGTTGGTGGAAGAGGAAAGGCGGCTGTTGAGGACAATTGAAAATAGGAGAGGGAATATGCTGGGGCATCTGATACGACATGACAGTTACATAAAAACTATTTTGGAAGGGCGAATAGAAGGCAGGCGAGGCAGGGGAAGACCGAGACGGTCATTTATAGATCAAGCCAAGGAAAAAGTCAATGTCATGTCGTATCACAGGAGCTGAAAACGCTGGCAGAGAACCGAAAAGAGTGGCGATTACTCCACCGACAAGAGCTAAGCTCTTAAATTAATGATGATGATGAGGAAGCCCCTGGTAAAGGTTGCAGGAATCATTTGGGTGACGGCAGTGCGGGACCGATTTCTGTGGAATTCTATGGAGAAGGCCTCTGTCCAGCAGTAGACGACTTTTGGCTGATAATGGTGCGATTAGCTGAAAGAATACTTAATGATGAAAAGTCTTGGACGTGCAATTGCGACGTAGCAGGGTAAAAGGTTATAGATTACCAGCTGTTGCCCGCGACTCCGTCTGCGAAGAATCCCCCGGGAACTATGCAATTTTCCGGTATAAAACTATCCTATGTCCTTTCCCGGGACCTCTAATTTATTGAATTAGGCGTTACTTTGCGGAGGTCCATATTAATGAACTGAAACAATTACTTTGCTCACCCGCGACCTTACGATTGTTACATTTATGTAAGAAAATGCGTGTTCATGCAGTTCCTCCACTTAAACACTGTACGAACATACACAATGAAGATGAGCTTTGGTTGAGTTCGAAACGTGCCATTATAGTTTGGTAGTGGTGATAGTTGGGTTTGTGTGTGTTCGTACAGTGTGGAGGTGGAGGAACTGCATGGACACGCAGTTCTTAAATAAACGTAACTATCGTAAGGTCGCGGGTGAGCGAAGTAATTGTTTCAGTTCATTAAATCTAATATATAAAATTCTCGTGTCGCGGTGCTTGTTATCAAACTCCTCCGAAATGGCTTGATCGATTCTCATGAAATTTTGTGTGCATATCGGGTAGGTCTGAGAATCGGTCAATATCTATTTTTCATACCGCTATTATTCTTCGCAGACGGAGTCGCGGGCAACAGCCAGTATCATCTAAAATCGGTTCAGTGGTTTAAGCGTGAAGAGGTGACAGACAGACACACTTTCGCATTTATCAGTATGGTTTTATCTTATAAGTTCGGCGCTTTACATAGCTCCGTCCGAGTAATATCTGGCATCCAAATATCCACTTGATCTGCCCATAAATTATAACACTGTTAACCTATCAAGCCGCTAACCGCACTAAACCAAAGATAATGTTGTTCAAATCTATCGCCGATTGCATTATGGCATGTGGATTGGCCCCCAGGGAGGTATAACTCAGGGGTCGACGTGATCCGGACACCATGTATTTACAATTAGGTATCCGATTTATGTGGCTTTGTATGTACATCGTAGAATGTGGCTTGAAAACCACAGCTTCGTTTTCACAATTATGTATGTACGTAGAACACTTGAAATTAACAGATAGAGATAGTCAGAGGCACAGACACAAAGACAAGAGAATCAGATGAACAAATAAAATTGGGTGAGTAATCTCGACGCTACGGTGGAAGTACCTAGGCTGCTAAAATCATTACATTTCCTATTGGCTTTACCGTAGGTAGTGGTGTAATAGTTATTTGTTATACAAGGGGGAAAGTTGTATTTTACCTGCGAGTGTTCATTTGAAACACGAGCTATCGAAGGGATTCTATGATTGACCACGAGCGAAGCGACGAGAGACGACGAGAGAGACGTAAAATAACTTTTCAGCCGTGTATAACACAAAACTTTTCACCTCACTACAGCGAGGAAAATAAGAAAAAGGGTTTGTACTATCAATTATTATTTATTTACCTCTTTGTCAATACAATAATTTTGAAGTAGGTATAGAAATATTGGTAAAATCAAAAATAATGCAAAATAGCCTAAGCATATCCAGGCTTTATGGAACTACTCCAATACCGACATTCCGCAAGCTCAATTCCGCATTTTGCACGGTTTCCCGTAATTCCACAGGTGTTAATACGTCTTCGTCACTCGAATCACTCATTTTTAATAACAAAATAACTAGAAAAATATGCGAATATTTAACGTTGGTCTGACGGCTTCATTGAAAAGTTTTGATTGACTTAAGTTTTTTTTTATTATTTCGGATGCGTTTTGTTCGCACATCGACTTACTTGGACTGTCAGAACATTTTATCCGTTTTTACAACAAGAATGAAGATTAATGTTGAATGCTGATATTTATGAATTAAAATAAAGTTGTAAGACTGTATTTAGTGTTTTTTACTCGATGCAATTCATTAATTGTGATGTTAAAAATTCAGCACTTTTAACGTTTTGCGTTTTGATAGCTGTCAAATATCACTTAAGCTGCCTTCAAATGTCAAAACTCTTTCTTCACAAGTGGATAAAAAGCGATTTTCTCAATAGATGTCAAACAAACAAAAAGGGCTTTCCGAGCTAGTGAGGTGAAAAAAGAATTAACTATCATGACTCATGAGACTTGTTTTGTACCTCGACAATAAAGGTACCTACGTAATGAGTTTTATGAAACCGACAATCGAGACTCCTGATGGCCACCTGGTATAATAAGAGATTACCCCTCCCTGCCCATGGACACCTACAGCACCAATGGGCGTTGCCGGTCTTCCAAGATTTTATCTTAATCTAAAATGAAAATGTAGAAATACCGGATGTGTTATTCTTAAAATAAAATTGAAGATGAGACCCATATACTTAAAACAAAATTTACTATGATATTTTGAAACACGGTATTTTAATTCTTGTTTGGTATTTAAATTTATTGTTGTGTATAATTTATCTATGTGTGTTTAAAATGTGTGTTGTTTTTGTTATAATGCTTATATTACTATTTATTTTTATTCTTATATTGCACCACCTGCTGAAATACATTCCTTGTTGTTTTCCTTTGTAAAATGGTTGCCTGGAAGAGGTCGCTTCGAAGCGATAAGGACGCCTATTGCTTACCTTGTATTTTTTTTCCATGTACTTGTTTTTCTGTATTATTTTCTTCGTGGTGTATAATAAAGAGTCATTGTATTGTATTGTAAAATATAGACATAGTTAAAGATGAAAATTTTAGGGAAATCTGTGTGATAAATAAATAATCCTAAACCAAATGATAACTTTTGATACTCAATGTCAAATCGCCTCCAATTCTTTGAGCCTTAGGCTGATATGGCTTCCTTGGTGAAAATACTTTCTAGTTCTTGCTCCATAAAATAGTTAAAAAAAATGGTAAAGTTACGTAGGTATTTATTGTACCAAAAGGTTCTAGTACTTTTGAAGCTTTAACTTTCATTATCATACTTTCATTTATTTCATTTAAGACGTTTCTTTTGCGGGTTGAGAGGGCCCAACGTGCAATCTTGAAGGTCATGACCAAAAAATCTTTTAGATACCCTACGATTGATCTTTACCGTGAATGTCAAGTGAGAAGTTTGTTTATTCGTCAGGTTATACTTAGGAAACATAGGGAGCTGAAGTTTGATGCAGAGCTTATTTTGAATAAGCGTCGAATGGATCGTGTCTGTGCGGTGAACATTTCTCGTTTGGCACTCTCCGGTCGCCTTTTCTACTATCTTAGTCCAAAGCTCTATAATAAAATTAATAGGCTGAAGAAAATATATACACTTTCACTTAGAGAATGCAAAGCTAAGATTACAAATTGGCTGGTAGGATTAACATATGGGGAGATCGAGGACTTGCTCATGTTTCACTGACAGCGCCTGAAGGGCACAATTATTTATTTATACATAAACCAATAGAATTTTATAATATTACAGGTTATACAATACAAAATAAAACACAACGCAACATCACATACCTACTTAACTCAATTTACAAACCCACGCTCACCCACAATTGCACACACACACACGCATACACACATACACACACACACACACACACACATATACGCGCGCACACACACACACACATACATACACTCAAACACACACACATGTATGTACGCATGCATGTTTGCATGAGTTTGCATGTTAGTATGTATAGGCTACTATTGATTTGTTTACTTATAGCTTGTTGACCTCCTATAAACCTCATAATACGAGTACCTAAGTTATTAATTTGAAAATTGTACCTACTGAAATTGTCAGCACTTATCGGTGAGTTTCCGGGTTGGGGGCCTGGAGATCTGTAATACAGGTTTTACCTAGTTCAGACTCCAGTCCCTCGCAAAAGTTACTAGTATCTAAGTGAACTACCACAATGTTGTATTATTTATAACTATTGCTGTTACCTATGTACTTTTGTGAGGAGAAAATAAATGATTATTATTATTATTATTATTATCTTTCATGTGTCTTCTACCGTCTCGCTTTTTCCTAGCCATTTGAGCGTTCCATGGCTAAACAAAGGCCACTTCTATTTCAAGGTACCTATTAAAGGGCATTTTCAATTTAAAACGTACTTTACTTTTCTTTAAATGAGGAAATTTATTGGGGTTTTCGGTTTTCTTATTCAAAATCACGAGTACTATTCATTTTTATAAAGACAAAATGTGCACTTATTTTTTTGAGTCAGTTTAGTGACTTTTTTCACAAAATCAATAGCGCTCTTGATCCTAAGTTTTAATTCTGAAAAAAAAGGAGAACATACATTTTTAAATGGAAATTCTCTAAAATATTTAAATCAACGAAGTCCACTTGATCACACGACATCTGTTGGCCTCCTGCCCCTCGTTGGTCGCAAGGGCCACATTATCGACGCAACTTGCCGTATTTATTATGGTTATCACGCCTGCCCTCGGGACGAGAGTGAAATAATTACGCTTCTACACTGTTTGTATTAATAATCTTAATTTAAGTTTCGATTGAGACAAAGGAGGCAGACTTGTTGGAGCGTTGATAATGTAAAGCTCTAGTGAACTTTGCGGAGAGGCAATGATATGAGAATCAGAATACTTTATTTGCTTGAAAACAGTATTGAATACGCTATAGTCTTCTTCTCCACCATAGCCAGTTAGCCTACCAGATTGGTAAAGAACTTCGTAAGGCTCACGATTCGTAGAATACTGTTTTAGCAGGACTATACATTGTGTAGTAGGGCAATATCAAAATTATTTATAGAATACTAAGTAACATATGATATCTATTTGTATATTTTAAATTTTCGGGTTACTCATTGACCCCGTGTATATGTACCATATTATTATGTATAGAAACATGGTTTTCAGTTAACCGTATAATTATTTCACTATATTAAAGTCTTTTAAATTTCAATGAAAGAAATCAATCTTAAATTTACGCCATAAAAAGTAAATGTCAACTGTGAAAGTATGTTGAAAGTTGCGTTCCAGACACTTTTTGCCCCTCATTCAATCCACTTATTATACCGATGGATGACAATTCATTTTTGAAGGGTTAATCGAAACCGCGGGGTCAAACTGGCCAGTACTTGGTATATTTTTTGCCCCACGTTCGAAGTACACGGCTTATTCTTATTTTGCCCCGTGTTTTGGGGCGTCACTTAATTTTCTGCTACATTAAGAAGGGGCGCAAAGGGGTAGCTCGCGAAATGCGATAGCTTTAACGACGTATTATAAAAATGTAAATGGTTTTATTTATTTTTATTAGGTCGTCTTTGTTTTTGGAAACAATATTAACTCTTTAATCTAATCGAATTGCTACGTAGATGTTTGATATTTTATGTTTGGAAGAAACTGATATCAGTACCTAATCATGGAGTTTTAGGTTGAGTTCGATTTAATTGATTGATATGTATGATATTTATTTAATATTTAACTTAATTAAGTACGTATTAATAAAATCGCTTTTTCCGATTTAATAAATTGACAGAAAAATAGATTCTCCTATTTTATTTTACATGCTTTTTTAACTTGCAATGTTTATTTATTTTTAGGGGCAGATTTTTGCAAGTTGAATTAGTCCCATTTCTAGTATTCGGATTGACTTGAAATATGTTAAGATTATTAGTTTGAATCATTCACAATGAAATCAAAAAATCTTGTACCCCTATGGAATCTTTAACTTAAGCTTATTTGTAACTAATCATCTATCTAATACCGATCCATTGAACTCGTTAGATGTAAAACAACCACCTTAGTGCAAATCGTTATACCACTTACGCCAGAGGAATAGGTACTAAGTCGCCTTGCCGGTGGTAATCCGTTCCAATATCACCCATGACAAATCGCTAAGCCTGAGAATTCGGGGCCGGTTCCCCATACCGTAACAAACCCTATTAGGTGGGCTTGCGCGGACCAGGGTTAACTTTTAACTCTAAATTAACTGGTAACCCAGGATTAAGTAGTATCGAAATGTATGGATTGTCAATCATATCAATGCTTTTTAACCTTGGAATCTGGCCGTTAACAATCTGTTTGAAGAAAATATCTGCTTTAATAGTATCATCATCATCCCAGTCAATATACATTCCACTGCAGGGCACAGGCCTCCTCACAGAATGAGAGGGGATGGACCGTAGTAAAATAATAATAATATGGTCGTTTTAGTATAATTTAAGTTTTAGTAGTTTCTAGTCTAGTATAATTTAACATTACAGGTACCTACTACTTTTTTGGGACTATTTCTTGTTTTTGGATTTTTCATAATTATTTCTTTCTTACCCGTGATCGTGATGCTACAAGTACGTGGAAATTCAAGCACACGAGGCTCTATGTAATTACGGTTTTCATGCCGTAAATAGCGAATAAATATGTGTATTTAATGTTATTAACTGTGAATCATTTAAAAATTGTTATGCTAAAAAAAAATCTTTAAAGTCCTACCTATCTATCGGACCCACAATATTTTAATTAGGAGTTATTACTTAATGTTAGTAATAATTATTATTATTTAAAATAAAAAAGACCAGACAGGGACGACAACACATTCCCATTCCCAATTACACTAATAAATAGACAAGTGCTGAGGTTTAAGTACTTAGGTAGACCGAAGATTGCAGTACAGAGTAACTTTCTATGTGAAGATGAAATGAACTTGAAAAGATAAAACTTGCTTCTCTGCTGTAACATCTTAGAGAGTGCTCTTTAGCTTAACCGACTTTAACAATATGATGAACCGCATGGAAAAATATTTACTCACGCCATTTTTTACTCAAGAGGGGTATTATTTAAAGAGTCTTACAGGTAATAGCACAAAATATACTACAAATTAATATAGTTCTTGTGGTCAACCTTGAGTTGAGTGGTTGAGAAATACTTACTAAAAAACGTACACGTATGACTGTATGTGAACTCTTTATTGTATTATAGTCGGGGTAAGAAAAGGTTCGTCACTTTTCGACTCTATGTCAACGAGTTAAGGTCGAAAAGTGACGAACCTTTTCTTACCCCGACTATACCTACTCAAGTAACAATTTAAAAACATACTATTGCAGACAGAAAGGCGAAGTTATTTCTAATAAGGGATTTTTTCCTGCTAACCAGTTATGAAAGGAAAATTAAGGAAATGTTAAGTAAATATAATGCAAAACTATGGAGAGGCTCAAAACGGACCACGTCCATGTATCATTTACTGTACATACCCATTTTGAAACACGGTACTAAACCTCCGCACCCTCTTTCACCGACTTAAGGCTGTCACCGTCTTATTTAACGTATAAAAACAACCTCATTACTCAAAAACAAGTGACAAAAGGCCAAAATGTTTGTAATAAGGGCCATCAGTTGAGTACAAGCAAGGTGTGCAAAAGTAACCGAGCCTGGCCAATTTCAAGGGCCATTTCCTCTCACACCACACCCCTGGAGGGGGACTCTAAAATAAAACCAAGAATGAATGTTCTGTTTTGTTGTACAGCTGTCGCGTTATAAACTAAGTTAAGTAGCCAATGAAGTATTATTTATTATCTTTAATGCGTTTTTAACATAAACGGTTCACCGGACGCGAGCTTCGTAGTGGAATTGTCAATGACAGTTTTTTCTTCGCTCGCAGGACGTTGAATTGTAATGTTATTTTTCTCAAACATGCTATGTAATATTGACGTTATGTTCCTTATAATACGCCACGAAGTGTCACAATGCAGGTGCGGCTAGACGAGAGGTCAATAATGGAATTTCATACAACATTGCTGGCCAAGGCCAGCAAAGTGATCGTCTATTGTTTCATACCATGAATGAGGTTTGTAGGTCTATGGCATCAAAGCATTTAGCCATTAAAAAAAAACTATAAGCAATATTTGCGTTTTGGTTCATTATGACATTCTGCCACTACGCTTATTTAAGGTAAGGTAAGATGATGATGATGATGATGGTGATGGTGGTGGTGATGATGGTGTGATGGTGATGGTGGTGATGATGATGGTGATGGTGATGGTGATGATTATGATGATGGTGATGATGGTGTTAATGATGGTGATGGTGATGATGGTGATGACGATGACGACGACGATGATGATGGTGATGATGGTAATGGTGGTGGTGGTGATGATGGTGATGATGATGATGATGATGGGGATGATGGTGGTGATGGTTATGATGATGGTGATGATGATGGTGATGATGATGATGATGGTGATGGTAGGTGACGGTGATGATGATGATGATTATGATGATGATGATGGTGATGGTGATAATGGTGTTAATGATGATGATGGTGATGATGATGATGATGACGACGACGACGATGATGATGATGGTGATGGTGATGATGGTAATGGTGGTGGTGATGATGATGATGATGATGATGGTGATGATGATGGTGGTGATGATGATGATAATGATGGTGATGATGGTGTAGATGATGGTGATGCATGTTTGAGAAAAACTCTATATAATAACTCTATAACTACTCGGCCGGTAATCCCCTATTTCGCAGCCGCTGCAGTAATGTACTATTATCGCGGAGAATTCATTGAAAAAAATTTTCAAGATAGTTGGGACGTTGAGGCGTTGGTTTATTGACGAAAATAAATTTAAATAAATAAATAAATAAAATAAATATCACGGGACAATTCACACCAATTGATCTGGTCCCAAACTAAGCAAAGCTTGTACTATGGGTACTAGACAACGGAAAACATAGGTACTTATACACCGTGAAATTTTAGTGGTTGTTTTCCCGAAACGAGGTGATTTAGTTTCGATTGTACAATCGATTTATAATTACTATTTTGACTAGAGTCAAAAATCCAATTGTGAAAAACGAAAGTCGAAAATGACCGCAAACCAATAGTAACGCTTCGTTGGTACAAGTAGCGTACGATCGTACGATAGGTTTGGTACCAACGAAGCGTTACTATTGGTTTGCGGTCATTTTCGACTTTCGTTTTTCACAATTGGATTTTTGACTCTAGTCAAAATAGTAATTATAAATCGATTGTACAATCGATACTAAATCACCTCATTTCGGGAAAACAACCAATAAAATTTCACGGTGTATACAGGGTTATTTGTAATTCACTAGCATCCTTTTAACCCTAAACTCCTACCACTTAAACAAATGTTTTTTGTTTTACGGCTTTTGTCATAACTTAATAAATTTGGTGTAATAACATTTTGAAAATTTGAGATTACCTCTTATATTTACGATACTCTGTGTATTTGTATGGGAAAAAAAGTGTTTCATTTTAAAAAGTCGTAAAACAAAAAACATTTGTTTGAGTGATAGGAATTCAGGGTTAAGAGGATGTCAGTGAATTACAAATAACCCTGAATACATATTAAACATCCAACACTCGAGCACAAACATTCGTATTTTTCATACAAATATCTGCCCCGACCGGGAATCGAACCCGGGACCTCAAGCTTCGTAGTCAGGTTCTCTAACAACTAGGCTATCCGGCCGTGTAATTTAACTAAGTACACAAAAAAAATATTACATATGTATGCTATGATACACACCACTAATAAATATACACTCTTTTTTAGGGTTCCGTAGTCAACTAGGAACCCTTATAGTTTCGCCATGTCTGTCCGTCTGTCTGTCTGTCCGCGGCTAAGCTCAGAGATCGTTAGTACTAGAAAGCTGTAATTTGGCATGAATATACATATCAGTCACGCCAACAAAGTGGTAAAATAAAAAATAAAAAAATATTTACGTAAAGGGGGGGTGATTTTTTTTTTCTCGACTAATCCTATAGTGTGGGGTATCGTTGGATAGGTCTTTTAAAACCATTGCGGGGTTGCTAACATGATTTTTCTATTCAGTGATCTGTTTGCGAAATATTCAAGTTTAAAGTGAAAATTTTCACTAAAATCGAGCGTCCCCCCCCCTCTAAAATCTAAACTGTTTGGTGGAAAAATTTGAAAAAATTCAGAATGGTAGTAAATATATCAAATTTACTAGGAAAATTATAGCGGCTAAGATTGCTTGGAAATTATGTGTAGTTTAAGAGTAAATAGTAGCCTAAGGTATAAAACATACCTAAACTTGGATGATTCCGTACACATACGAAATCCTTAGAAAAATATTACTTGATTTTTTTGTAATGGCTACGGAACCCTACCTTGTGCGTGTCCGACACGCTCTTGACCGGTTTTTTACGTCGTTGGATAGTTTCAACTCTTGAATAGTTAATTTCTCTTTGCGCGCTTAGTACCTACTGGCTTAGCATGACCTGTACCTTTACCATGAGTTTACACTAGTTTATGTGACCGTACTCGCTAGCGACGGCGTAAATTATTTGTATGGAGAATTGTACAGCGCCTCTAGCGGTCACTTACGGAAGTACAATTCTCCATACAAATCATTTACACCGTCATTAGCGAGTACGGTCACTGTAAACTAGTGTAAACTCATGGTAGAGGTACTGGAGACAGTAGGTAGGTACGTATCAAATGACATGGCATGGCTATTTGATATATTATAATGCAATTTTTTTAGAAATTCACTTCTTTACAGGATTTAACCTAACTTAAACCAATCTGTAGATTACAGGATCAAAAAAGTTCGTTTAATTAATAGTTTCATTAAAAATTACATTATATCAAATGATCATTATGTAATTTCACTTATTATTATTTTTTAATTTTATGCATTTTGACATGTTCCTCCCGGATATAAATACAGGACTCTTTTAAAACAGTAAATAGCATGGGGAAATCATTGGGTGTGTAATTATAGATATAACAACATTTGATATAACTGTAACATTTGGTATAATGCTACATTTGACATAATTCGATTTACTCGAGAAGTAAACATTCTACGATTCTTTTATAAAATAAACTAACCTAACCTAACCTAATGCATATCAAATAGAATTAATATCAATCCTCCGAAGTTTACTTTTTGATTAAATCGCATTATATCAAATGTAGCATTATACCAAATGTTACATTTATATCAAATGTTGTTATATCTATCGAGGCGCACCCGAAATCATTAACAGCAATAATAAGACTGCAGATTTATGAGTAAAAAGCCTGGTTTTAGCTTTAAATCGACCGGCACCATATCTTTATCTTATTTTTATTTGTTTTTTCAATTTTTGTTTTATTGTATAACTTCAGTTATCATTGCTGTTGATCTTCTGCACTGTAAATATTGTACGTCGATCGCCGAAGCCGGAGATACTCAAAATTAGTCCCCCAAGACACAGGTCTTTACCTGGTTTGGGGGGTCAGATTGTATGACATCTTTTGTGACTTCTCTGTACAAACCTACTTTATGTATTGAGCACTGTATCTAATTTGATGTTGATTGTACAATAAATCATTATTATTATTATTATTATAACCCCTACAATAACGGCAAAATTTTCAAAATAATTTCGAGCTGTGATCATCCATCTCAGCTGTAAGTAAACGTCTAGCAACTCAAAATGGTTCAAAGCTAACCGGCGCAAGCGCACCGCATCTAATCGCGGGTCGCGTGCCCAAAACACGCATTTGTCAAATTCGACGCGCTTTTTTAGTGTTTACTTTGTAATACACCCCTTTCGAGATTGGTCACGGGAGACGGCAATATGCCGTTTAGCGGTTATCGGGACGGAATAGCCCCCGCGGGTGATGGTGCGATCGCGAATAGGTGTTATTGGTTACTACTTGTGAAGGTAAATTTATTGGGTACGAGTTTCTTTACGTGACAAATTCCCGTGAATGGGTGTAGTTATGGGAGATAACAGCGTAAATTGCGTACAATTATTTTTAGATTTATTTTATTTCCAAACCTCGAAGCACAGGACTGTATTCGGAATTTATGTGCGGAATTACATTTGAAATTTACCATGAGCTTAACGGTGAAGGAAAACATCGTGAGGAAACCTGCATACACCTGCGAAGAAATTTAATGGTGTGTGTGAAGTTCCCAATCCGCGCTGGGCCCGCGTGGGAACTACGGTCCAAGCCCTCTCATTCTGAGAGGAGGCCTGTGCCCTGCAGTGGGATGTATATAGGCTGGGATGATTGTTTTATTATCCACGTAAAATTCAATTTATTTATTAACCCAGTTAAATAAAATACACATACCTAATATAATATAATTTTCATCTCTCATACTCGGAAAGTGAGGCAAATCATATCTGACATACGGGAGGATAAGTATTATTTTCTTCCCAAGGGTAGAAATGAATTAAAAAAATAAAGGCATTGGCTGTCAATGGAACATATACGAATTCAGCCAAGCATTACGGCATGGAATAATTAAGTATTGAGTTTTTTTTCTTAATTAGTCATATTACAAATTTTATAATGCCAGTGAAATATTATTAAAGTAAATTATTAATTTCTTATTTAGTGACTTAATCCAGAAAAGTTAGAAAATGTTAAGAAAAAAAAACACGGTAAATGACAATGTTATTGTCCACACAGCCTATCTCTATACAGCTTAAGTCCTTGGTTCAAATTGGTTACTTACATATTTTATAAATAAATTTACTAAAATACCTACTTTATCTACTGTGTTCATTGATTATTATATTGAACATTCTAAATTTTGTTAAATTAATTATTCCTTAACAATAAACTCCATTGAAATATTTTACAACGATCATATTGACCACTTTAGACATTTTTATTTATTTATACTTATATTTTCTTACTTTCCTTGTAGTCGAAATGAATAGCAGAGTGTTTAACTCGGGAAAACATCAATATCACCCTCGGAATATTGGCACCCTCGCTGTGCTCGGGTGCCAAGTAACCTCGTGTAATATTGGTTATTTTCCTCCCTTGTTGAACAATCTACTATTTTGTTCGGAAGTATGATTATTTCAAAACTCTTGAACTATAGGCGTGCCGAATTTTCATCATAAAACCGCGAACATAAGTCAAGAATATGAATATTGTGTTAATTAAAAGAATAGTAACAATACAATTTAGTTACCCAGGTCAACGACCCATTCCGCGCATTTGTTTAAAAAAGAACAAGCCAGTTGTAATAAAAAATCACTTCAGTTGTAACGACTGTAATTTATAAATATTCTAGTTTCAAATGAAACAATAGCTCGTTATTTAAAAAAAAACTAAATTAATGCATTGTTTCCTCCTATTGGAACTAATTGATTAAGCCTTCACGAATAATTTACAATGCCCGCGTGGGATTATGAGAAAAAATGTCACCCACGTTTTTTTTCTGCAAAAAAAAACAAACAACTCATTTCACGCTCCAGCCTGTCGTATGAATACGTTATTACATAGTTTTTTTAACTGTTTTTTTGCCAGTCAGTATAATTAATAGGCCTTAACGAGAATTGCCGGTGGATATGCGGAAAATAAATGTAACTTATAAATTTAAGATCTGGCTGGTGTTAGAATTTGGGTGAGCATTTGTAATTAAAAAACATGTAAGTTTTAAAACAGGTTCCGAAATTATATTTTAATAGAGACATTAAATTTAAATAGAAAACTTTGCGATGACTTTCGAACATGTTATACATGTTGTAAATAATAACTAAGGCAGATAAATAAAGAACTAAACTAAGTAACTTGGCGCCTTGGGCGAAGGAAATAATTTGAATACTAAATTGTTAATATAACTCTATTATAGATAAAGCCTGACCAAAAATATATGACTATTCGCCATGTTGCGGAATTTCATTGGAACTAACTTCTTACACTGACAATAATTTTAATGATTGTCAGTGTCACTGTGGCGGTTTCTTTGAACAATAACAAATAATGCCCAAAACGATTCTTAGTTAACAACGGATCATTGTAAATAATGTTTATAATAAACTACTGAAAAAAAAACGCTTGGGGAATGAAACTATTTCGCTACAAAACCTTTCCAAATTAACATCAGAGCTAACAGGTAAACGTTGTAGACAAGTCAAGATGTCATTGTTCCGACTATACTGAACTATTGCCATATAAATAAGAACAATAGCGCCCTCTTGACAATAGTCATTATATTTTTGGTTTACCTTTACACAATTGCAAAGTCGTGGTTGCGGGAACCTATCGATGTTTAGAAACTCCTTTACTCGAATTTCATTTATCCGAAAACGGTTTTCCGACTTTTTAAAATCCATACGGATTCATTTAATCACAGTTTTATTTGCCAACCTAATCAGTTGCCATAATTTCATAATCTAAATGTAACGAAAAGCCGAAAGTAAGTTTTTATTATCTACCTAACCTAACATCAGAGTAAGACAACATTGCTTAATTTTTAGCGAGCGAGCGAAGCGAGCGAGCAAGACGGTTTGGAGCGGAAGCGACTCGGATAGATTAGGTTCAAAGGCTAATGCGGGAGCGTAGCGGAGCGAAGCGCCCGCATTAGCCTTTGGTATTAGTTTTTTTTTTATAACCACCTACAAAACCCCCTACCCACATAGCAAAGTCAATAAAATATTTGGGCAACATTAAACAACAAAATGAATATTACACTCCACACATAATTGTATGGTCGCCTTTTGTACCCCTGACCTTTGCGGAATAAATATATATTTGGCAAATGATCCTACGGAATTTCATGCAGTTGGATTTTGAATCATTTGGCAAATAAAAAAATGGATTTTAAAACATTTGGCAAAAGAAAATATGGTAAATAAAATTTCGGACAAACAATACTCATACTTATTACATTTATTACATGTCATTCTTAAAATTATTTTAATAAATAATTTGGAAAATGAAAAAATGGAGTTTCGTTTTCGGAATTTTAATATTCGGAAATGAGCTTTTCGAGAATATGATAGGTAACCCGTGGTTGCCTAGTGGTTGATCTATGGCCTCTCAAGCGAGGGTTGTGGGTTAGAGCCCAGGATCGCAAAAATGAATTTTTCGAAATTTATGTGCGAAATTACATTTCAATCGTGAGCTTTACGGTGAAGGAGAACATCGTGAGGAAAAGAAATTCAATGTTGTGTGTGAAGTTCCAATATATTTTAATAAGCTTTTGTTAAAAAAAAAATTTGATGTATGTTTTTCGCTGACTATTACATTGTCATCTAATCTAGTTATGTACTTAGGTTATGTATGCCAAATTTCATGTCAATTTAGTTATTGGAAGTGTGTCGAATTGTCAAATTCAACGTCCTACATCTGACCCATAGGTTCAGAGCAAGTTGAATAAAAGCTTGTAAAATATATGTACATATGTAAACACTTTACTGTACATAAAACACAAAAATAATACAAAAAACATCAAACAAGAGTACAAAAGTGAACTTATACCTAAAAGGGATCTTTTCAAGCTAACCGGCTAATAACTAGAAATTAAAAATTTTAAAAACCCCCAACGCAATTATGTCACACGTATATTTGATTGAACATAAAGTAAATGTCCATTATACATTTAAGATCCCTTCCGCAGTTAACAAAAGAGCTAATAACTTTGAAACGGCTGAACCGATTTTGATGAAAAATATCTAACAACCATCGCTAAGAAACCTGCTTTATGTCGAAAAAATCGCATCCGAATTGGTTCACCAGTTTAAGAGCTATGATGTCACAGACAGACACACACACATAGCGGTCAAACTTCTAACACCCCTCTTTTTGTGTTGGGGGCTAAAAATATTAATGTCGATATGACGACACAAGCCGACGCAAATGTTTAACACTAACTAGAGAGATGTGACAGACGTCTCAATCCTCCACACGTTCATAAAAAAACAATGTAAGTACCTTCTTACCTAAGGCGTAAAGCATTGAGTTTATGATGAATGGTGCATAGAGTTAGCACCTGAAGGGTTTCTTTGTATGAGTGGCTTTTCTGACAAGCGTCATAAGGACAGAGAAGAAGTAAGTAACAAGTAAGCAAAAAATACGCAAGCAAATTTTCAGTGTTATGCTGAAATCTTTGCACTTATTGTTGGGACGTTCTGCTATGTAGTACTCCAGATTTTTCTATTTACTGTTCATTATTATTATTAAGTATCATTTTTGAATTAATTCGAATACGCCACTCTAATTTGATTTGCTGTCATTAGGTACAAATGGAAAATCTTCCACTTGTTACTATTCGTCACATTTGAAAAATGAGCATTAGAAATACATCCACAACGAACATAGTTCAACCAGAATAATGTTGAAATTGAATTGTGACCTATTGTAAAATTGACAAATATGATATAGGTACAAAAATAAATGTCCATCAGTATTTACGTTCACTGGGAAAGATTAGGTACCAATAAAGTCCCATCTGAAATATGTGCATCGTTGGTATAATCAAGAAAAAGGGTTGGTAGAAAGTATATCAGGACAATAATTTATATTTTGGACTTAATTCATATTATACTACATTCACTTGGTGCGTATTTAATTTTGTTCATTATGTTTAATGGACAAAATTCCATTTGTACTTAATTAATTTTCAACGAAAATAAATTTGGTTGTTAATATTTTTGAGAACAATTGCGTTTTGACTAAATTCACTTTGGATACTATTACTTTTGACCCAAATTCAAAATGGCCATTTCACCTGGACGATTTTCCATTTGTACCTAATGACAGTAAATCTCTAATTTTATTAATAGCTGACATGTTATTAAAAGCTTTTTATTAACTTGCAATGTAAGTAAGTATGTATGTACGGGTCAAATCTTGGCAGTTGAATTTGACCCACTTCCAGTGGTCGCATTTACTTGAAATTTGGTACACTTCTGTAGGTTGGATGGCAATGCAAGTACAGTCAACAAAAAGTACAGTCAGCGAAAAAGCTTGCATTGAAAATGAAATTTTTTAACATAAACTTATTTTTGATTATTATTAAGTACCTATACCTTATTTTATTTGCATACATCTGGCGATCATTTTGTGAACTGCTCATAATTAACAGACAGGTCGCACACCTAGATAAAGAGTCGACCAACTCAAAATAATCCCCATTCTAATTTAGACCTCATCAACTTTCAGGAGGGTCTAAATTAAATGATGAATTATTTTGAGTTAGTTGACTCTTGATCTAGGAGTGTTTTTATAATGCATTTTTTCAGAAGGTATAATAATAATAGACATATCAATCTATCTATTAACAAAATCCGACCAATATTTTTTTATACATAAAAAGTATCCTATATCACCCGGAGCATAATAACTAGTGTCCGACCGAAGTTTCGGTTTCGGTTTCGGTTTCGGCCAATTTCGGCCAAAAAAGTGATTTCGGCCGAGGTTTCGGTTTCGGCCAGAATCCGGCCGAAACCTTCGGCCGGGCCGAAATTACTTCACGGCCTCTCGCGGCTCTCGCATCGGGAGCGCTCGGCTTAATTCGGACACGCTCGGCCGGGTAGGTATAGGTAATGCATCGGCGGCCGGCCCAGCTGGGACCAGCGACAGTAGTATGTATGAGTGTTGTTTATTTATTAAATTATTATTTACTTTTTAGAATCTGTTTGGCGACCGCTTTAGCCTAGTTGGTAGTGACCCTGCCTACGAAGCAAGAGGTCCAGGGTTCGAATCCCGGTAAGGGCATTTATTTGTGTGATGAGCACGAATATTTGTTCCTGAGTTATGGATGTTTTCTATGTATTTAAGTATTTATTTATCTATATAAGTATGTTTATCGTCGTCTAGTTTCTTTTTTTTTTTTTTATATATAAGAGGTGGCAAACGAGCAGACATAATCGTACCCATAGAAGAAGCTTTGCTTAGTTTGGGACTAGGTCGATTTGTGTAAGATTGTCCCCTAATATTTATTTATTTTATTTGTTACTGCATTTTATGCTGTGATTAATGAACAATACGTTTGATATTAGGATTGTGAATTTAGTTTAGACGTGATAAGAATAGGTTGTTTGTTTTGAATAATATAATACCTATGCCAAGACATTTTTCATTAAAAAAAATTTAAATAAAAAATAAAACCTCCTTCAAAAAACCCCCAAAAAAACATAAAATAATAATTGATTGAACCGACCACAATAAGCATGAAAATATCTTTCTACTAATCTGTTTGAAGTTGGTGCCTCAGCACGAGCCAGCAGGAGTGTAGAAGCCCTATAATAGGTATGTAGGTAAGTTAGATTACTAGGTCCACTCCTGCTGGCTCGTGCTGAGGCACCAACTTCAAACAGATTAGTAGAAAGATATTTTCATGCTTATTGTGGTCGGTTCAATCAATTATTATTTTATGTTTTTTTGGGGGTTTTTTGAAGGAGGTTTTATTTTTTATTTAAATTTTTTTTATTTCCAAGTTTTTTTTGGGTGATTTTTGAAGGCGGTTTTATTTTTTATTTAAAATTTTTTCTTTTTTTCTTTTTAGTTGTTGCTAATGGCCTGGACTGGCACTCTTTACTGACTGTACTTTTTGCCTCTGGTTACCAAAGTACTTATCAAGACGAATCAAACGAGACCAAACTTGATGGGGTTATGTCGTTTTACTACGGAGTTCTTATGGTCACCATCCAACTTCATTGTCAGACCCTGGTTACCATCTAGGACCAAAGTACTCGTTGAGACGAGTCAAATGAGTCCGTACTCGATGGGGTAAGTGCCGTTACTTTATGGAGTAACTTTGGCCACCTTCCAGCTCCATCATCAGACCCTGGTTACCATCTGGGATCAAAGTGCTCGTCAAGACGTTTCAAATGAACCCAAACTCGACGGGGTTGTGTTGTTTTATTACAGAGTTTCTATGGCCACCTTCCAACTCCATCATCAGATTAGCTCCATGTTACAATAATATTGCATTGTCACCTGATTTACACATGCATGTAAAATATGAAATCAATCAGAAACCGGGAAGTGAGTCAAATTCAACTTGCAAGATTTGACCCGTTGAGGAGTTCCGTTGGCCATCTGCGGTCTTCTTCATCAGATCTAGTTTACCAAATGACACTTTATGAATGCAAATGCTCGATTTGTCACTGAAAATACTAAAATCGCTTTACATTTCCCTTGAACTCTTGAAGAGTTCCTTCAATTCCTCATGGATCCCATCATCAGAACTGGATTCCGGTAACAACGGGACCAACCTTGAAGCATATGCTTTCAAACAACGAAAGAATTTTCCAAATCGGTTCATAAATGACGGAGTTCAGAGGTAACACACGTTAAAAAAAAAAAAAAAAAAAAAAGAACATACAACCGAATTGAGAACCTCCTCCTTTTTTTGAAGTCGGTTAAAAATAAACGTTTTTTATTTTGTTTAACAAAAAAAGTAACTGTTCTCATATAAGAAATCCTTGCAATAACCTTTTCCTTACGATCTGTACAGTAATTTTGAATATTTTGTTTGATATGATACGTCTTCAAAAATTTCGGTTTCGGTTTCGGTTTCGGCCGAAATCAGAAAAAAACCGAATATTCGGTTTCGGTTTCGGTTTCGGCTAAAAATCGTGTTTCGGTCGGACACTAATAATAACGTTTCGATTGATAC
Organism: Archips crataeganus; assembly: GCA_947859365.1. Classification (NCBI taxonomy): domain Eukaryota; kingdom Metazoa; phylum Arthropoda; class Insecta; order Lepidoptera; family Tortricidae; genus Archips; species Archips crataeganus. Next base: position 17,050,612 of record OX402052.1, on the reverse strand, counting down.
CTTATTTATTAAAATAGGATGAGTAATCTCGACGCTAAGGTGGAACACACATAAATACAAACATAAATAGACTGCTAAAATAATTACACCTCCTTTTGGCTTTGCTGTAGTCGTGTAAAAAGGCTAACAAGGACTCCATTTACTCACTAATCTAGTTTCATTATATGTTACATAGAACGATCCGAGAGAGGCAGTGATTTGTTTGTTACAATAACGATAGCCAAAAGTTAAATCCCCGGTTAACTAAATTGCCGCAACCAAAAATTTACTTAACTCGAAATTTGACAGGAGTTTGACATTGATAAGAGACATATCACACTAGCGATTTGCGAACGTATTAGAAGCGGAGCGAATTCGCTGTGCGCTCGCAGCGAACACGTTGCTCATTCGCGGCGAAGACGTTGCGTGTTCGCGACGAATCTGTTAATACGTTTGCAAATCGCCACTGTGATATGTTCAAGATAGAAAGAGACGGTGAACGTGATCACGAGCACCCACGTGTTGATAATAAGGCCGATGATCTTTCTTTAAATTGAGTTGTTGAAACAAAGTGCGTCGAACATATTTACAAAAGGCTAGCCGATACAAAAGCAAGCGGCCATCATGGCGCGCCCCACCCTCCCGCAAATTGGACATTGTCTGTCTGGTGTTAAAAGCCTGTCCAACGTCTAAATAGTTGTAACAATAAAAACAAGCCAGTAGTGTTGTGGTTAGAGCTACAGTACAACCTTTATGTTGTAATTTAGTGTTGCGATGTGCCGGATAGTTAAAAATGTATATTCGCGGATACGGATCCGAATATGGATATTTGACAACCAAACTGGCTTAGTGGTTCGATTTCTGCGTCGGGGCAGATATTTGTATGAATAATACGAAGATATTCTCGAGTCGTGGGTGTTCAAATTTAAGTATGTATCTATTTATATCAGTTTGTATGTTTATTCCGTTGTCTAGTACTCATAACACAAGCTTTGCTTACTTTGGGACTAGGTCAATTGATGTGAATTGTCCCGTGATATTTATTTTATTTATTTATTTATTTGGTGTCAAGATCCGCGGATAGGATACGAATTACATAGGTACTTACTCAATCGGTTTCGGTGCGCGTAACCTTGAAACGATAGTTGACGCCGCTTGACATTTAGCGTGACAGAGGCCCTACCACGAAGTGCATAATTCGAACTTCGTTTCGTGCCGTCCCGCTCACGCTAATATGATTTGACACGAGAGTGAGAGGGATAATGCGATACGAACTTCGATTTTCGAATTTCGTGGTAGCGCCTCAGGACATGTTTCCACTTACAGTGCGCGGGTTTTTCTTATGTTTTGTTTATAGTTTAGCGTGGCACTGGGCAGCGTAGATAAAGAAAAAAAATCTGAATGGAATTTAATAGTTTTTCAGTGATATCTTATCATTTATATACCTAGAATTTCGTCTATGTATTGAAAATGAATAAGGTAAAATATCCGTAAAAGATCCGCCGAAAAGTAACATACACAAATCTATATTCTCTTGGATATCCGCGTGTAGGTACGAATACGGATACGGATATCCGGCGCATCACTAATTTAGGACTTATCGCAAGTAAAGAATGCAAATTTTAACTATGATAAGTGATTTAATAAATCTTTTTTAATTCGAGATAGAAAAGATGGATTATTGTTGATTTTAATGTATTTGAGAGAAAAAAAGAAAGAGAGCATTTTAAATTTCGTGATTTTTACTCTTAGTTACTTATTATAACAATTGAACTTGGACTTGAACACGACGATTTATTGGTAAAATTATCTCGTCGTTTTGACCATATTGCAGCGACCGCGGTCACGAAGTAACACGTCTCTAGGTACGACGTGTTAACAATCGTATTAGTCCAAGGAAAGCCGTGCTTCTACAGCTTCTGGTTAAAAGTTACAGCAATAAAGGTTTGTAGTAAAAGTAAAGCCATATTTTAAGGTATTGACTTACTTGTAACAATATGATATTTACTATTTACTTACGGCAGGTTTACAGAAGATAAACAATTATAATTGCAAATTTTAGGTTAAAATTATGAAGACGCTTTAATTTCATGAATAAAAAATTACTCTATCCTATCTAAATTTTGATCAGAAAATTAACAGACACTTAAATTAATGGGCAAATTAGCAGCTTTATTAGATACAGATTAATGAAGGGTGTCAATGACCTTCCGCACAGCATAATGCGATGGAGTGTAGGTAATTATTTCTTTCTCACAATAAACAAGGAAAAAATGACAGGCATTATATTAGTATCGACGCCCACTCAATGTTCAGAACGACATTACATTTGTGCATAGGGAGTTGTTATTGAAACCACTTGAAATGGGTTCATTCATTTGTAAGTCATATTATGCTATAAATTGACTTTTTACTGTTCTTTGTAACACAGTTTTACTATCTACTTTGCACCTTTATTTTTTCCGTGTATAGAAAAATGTTTTCATTAATCATCATCATTATCATCATGCCGCTGAAGGAAATTTCACAAACACCATTGAATTTTTTCTCACGATGTTTTCCTTCGCCGTAAAGCTCATGATTTTTAAAATGTAATTTCGCACGTAAAATTCCGAAAAACTCAGAGAGCCCGGGCTCGAAACCATAACCCTGTGCTTAAGAGGCCATAGGTCAAACCACTAGGCCACCATGGCTTGGCCTGCATTCACAAACACAATGGCATTATACATTTTTTTTATTGGCCTGGCATAGTGTCCCACTGCTGGGCAAATGCCTCTCCTCTTGACTTCCACAACTCCCGTTCTGGCGCAATATCAGGCCAGTCCTTTGCATACACGTCCAAGTCGTCCCGCCATCTCCTTCTTGGTCTGCCTCGTCGACGCTGGCCGTTCTCCGGCACCCACCAAGTAACTGTGTGAGCCCATCTTTGTGGGTGCATGCGACAGACGTGTCCAGCCATTATACATTATACCATCTTATTATCTACTTGGTCTCGTAACCGCCAAGGAATTATTATGTTGTAATCTCAAGTGGATGAGCTCACCTCAAAAAGTTCAGCCTATGTATACCTACCTACCACATACTAATAATGCCGTTTTATTAACCAATTATGCTCTGTTTTCACCCGACTGTCGAAGCAGGGTTATGATACTTATGATTTTCGAGCGTATGTGTTTATGTATGTATGTATCATTCTTTGGCACGCCCTGCAGGCGGCTCAATGGATTTTGAAGTGTGAGGTGTCATTAGATTCGTCTCAGTTCCGAGAGTGACATAGGGTATATATTTTCCCGGAATTCCCATGGAAACGGGAATTATACAGGCGGGTTTTTTCATCTACCTAGTATTGAAATTAATTTTCTGCGTGTCATCTCTGAAACAATTCTGGCCACTGCCCCTTTGAAATCTATATTAAGAGGGTACGATGGCTGAGAGAATTTTGAGAAGTAGGTATTTTAATGAAATGTCGCTGTCTCGCCCGAACCCCTCCGTGTCAGTACAGCGAGAGCGGGACAACTGCACCTCAGACCGTTAAAGGGCGCGTAAAATTGATCAAAACAGCATTTCGTAATCCCCTGTTTTCTTCTCGAAAATTGGGCCAATAAATTATTTTTTTTCATAAATAATTAGAGGACAGATTTAGCTATGCCCCTATGTGTTCCTTTTTTTGTTTCTAGGAGGGATTCTTTTCTGACGAGTGTCTGAAAATGACGTTGAAATTGGGCAATTTTTTCGGTTTTTGAAAGCTCATCCTTTTCCATTCCTAGTGTGAGAACCGCTGCTAATCTCTAGTTCCTAGGTATAAACTAAGTAGCTGTGTAAACACTTATGTAATGTGCATTTATATTGGCAAATAAATAATTTTCTATTTCTATTTCATATTTCTTATGTTAATTGAAATATGGAAAAAAACGAAACATAGGGGCATAGCTGTGGTAGATACAGATTACACAGTAAAAAAAATTTGGTTCTAAAGCCATTATCGAGGGAGGAAACAGGGTATTACGTTTGTATGGAGAAATGGTGCGCATCGTACCCTCTTAAAAACTAGCTAAATAGTAGGTAATTTAGCCTACGACCTATTCTCAGACCTACTGAATACAGAGAAAAAACTTTCATAGAACTCGGTCAAGCCGTCTCGGAGGAGTTCGATAACGACTGGACTGAATACCTACGCTAATTCTTTTTTATTGTGTTTATTGTTGTCAGGGCAAGTTCTTAGGAAAGAAAATCAAAAAATTGCACGGAAATTAAAAAGATTAAGATAGCTTAACCATCATTTTTTACATTTCGTACTAAATACAAACTGAAATATAGATGCACAGAAAAAACCCCAGAAAAAAGACCAATGCTGGGAATCGAACCCAGGTCCTCAGCATTCCGTGCCGCGTGCCATACCCCTACACCACCACTGGTCTAGAGATTAGACACGAATCTTTCCTATACATCATACATTTCAATCTGCTAAATCATCACCTTATGCAGTGACAAACGCACATCTATGTTACACCCTCATCGAGAGATTTTAACACTCCTTCGGAACTAACCGCTCACCTGGACAAGAGATGGCGCTACTGTGCAACTTTAAACAAGTTAGCTATGAAGTATCTTTTTTTTGTACTTATTTTTTCAACTTCATTTTTTTATATTACTTTTACGGTCATCCCGTGAAATCATACATTTCGTACTAAATACAAACTGAAATATAGATGCACAGAAAAAACCCCAGAAAAAAGACCAATGCTGGGAATCATTTTTTAATCTAGCCTTAAGGTGTTTGCGATAACTGTCAGTCGTTTGACAGTTGGCGTTGTTGACAGAAACAAACCCACAGGATAATGGCTAAACACGATATACATTCGCTTCAAAGCAACCCGATAAGGTGGAATGACATTGTAACTGTAGCATTTATAGACTTGATACTTGGCAGATACTTTAAAGGATTATAGAGGATTTTGTTTTTTTTTTATTATTTTGGAATTTGCCATGGAATAAAGAGCGGGAGTTGTCAATAAATTTTATCTTTGCACGGATGAAGTCGCGGGAATAGCTAGTCTAAGATAATACAAAACGTTTTTTTTTATTATGCAGAGCTTTTTTGTTTGCTCAAACATTTGAACAAGCATTTGATCCCACTTAAGGGGGCTTTACACGTCGCACCTTATAATGCAGGTTATTAGGATGCAGACTAATTTATGTGTCACTTCGCAGTATAAATGGTGAACTTTTGTACTTTTTTAGTGCTACCCACCTAATCGGGTTTATGTAAAAAAATAAAAAGATGCCGACGAATTGAGAACCTCCTTTTTTGAGGTCGGTTAAAAAACAGTTGAACGACTCTGTAAAGCGAACTTCGAATGCGTACCTAATAAATAAGGCTGTATTACATGTATGGAAGCTGGAATCATTGAATTTTCGGATAGATCCAATTTATTCTGTAACCTATAATTGATACCGTTTGATAGAGCTCGTGAATTATTTTCAGGATCAGTAACCAGTTTTTCGATATCTTAGATAATTTAGAAATAATCGAGTGAGATATCTAATAAGTACTCCTTCATATTTAAGGAAGAATACCTACGACTATGTCCCACAGTAGAACTTAACATAAGCTAGATCAAAAGAGCACTTTATTAGTTTTTTAACAACATTCTAACTACATCCAATAATTTCAGCTCTACGTAGCCAATTAGAAAAATTACGTAGCAAAATTCTGCAGACCGAGTTAAATCGTAATATGTCCCAGCGTATTTTGTAACGACTGAACAGTCAATTCACAAAATTTCGAAATTGACAACAAGCAAAATAAAAAATAAACCGTTTCGAGATTTTATGTTATGATACCTATCCATTTGTAACTTAAACAACTTCCCGTAACCTTGGCAACTAAGTTTACCCTCTTAAGGCTGCGTTTCCACCAGAGATGTACGAGGTAGATGAGCGGTGCGAGGATGCGTAGCGAGGATGTCGTAGCGGGCTCTTTTCAAATAAGCGGGCGGGGTGCGGTGAGGCGGGAGCGGAGCAACGCCGGCTAGCAACACATCCCTCGCAACACATTCCTCGCACACATTCCTGGCACACATCTTTCCCTTCTTTTGTTTTGTATGTACAAAAACCTCGCTCCGCTGAGCTGTTTCCACCAGAGCTGAGCTGAGCGAGGATAGGTAAATGAAGTGTTTCTATTGGTTCATGACAAACACATCCCTCGCAACGCATCCTCGTACAGCTCCGGTGGATACGCAGCCTTAAAAGCTTAAAAGCTGTATAGCTTTCAAATCTGTGATTTTTCCGAAGTTTTAATAGTTTTTCAGCTATTCCGATCGGAGATGAAACCAACAAACCAAAAATCATAGAAATCGCTTCAGCCGTTCTTGAGTTATAAATGGTGTAACTAATACGACTTAATTTTATAAATAAAATTAATAATTATAGATTATAACTTAATTCAAATATTATTAATTTTTATCAGCAATACGGCTGCTCACCGAATCTAAGATCCCCGGGAGACGTGGGTTCGAATCCCGCCGGCGCACTCGAAAAACTTTTTCGCTTTTAAATAATCTTATAAATTAATTATTCAAAAAAATGTACTTAAATAAAAGCTGTGGTAAAGGGGATCTTAAATCTTTAAACCTTCTTCAATGTAACCTTTAAAACTTACTGTAACCCTATTCTAGGGTTAAAACAACTTAACCGCGTATTCCCTTGTACAAACATGACTTTGAAAACGGGGTCTTCATTCGATTCTAAAATAGGGGAGAGCGGGGTAATTTATGCGATGTTCCATTACAGTGCTCCCCGGCTCACCCTTTATTGATGCGCTTTTGACTAGTTGTGATTTCTGTTTATTGCCCCTTTTGCCCCCTTTGCCCCTTATTGTGGTAGGCGGTTGTTTTCCTGTTATAAATCAGTGCTAAATTAGTTTAGACATCTATAATGGAAATTAGAAAGGTTGATAAGTCAATTATCTATTGAAATCTGAGTCAAAAATAAATTAGGTGCTGAATCTACTTATTACACATTATTTAAATTAAAATGAAAACTGTATAATAATCCTACAAACCACGAGTACCTACGCAGTTAAAGGTTTAGAACACTGTCATTTAACGCATTCGCTGCCGGCTGTTAGACTCCAGACTTCTCCAGGTGCCACTGCCACAAACGCACATGTGCGTTCAAATGATTTCCAAAGTATTACAGCGGTACTAGTAGTCACGAAAACTGATATATGCGTTCCCGGCAGTGAATAAGTTTAATTTTCGAATTTGTTTTAAATAATCGGCTCAAACACAATCAACGAGACAAACCGTAAACCGGGCGCCATCTTGTCTCCAACGCCTAACAATAAAACATCTTCGTTCCGATCGATCGGCTGCATTCAAAGAAAGGAATTAATTTCTTTGTCTTTAATCGCTCTTTGTGGCCAGTTACAATTAAAAGTGGCTGTTTCAGCGGGTCGCTGCCCGATTACGATTCAAACCCACTGTTGATTCGGTTGCATTTTAAAAAGTTAAGCAATTTCATTTTTTTTCCGTTTGTTAGTAGTCTACGCAATGTGGCCAATAGGAAGTTCGAAAACAAATGATTATCGCTGTTTTATTTCTCGGGACGTTTTTTGACGATTTCTAGCGGATTCGTTGTAATTTGTTTATTTAAAAAATACGTAATTAAACTATAGGGAAATTATTTCTTATCTAGCAAATTAAAATTAGGCCGTTGCTTGATATGTATTTTCTTTTTTGCCTTCTAACTTTACTTTGATGGTTTTATAAATTAATGCAATGTAGTACTTAACTCTTTTTTATTTCCTAATATATACCTACCTAATAATGTATCACAAAATCAAACTGCTATGTAAGTTATTTAAAATTAACCGACTGCTGGATAATTATTAATTATCTACAATGTACTATCAATTAGACACATGGTTGGCGTAACATCACTTCCTCACTTTATTCCTTATTTATAACATCAAATAACTTATATCATAGAAGTAAACAGATCATAAACAATGCATTACATAGATACCAAATTATATATGAGCAACAGTATAATTAAACGCACGCCGTCAATGGAATACATACTAATACATACAACAGAGTACGTGTGGTTGGGTTATATTGTAATACTAGGTTTTGCCCGCGACTTCGTCCGCGCAGAAATCAATTGTTCTCTCTTTTATGAATAAAGCAAAAATCCGGCAAGGTAACATCCAAAAATTCACCCTCACCATCGTAGGTAACAGATAGTCAGAATTCCCAAAATTCCTGAAATAAGTATTTTACTGTTATAATTACCTACCCTGAGCCAAATCTGAAGAGTATAGTTAGGTAACTATAGTTATGGAAATAGGGTCTGAATCGAACATATACCTACCTATTATTCCCTATCCCGTGGGTAGGTATTTCTACGAATCTGTTCTTATCCCTTGTCTATTTCATAAAGGCAAACACTATGCAAAATTTCAATCTTATAGGGCTAAGGTTTAGCGCTAGGCGTTGATGAGCCAATCAGTTCGTGCCTCAGTCACTCAATTAGTCAGGACTTTTATTTATAAATGTTTGAGCACCTCGGCTGCCTCCTTTAGGGTTCCGTATCCAAACAGTAAAACGGGACCCTATTACTAAGACTCCGCTGTCCGTCCGTCTGTCTGTCTGTCACCAGGCTGTATCTCATGAAACGTGATAGTAAGACAGTTGAAATTTTTACAGATGATGTATTTCGGTTGCCGCTTTAACAACAAATACTAAAAAATAGTATAAAATAAATATTTAAGGGGCTCCCATATAACAGACATGATTTTTTTTGCCGTTTTTATAGATAATGGTACGGAACCCTTCATGCGCGAGTCCGACTCGCACTCGGCTGGTTTTTTATTTCATATAATTATAATGTGAATATTACAATAACTTGACCCTTATTTGATTAAAATAAATATACCCTCTCATTCTGAGAGGAGGCCTGTGCCCTGCAGTGGGACGTATGTAGGCTGGGATGATGATGAAATATACCATTTACAAATAAATGCATACTTAGATTAGATGGGTAATATTTAAATAAATGCTTTCATAGTGAAATTAAAAATCTTAATACATACCTACCTCGTAAGAGTAGAGCTGGACGACCGCACAACAAGGAAAGATTTGTAAGATAACTATACCTACTCAATATTGGGTAGACAAAGGTTGAAAAGAGCAAGAAACAATAGAGGTAAACGACCTATAAATTGATATTAACTCTTGACTAATTGTAAGTAAAAATAAAAAACACATAAAATTAACTAAAACGGGGCTTCCTCTTCCAAAGGTAGGGCAGCGCGGGGCATTGTACCTAAGACGCTAGCCGCGTTGCTCCGCTGCACTGCGAAATTATTGTAAGTTAACTAATCCGTTAAAAATATTACTTTGACAATAAGTAAAGTATTAAGTAAATACGTAAATATAGTATTCTATATTACTTAATTTTGGGTGGGACAATGAACTACACTATCAACAACGCCTGCCATCAACATCCTTAGTCCAAGAGCCAGTGCAACAAAATTATTGTGATTACCGAACAGTCATAATAAAATCTCGAAACCCTATCTAATTCCAACAAGCTCATCCAACCGACACTTGTAACCATTTCTTTTACACCGACACCGATGTTCCCAGCTCTTAATTTATAATACCAACCAATAGACGGCTGTTCGAAGCAACATCCACACAAAGCCGCGGCTGGGTCATGCGTCATCTACAAAATATACTAATTTCGTGGGTAACACCTCAGCGCTAGTGCCGACAAAAGGCTCGATAAAAAGGTCGATAAAAATTTCGATATCGCTTCAAAAGCGACGCGCGCGCAGCAGGCGGCCGGCCCGTGCAACTAATAACTTACACTCGGATTACGCTCGTTAGCCTCTTCGCACCTTTCCGACGTGTATTTTTTATTAATATAAAAATTATTCAAACGAGACCGGAATATTTCGGGAATAATACCGATACCTTAATAATATTAAAGCCATAATTTATGCCTAGAAGGATAAGCGGGCATCGTGTAGATATTATTCATTAGATTATGTTCAGGTTATTTTTAATAGTCATCTCAGCGTGGCATAAAGTTTCGCCTAAGTTTTTTTATCAGGTTTTGGATGGGTACTCGTTGATATAATTAATTATTATTGCCAATCTATACATCGTGATTAACATGATTAGGTTATAAATAAAATCTCAATTATTAAAGAGTTTCAACATAATTGATAACGGTTCGCTGTTTGTAAACTTGTTGTATTTCAAGTAACATTTAAAGAAGCGAATTAGCTCATTCATATTCTAATATCCAATTAGAAGTTGCTGTTATAAATGATTTAATTTTGGATGTGTAATACAGGAACTAATTTACATTTATAATGATTATAAAGTGGTAGCAAGAAATATTTGCAACGACACGTTAGTAGCGTAATAAGATTTTTCACAACTAATATGTTCAAGAAGAAAACACTGTTTACATAATTACTACAAAAAAGGCACATTTTGCGGAATTTTTATTACAAATAGCGCAAAAAAGGAGAACAAGTAAAAAAAGTAGCACTCATCTATAATCATCCCAGCCTATATAAGTACGTCCCACTGCACGGCACATGCATCCTATTAGAATGAGAGGGTTTGGGCCGTAATTACCATGCAGGCCCAGTGCGGAATGATGCTTTCCTTCCCCGTGAAGCTCATGTTAAATTTCAAACGTAATTTCTCATGAAAATTTCGAAAAACTCAGAGGTGTGAGTCCGGGATCAAACCCACTTCTCTCTGCTTGAGAGACCATAGGTCAAACCACTAAACTATCACGTCTACAGAAAAGTAGTACCTTACATTTATATAAGTAACGAAGCAGAAAAATATTCATTCACTCATATATTTATGACTGTGAAATTCATAATATATATGTGAATTTTAAAACAAATAATTTAGGTAATGTCTGTGTTGGGTAGATTACCTACACATAATAATGCGTTTTACCGCAGTTAAGCAAAAAGAAGTCATTACGGGTTCCAAAATATTTTTAACCAAAGAATGGTTTCTGGTCACCCAAAAATTCGTTTTTATTGTAAACCATATTGGGAGAGAACCGTTTACAAGATATTATCTGTAAGGACGTGTAATGTGCTACAACTTATTTTTATGTATCGACAGCTTGTACACGATGCCTTTGTTACGAGCTTTTTTGCTTGATTCCGTTGTCAATAATCACGATTTATTTTTAACATACACTTTGTAAAATATTGTACAAATTAAAGGCAATGCTGCAAATAAAGTAGACTGCGGTCGGAACTACCTATGTGATATGCAATGAATCATTTTGACTTGGACTTTGAACTACCTTTAAGAAAAAAAATGTACAATTAGATAGCTTAGGCGACAGGGGAACTCTATAGGGGAGGATCACAGTTATTTACTAAATTTACAATTTCATATAATTACATTTTCGTATTCCGGCAATATAAAAAAAATGTGGTCCTTTAAAACCAACTTAATTATAAGTATAGTATTTCATGCCTAAAATCACATAAAAACGTAAAATTTATGCCTCCCGAGCATTTATTACGAGTACAAGTGCCGTCGGTATAAAATTAAAATATAAAGAAAAATATAAACATGTGCCAGTAGGTAGGTATGTAAAACCAGGCCTCACTTTGCGGAGGTTAATAAGGATCCGTTAAATAAATACAATTATTTTGCTATTCTGCAATCACAAAATGCTTATAAAAGTGCAAAATGGTGGCCACAGAGTAGAAAACTTTTTGTGTACTAAGTATAAATAAAATTACGTACGCAAAAAAAGTCCGTCGGATATGTGCCGCTTAATGAATTAAATTTCTTATTAAACAAAGAGTTAATGAGCGCAGCAAACCTCTCGAGCGTCATTTAAAATACATATAATAAAAAAGTTTATCTAAACAGGGTTTTTCGTTTACCTTGAATATTATGAGTAGGTTTTAACTAAGTTACATACCTACTGACGTAATTTAGTAAAGAAAATAAAAGATAATTAAGTACCAACTTTTTTCCTTCACTCTTTTCATTTAGGATATTCAAAAAAAATCAAGCTTTGGTTTTAGAGTATACTTAATTATTACTACTATTTCTAATTTATAGAATTTGTTGACTTCACTTGTATTCTTTTTCATTTTTATAATTCTAGAATATAATGGTTTCTAACGTTCATTTATATTTTTATGCTTATTAATTTATTTAAGATTTTAGACCATTTGAAGTTTAATATAAATATACATTATGTAAGTTTAAAAAATATAATTTTTGTTTTATTTATACGGAAGTAGAGCAATTTATATAAACCTACCGAATGAAGTTTCAGTTAGACCGATTTAAACATGTTTTTAATTTATTTAGTAACTCGGTATGTATCTATCAACAATTCTAAATTTGACCATGTTGATGTCTATTCTGGTTAAATTTATTAGTGTTTATTTAATAGTGTGTTTAATTTATTTAGTAAGTAGGTATGTAGGTAGATAATATATCTATCAACAAATCTAAATTTGGCCATGTTGATATCTATTCTGGTTAAATTTATAATTTTATTTTGCCTTAGATTAATTTGGCCTTAATAAAGTCACCATATTTGCTTGCAATTTTTTAACTGGAAATAGGTACAATTTGTCTTTTTTATAAATGTTTAATTATTTTTCATACTCAATTCAAATAAATCTCTTGCAAATTATACCTACAAATTCTAATTGAGTTTTGGTAAATTCGAAATGAAACGTGAATATGCCGTCCGTGTAACCTACCTTTACTGCTTCCGCCGTCCTCGTTAGAGTCTTCGCTGGGCGGTCCGTGCGGCGCGCGCGAAGGCATCGGGTGCGGCAACCGGGGCCGCGCCAGGAACGGCGGAGGCACTCCGAAGAACGGCAGGAACGGCGGCCACGCCGGCCGCGGGGCCAGCTGCGCCGCCGCCGCCGCGTACAGCTGCAGCGGCGCCGGCAGACCGCCCTCCAACACCATCCCGCGTATCGATATCTTGACAATCGACAACCAGCGCCGCACTAGACAACATTCTTTACTGTCATCACGATATAGTCCACTTGACACTTTAGTTCATTCACTCCGTGGGATGCATGGTACCGTCGCGTGCGCTCGCGCGGCTGCCCCGGCACTGAGATGGCGCGCCGGCAGCGGGGCGGAGCCACCCTTCCCCCCCTCCCCCTACCACGCCGAATAAATTCCCGCCTCTTTCATATTATAGATTTATTCCTTCGACAGTACGACGAACTTGCCTGCTAAACGATAATAAACCATACGGTCGAGAGTTACAGATCGATATTGAATAGCGGGTGATAAATTAAGCTGTGGTTCATATTGAATTAGTGACGTCGTAGGCGACGCGCCCTTTCATACTAAAATAGACTGTATTTTTATAGAATAAACGTGTATATTTAGTGCAGCGGCGAGGTGCAAGTTGGATTTATAAGGCTGTCGTTTCGTTGGCGCGGGGCTCCGCTGTCATAATCTTTTTTAGCCGCATGGTGCGCCACAGAGAGACATATAGAATGAACCATAAATACTTATAGAAATAAGAATCTTGGGAATTATGGAATGCTCGCAAACGTTTGCGGTGAATAGTGTTTATAAAGAGGCACGCGGCGACAGCGGAACTTAATGGGTGTTTTGATTCTACGCAAATAGACGTAAAAAGTTTACAACTCTAAACTGCACCTTTTGCTTTCGAGATTTTAAGAGTTTTTCTTAAGAAATCGAGGTTATTACAAATACAATAGAATAAGACAGGAGTAACGGCGCTGGCAATTACAATTCTCATCTCCAGATTTGACAGGTGACGGGAGGGTAATCAACGCGCGCCCGCGCATCGCCGACAATAGATCGTTGCGTAAAACTAGATTACGCCTGGCCCAATCACTCTAATGACGTCCAAACAATCAATCATACAAAATTAACACGTTCAAGATTATATTTTTGACAGTGATGAATCATAAGCGACTGAAAGGCAATCAATTTCACAACCAATACCTTATTCCATTAAACAAAAAAGTAATAACCTAATTGACATAAATAATAATAAATATGTCAAGACGGCGTAACGACTCGGACGCGACGTGACAGCTCTATCAGGGATCTCGGACTGACTGCGACTGTACCGCCACGCCCCCTGATTGAATTCCGCCGCTCGCGCTCCTCATTGGTCCGTTCTGTCTGGAGGGGGGTGGGCGGGGTTTGTGGTGGGGTGTTTGAAAAGCTTAGTGTTGCATGAATTTAATTAGTGTGAGCTCCTCGGGCGCATTAGGAGTCGCGATGGGCGAAGCAATAAAAGATATAAAGGAATGAGTATAAATTAAAAGTTAAATAGAGTGGGGGTGTTGCCGTCCCGCTCGCGCGGCTCATCCCGTAATTGTTTGACGATCTTATTAGTATCAGTTAATGTCGGTTTTTCTCGCGAATTTAATTACTTTTTAATTAGCGCGCTTAATTAGTTGGCGGTTTTGTTCTGCGTTAGGTGTTTTCGACGTTTCTTCGGTGTGGGTTTCTTTTAATTTATAGAATTATGTCGGCTGAGTTGTAGGTACTTTTGAGATTTTGTGCCAAGTACCTACCTAGGTAGATAGGTTGGCATGAGATTTTAATATCTAAATAAGTACCTAGGTACTGAGAAATCCGTTTTTAAGTGTGAGATATATTATAGTAAATGACAGGTTTCTGTCAAATTGTCTAGTTTGTATCTAACTAAGGTAGTTATAGATTTTCAGAAATACTTTTTATACTTGATAAAGGTATTAGTAGATTTCCGACATACAACAATACAATACAATACAATACAATGACTCTTTATTGTACACCAGGAATAGTCAGCAATACAGAAAACAGGTACACAGAGAGTAAGTTACAACAATTCAATCCTAAGAAAAAATGCGAAATTTCACCCAAATAACGCAGACATCCCTACCTACCTATCTTTTAGCAAGCGTTCCTTCCAAGTTTTTACACTAAATAAATTTTCAAGCAACAAAAAATATACCTAACACTAAAGTTTTCTTCTTCTACCCTTAACACGTAATAAAAAATCCACTAACACTTGTGCACCTCACTGTTCGATATCTTTGTCTTCCTCTACATTAAGGGCGCCATGCACGCGCGCGCCGTTCGTCCCCATTACGCGGCTTACGCGATGTATCGCGAATGGCAAGCTTTAACTTGTTTTATTGATGGGTTGTGATGTGCAACTGTTTTGTTAGGTCATATGTGGAGTAATTCTAGGTACAGTTGAGAAAACGGAATCAAATACCAGGACTGAATCTTTTATACATTAAGTAAATTTTACGATGATTTCTTTGGGAGATGTATCTACCTACCTATGGAAGGTCTCGTGACATTTGCAGCAATAAGGTTTCGTCCTAGCCTGGTAGTATGATTCAATTTCTTCGACTTTATCTCTTCATGACGGATTGGAACTATAAGAGTAAAAATTACCTAAACGAGGTCGCCATTTTCTTTGAAAACTTACTTTTTTGACCTCAAATGCTTGCACTAAACAAATTTAGGTATTATCTTTTAACGGTTTTCTATATTTCGTTAAAAATTATAAGAACTCGTAAATCCTGAGCTAGTGCTAAGCCTGATTATGTGTTGTACCTACCTTCTGAACTTACTTTAAATTTAAGTAGTTATGGATGGCAACATGTTTATCAAATTGGAGGCATCTTATAGAACCACTTGTGTTTAGGTTAGGTATATACCTACTGTGAAATACATATACCTACTACACATCGCACCTGTATCTCTCTGTGTATCCCCAAAGAAGGTAGGCAGAGCACACGTGCTACATTTAAGTTTCGGGACTACTTTTATACAGCAATATACCTACTGTGAATGTGAAAATAATCGTAATAGATTATCTTCCATAGCTTAGTTTCCGTAGCTCAAATAGAGATAGCAAGAAGTAGGTATGATCACCATCAGGAAAGCAGCAACGCCCGCATGCCAAAAAAGAAAAACGGTAACTGTTCTACATCCTCATGTATGTCATGTATTTACATCAACATTGGCAAAATACTTACGCCTTGCTAAAATAGCAAGGGTGAAAGCCAAAGAAAAAAAACTCTGTTCTACATAAAGAGACGCCTTCTTAGACTATAAAGCCAAATTGTTACAAGAGTTGTAATAAAACATTGTTATTATTGTGTTCTGATTTTAGTTTTTTTTTTTAACATTGGATTTATTTCAATGTCTACTCCTCAATACGAGGGGTCTCAAAAGTATTCCGGAATTTGACTGAATATCCTTGTAAAGGTTTTTCATCGAAATTTTTGATCAAAATGTACCTAGTCTCTCCTTTGACGCGATATACTTTGAACATCTAGGTAGCATTGTGTAGAAACATTATTTTGTTAACCACAATTATAAAATCTCTAAAATCATTTATAGAGGTAGGTTCCTACCTACCTATTCAATTAAACTAACTCATTCGCTGACAATCGATCACTGAAATTATCTGAAACTATTACTTTGCTCACCCGCGGCCTTCGGTTT
Source organism: Archips crataeganus (assembly GCA_947859365.1). NCBI lineage: Eukaryota > Metazoa > Arthropoda > Insecta > Lepidoptera > Tortricidae > Archips > Archips crataeganus. The sequence goes on along the minus strand of OX402052.1, from coordinate 17,034,095 downwards.
CGGTTTCGGTTTTGAAGGTCGCGGGTGAGCAAAGTAATTGTTTCAGTTCTTTAATATGGACCTCCGCAAAGTAAGTAACGCCTGATTCAATAAATTATTCATTTTTTGTATTAAAACTAGAGTAAATAATGAACCAAACTGAGAAATACATTTTATTATCTGCTCTACCCTGTATATAAATAACAAAGGTTCAAACTTGAAATTTCCGTTAAAAGGCTGACTTCTGGTACCTTTACCCTATATAGGCTGTGATGATGATGATGATGAAGACCCCTTGTAGGTATACATACTTATACCGTGTTTTCTTTGATTTCAGTTATCTTCGACAAACGGCTTAGTAGGTACATTCCTAGTAATTTACTCTTTGGCCAAATCGATTGGTTCACAATAGGAACCTAATGAGGGTTTTCTATGAGAGGCTATTTGGCGCTAGTATCGTCAGGTACCGCGCATCATTACCTACCTACTTAATTAAATTTAATTCTTGATTATCTTTTCACAGAACACACTTTTAGGAAAAGTTAACTTTAAGATTATTTAAAAGCGAAAAAGAGCAGCCGTACTGCTGGTAGAATAAATAATATTTGAAGTTAACTTTAATTGAAAAATATAGTTGAGATAGTATACATAACGTCTTTATTTAAATCCCTTTCCATTACCGATTTGAGATTGTTTTGCGAGTGCAGTTACTAGGTACAATTAAATGAAACAATAGCATCGTTGGTTGACCAAATGACCAACCCTGCTTCAAAGTCGAAAGGTATCTAAGAAACGACACAAATAATTTAAACCTAAAAATATTTGCGGAGTGTTCATCTTCTTACTTAATTTAAATAAAAATTAGCGTAACTGCTCCAAAAAAGGGTTTGAAATAGGTACACTCTTTTCATTTCCGTTTCCATCAACGTCATCGCTAATGTTTTTTAAATATTGATAACGGAGATGGATGAGGCGCACGCGCCGGCCGAATTGATTTAAACTAAATACGATGATTGATACATTCGTGTCACGCCTCGAACGGGTTAGGGGAGCTAATCGAGTTTTTTGGCGAAATTTAACGTAACTACCGCTTTAGCCTAGTTGGTAGTGACCCTGCCTACGAAGCAAGAGGTCCTGGGTTCAAATCTCGGTAAGGGCATTTATTTGTGTGATGAGCACGAATATTTGTTCCTGAGTTATGGATGTTTTCTATGTATTTAAGTATTTATTTATCTATATAACTATGTTTATCGTCGTCTAGTACCCATAGTACAAGCTTTGCTTAGTTTGGGACTTGGTCGATTTGTGTAAGATTGTCCCCTAATATATATATATTTTTTTTATTTATTACATAAAAAAAGAAAAGAAATGATTTAGATTTTTTTGAGACTTCGAAAAACCCGATCTATTTTCTTTGTTCTCGTAGCATAAAATTTACAGACTTTTATTTACCTATCTGTCTAAATGAAAATGATCACTAAATGCGCTAGGAAAGCGCAAATCTCCAAAACGGCAGGACCTATTTGGATAATTCTTTTCTCAAATATTCCTTGAAGTTTGAGGATTTAAAATTTGTACCTCTACCTACTTAGTTCTTGCGAGGTAGCAATAAACGAATTCTTTGCAGACGTTGTCGCGAGGAATATCTCTAGTATAAGAATAAAAAATAGCCCATGTTTGACCTTTTTACAAGCTACAATATACTTAATTAAAAAAATATCTATTTCTATAAAAGCACGTGAGTCCGACCTGTCGCTCAGTTTTCAACACAAATATTCCCCAAAATAATTATAATTCCCAATGCTTCAGCAAAAATCGTTTTAACTTTAATTAAATTCCAAAACTTCCCTCCTTGCAGGTTATTTATGTTACATGTATCCACTTACGTTACCGTAAAGGTTCGAGAGCTCGCACCCTTAGATACACCCACTTAACTTACTTTAAACCACGTCCGAAACCGCTGGCACATAGAAAAGTGTCCCATTATTGGCACATACTTACCTAGTTACCGTTGGGATAGTAGATGTATAAACGATTTGTCAGTCTCAGTATTGAGTGTTATTTATGTTTGTATCAAAGTTACGGACGTTGCTCGGAGAGTCGCCAGACTTGGTTGGCAGTGGGGAGTACAGGGCACATGCTCGTAGAGCCGACAGCCGATGGGACAGTATAACGGTATGTGTCCACCGAAACCATTGTCGGCCGAAGTGTGTTCGGGCGTCGTCGTGCGTACTCGGCCGATCGAATCAAACGTCGTCGTTACTTTACATAGGTTTGATTCGATCGGCCGAGTTCGGACGCCGACGCCCGAACATACTTCGGCCGACACCAGCTTAGGTGGACACGTACCGAAAGGTTCTAGTGGTTCTAGAGTGGCGACCGCGAACCGGAATACGTGGCTTAGGAAGGCCCACAACAAGATGGTCCGACGATCATCCATCCATCCATCCATCATCATCATCATCATCATCTGGTAAATCTGCCTTTGTCCAGCATTGAACGTCTTATGACTGGTATGAAGTTATCAGCAGTACGCTTGCTCAACGAAATTTGAGATTTTTTCAAAACGAAAACTATTTTCGGTTGCACCTGACCGGATTTGAACGTGAAAATTCGATCATTCGTTAGATTCCATTACAAACTTATTACCTAGATACTTACCTCCTAATATCAAAAAGCGTGTTTTAACCGCCAGTTGGCCCGTCAGAGGATTTTGTGCCGTCTACTTCTCCCAACTATCAAATATTGAAGGTTTGTTATAATTTAAGGCTTCCATCTCTCCTCTTGAGGTCCGCGCCCCTAAGAATACCTAACCCTTTTGGTGTTACAAAGCCGATAACCTATCCATAGTTTTCAGCAACATGTTTAACTACATTCTTACCGTTTAAGTACCTACTGCATATCTTGTAGGAAGAACACTTTCTCGGCATTTTTATTTATAGGTACCAGCATCTTTTTCCCACTTTTCTACGACAGCCGGTTCGCCGCGTTAAGTGTAGGTGCGCTTAAAAAGCGGTCGGATTCATAATCTTGTTAGCGCTCAAATTTGCATTAATTAAGGTTGAGGCCTGCCAGTTGTGTCTAAACTTGAGGGAGGAGGGAGATAATATTCAAATGGTACATGTAACGACACCCGCTCCGCCACCGACAAGCAATATAGAAGGTACAGTTGTGGACACAAGGCAAGAAATATTTAGTGTTGAGTAGGACATACAAGAGGCGCTATATTCGTCCCGTACATGACGACAAAATGTAAGGGGCTCAACATTTTAAAGTGTAGGTACTGCTTAAAATTTTATGTCGCAGCGGCAGTCGCGTTACCTACTCACTCTCCGTACGACCGACAATAACATCAAAAGTCATACTTGTACTCTGTTTTAAACGTATCGCCGAGCTTTAGTATACCTCGCCTCATTTGAAGTAGAACATTGTACTGGTTGAGTGCAAAAAAGAGGCTACTCTTACAAACTCTTTTTCAAGTCGTGTCCTGCCCAACACTAGAAATATTAGGGCCGCTTGCGTGGTTTAGGTTTAAAATTACATCGTTATACCATGGGCTATGGATAACACATCTTATACAATTTGACACTGTTTAAAACTGGGTTAGCACGAACTCGAAGATCTGGTCCATGCTAATCGACCTTAGAAACATAATTACCTACTCGTAGTCGTGGGTTATTTTCGTTTTGTAAAACAGGATTTAAGTTAAATTTGGTACTGAACTTGAAAAACTCTGTACTATCGAAAATGTTCTAGAATGGCTTTTAGGTAGGTAGGTACAAATCTTTAGTTCATAATGGTTACATAATAAACGTGCGTGAGAGAGTGTTTTTGAATAGGCTATTGACACAACCAAATGAGCTGGCAAAATGCGATTGTCATTCATTATTTTTGTATGGTAATGAATGATGAACTATGACATCACTTATAGCTGCTAAAAGTCAAATTTTACTGGCTGGATCTTGGAATTATTGGTTAAAGCTGTCAAATTAATATAAATAGAAAAGATTTCACGCTTTGTTTAATTTTACGCTGAACCTTAGTGCACTATACGCCGTGAAATTTTAGTGGTTGTTTTCCCGAAACGAGGTGATTTAGTTTCGATTGTACAATCGATTTATAATTACTATTTTGACTAGAGTCAAAAATCCAATTGTGAAAAACGCAAGTCGAAAATGACCGCAAACCAATAGTAACGCTTCGTTGGTACAAGTAGCGTACGATCGTACGATAGGTTAGGTACCAACGAAGCATTACTATTGGTTTGCGGTCATTTTCGACTTTCGTTTTTCACAATTGGATTTTTGACTCTAGTCAAAATAGTAATTATAAATTGATTGTACAATCGATACTAAATCACCTCGTTTCGGGAAAACAACCACTAAAATTTCACGGTGTATATTAATTAAAACGTACAGTCGTGGGCATGCATAAACATATGAAGGGCTCGGAGTCGGATATAATGTAAACACCACCTTATGTTTAGTGATAAAGAGGTGTACAGTACCTCTACCATGAGTTTACACTAGTTTACGTGACCGTACTCGCTAGCGACGGCGTAAATTATTTGTATGGAGAATTGTACAGCGCCTCTAGCGGTCACTTACGGAAGTACAATTCTCCATACAAATCAGTTACGCCGTCGCTAGCGAGTACGGTCACTGTGAACTAGTGTAAACTCAAGGTAGAGGTACAGATGTTTTTGACTTCTGGGTAACGTGCGTGTGTTTGTGACCTTGACTGTACATACACAAAAAGACTTCTTAACTCAAAAAATCTTTTTAAATTAAGATTATTCATGCAATATTGTAATTTACTGAAATGAACACATTACATTTTTTTTTAAATCTATTCTTCGAGTGTCTATACAATTAGATGCGATTAAAGAACGACCTGTAGTTTGTTGTTGACCCGGAATTATGACAATAATGAAAATGAACGAACGGATGATTGAAATCCTCATGCGATTGCCATAAGCATTTGATTGAGTTATCAGGTCGTAAATTAACTGTCGTTCATTCAGGGTAGAACACAGACTTTGAACGGTTTTATACTACGTCGCCGTGGACGGGTACGGGTAGACTTTTACCCACGAGTCAATGGGATGGCAAAGTGTATGTATCTAAATTAATAGAGCTGCTTGCCTAGTCAAGTTTAGTTACCTTGAATTTCCATAGGTTTATCCTTGTTTCATCAAAAAAAAACACAATTTACCACTTACCGAACAGTTTTTCGTAAAATTTAATTTGCCAAATCATTATTTGACACAAGTAAAAGTAATTGTAACGCAACCTAATGTTTAAACGCAAATGGTAGAGTTACCCTTGTTGCCTTAACAATTCATTTGGCTAAATTTTACTGTCTAAAGTACTTTTGGTTTAATAAAGCATTTGGTAAAAGACCAGAGCCCTTATGACATGTTCCGTTCCGTGGTAATATTTTGCTGAGTGAAAATTTGGCCAAATGATAATGTGCATACTAAATTTATACCAAAATAATTTAGCAAAACAAGAGGATCCCATGTCTAAAATGGCTTTTCGACATGTACGGTTTTCTGACAGTATAAAACCGCTTTTTAGCTAAAAATATTCCGTGAAAACCTTTTCTTTCCGGCAGTCCGTCTCTCAGAGCATCGAGGGTGCGCTCGACAATTTCCTCCTCGGGTAATTCACTAGGATTTAATTTAAATTAGTTTTGGCTTGGCTTAATAGCTTCCCCACCCAGGGGGGGGGATGTGGCTTCCCTCCAGGAGATGTATTCTGGAAGGTTCCATTATTTTCTTGGCGCGGTTTAACATTATGATATGGTAATGTGGGAATTGGTTTCTTTATAGCTTTAAATAAAATAACTATTTACTTTTCGTTACGACTTTTATACATGGTATAGAGATCTGCTGTAAGTACTTTAATAAAGATTAAGTACCCAGAGCAATTAATAATGAGCATAACTTTTCTTCAAATTCAGGACAGTAACTTTGGCTTAGATTATTTATACACTAGATAGAGCTTAGGCGGCATGAAAACGTCCCGAAAAATATAAGCCAACAGTTGGCTTATATGTCATTTGCCTCCCTTCAGTCTGAATGACGTAACGCGATCGTAAGATGAAGCTGTCGAATAGGTTTTTGGACGTTTTGTATCGCAGTGTTTGCTACTAACACTCTATCTGGTGTATAAATAATCTAAGCTTTAAGGGTGCTATAGAGGTCGTCTTGCTATTTCAATGCGCTGACTTTTTTGTGGCTTCGTAGCCATGTGGGTAAAACCGAAACGGTTCATCTTGTCCATCCTTCCATTCATTTGTTCTTCTGTCAATATGTCTATTATGGGTCTATCCACCTATCTGCCTTTCACGTGCATTTTACGCGGAAACTACATGGACTATGTAAATGGAATTTTGAAGGTGTCTTCCACAAATCGCTATTTCTGCAAGGCAACAAAAATTTTAGAGGAGGGGGGGAGTTAGAACGGTATAATATATAGTTTACATTTAATCTCTCTTTCTCTCTCTTTCTTGGTGGTTCTGTTAACTGTAGTCCTCGCTAGTTTTTCGAAATGGCTGAAATATGATAAAAACCGCTTATTTGAAAAAAAAACCAAATACTAAATTGGTAGAAAAAATTCAAATAGTTAGGTATCGAACCTGCTCACAAAATTGAACGAGAACCTGTTGAGAAATGTGACCTGTAGAGCAGAACAGGTGCACTGCTGGGCAGACGAACGACGGCATTTGCCCTAACTGGAACGGAAACGCTTCGCTCTCGCTTGGTCAATAAAACCGATACTTTTAGCTGTGTTAAATACTTTACATGCATGAAATTAAATAACTTTGTAGATCACGCCTCCTTCCCAGCAAAGGGATAGGCAGAGACTATTTGTTTGGTCCTGCTACGATCCTGATACCTCCATCTTTCGCTTCCACATCACTCATTAGTCTTTTCGTACATGCTCGTCGGTTTCGGGTACTCTTGACCTCATTCATTTCATTGTACTTATACTTCATTTAATTTAAAATTGAAAACCACAACATCATTATATTGCGGCTCGTCAACTATTTCTTATATACCTAGCAAATAGTACAGTACAATAGTCTGGAAGCCGCAAAATAAAATTGTTTTAATATCACTTTATTTGCGTGTCGTCAATTGTTACTCTAGTACAAATTGTAAAGAGATTACAGTTCACGAGCCGCAATATAATATTTTTGTGGTTTAATTATAATTCTAAATTAAATGGAGTTTTGAAAAAAAAAACATTTTGTTGAGTTTCTTGCCGGATTCTTCTCTAGGAGGTTTATTCTGCACCGGTGGTAGATTCTTCGACTTCATAAGTGCTTGTGGTAGCCGAAATTGAATAAACAAATTTAACTTGACTTGATACGTTTTGATGCAACATACTTCCTACATACAAATTAACGGGAGCTTTACATTGTACCAGAACACGGAACTATCCAGAATAAGACGGCGGCAGTAAACGAATGAGAGCCCACTAAACAGTTCGCCGAAGGTAATTATTTGCGCTAACTCTGCAAATTATATAAATAAGAACTTATCTCGCTTATTTCGTACATAGTTTCGGTGTACGTTTAGAACTGGCGTTATTTGAAAGTTGCTTGATTTACAAAATGAAACCTGCTGTGATGCTTCTAAATAGAATACATCCTCGAATGACTAAGGTCTAAAGCGGAGTTAGTGCTAACCCCGGATTAAGTATTGTCAAAATGCACGGAACTCTCATGCATAGGTAAACCAGAGTTATCAATTACATTTTTAACCCTAAACCATGCAACCCGCCCTGAGGTATTTAAAATACCATGATTCTTATACTAAAAATTCCAAATATTTAATTATTTTTTATCATAAAAGCACATGTAATGTTTATCACGTGGAATCGCAGAAGCTTGCGTTGAATAGGCAAGAGAGGAGAGGCCTTTGCCCAGCAGTGGGACACCAAAGCAAAAAAAGCACATTTGTATTATTTCTATTATAACAATAATATATTACGGTTTACTCGCGACTATAGTTTCAATCGACATGTAAGCCTTCAAAAAGAGACTCCTCTAGCTGTTTTTAACCTTTTAAACGCCAACGACGGATATGTGCGTCACAAAGACAACGTCTAAGTGATCTTCACGCAATGACATAAAGGTTCAAAGTAGCTTTACGTTTTGGCTAGGCATGGCGTTGAAAAGGTTAAAAAGTCGGCAGCGACTCCTACGGCTACGTGAATGACCATAGACAGCGGAGATTGCTTGCCATCAAGTGACTGGCATTCTCGTTTGTCTACTATGCTATGAATAGGAAAATATTGCAGTTGCAAATCGAACACGTGATTGCTGCTTATTTATAGTTATGGATCAATTTATTTCAACGATAAAATTATTCCATTTTTTAAGGCAATTGGGTGAGTTTCTTTGATAGGTGTTTGCATTTACAAAGGTGTTAAGTTTTTTATCATCTTTAGCTCGCGTTTACTTCCTTTATATATAAGTAAGGCCCACTGCTAAGCACATGAAGGTCTCCTCTCAGAATCAGAGGGATTGGACTGTAACTCCGACGCGGGCTCAGCGCAGATTGGGAACTTCACACAGTAAATTGGACTGCTCCGAAGATGTGCGCAGTCTTCCACGTTATTTTCTCCTTACAGAAAAAAAAAATTTTTCAAATGTAACTTTACACGTAAAACTCAGGGTTTCGAGCTCGGATTCGAACCCAAGATTCTGTACGCCAAACCCCGTATCATACTTTTGTCTTGCTCAGGTTGACTGCTAGAACCAACGCCTCCTTCGCATTCCAAAATACTTCACTTTTAAAAAAAAACTTTTAAATTTATTATCAGCCAGTCCACAGAGGCCCACCGATTATGTAATAGAATTCCAAATTAAAATCCACAGACTATCACAATTGTATAGGCGACGGACAGATGCGCTAGTTAGAAGTTATGGCTCGCTGGGGACGCGCGAGTTATCATCTGTGATTACTTGGCTATTGATGACGCTGAGCTCATTCCGTGTTTGAGTCACTTGACTATTAGATTATTGATTGTTGGTTTTGAAGTCAGTAAAAGTTTTTCCGCATACCTATCTACTCGTAGATATGGGATGTATGTATTGTTAAGGAAAAAATAAGGTTAGTATAGAAGAATTGACAAAACCAAGTTCCTGGTAGTTTTTTACAAGATGGTAAGTAGGTATATGACATTCATTTAGGCACTAACAGTTACGGTATAGGATACCAATCTATCATAATATGTACTTATAATTACTTCTAACACATTCGTTAATTAATCCAGAATATGTCAGTTTCAGAGTATAATGTGGTTGGGTAAGTTCAATCGACGATAGTAAACATTTAATTCTTCATTGAGATTGACAAATAGTAAACAAAGGATATTTTAGCCGATGTTCAAAGTATAAAATATCAAAAATGTGACTCACCTAGAACGAGAATTGCCGGTGAAAAATCTTTGCAAGGCTGTTCTCTTCGACTCCGGGCCTAGTATAAAATTTTCACATGCCATTTATCTCGTTTGAGATCAGGTATCAGTCATTAGTAGTAGGTCTCTACGACAGTGAAAGTTGACAGTTAGGAATCCCATAAAGGCATAAGTCTGCCTTATTAAATCTTGCTTAACATTGATACAATAGCAGTTATACAATAAATTATTCTGATTCTGATTCTGATTATAAATTGAGTCTGCTCCAATTGACTTCAAATTTGGTAGGTATTCATTTACTTGTTACGTTATATGAGAATTCGAGTACAATTAACAAAAGTACAATCAGCATACTAAGCTTGTATTCATGCTAACTATAGCTCATTTCTTCAATATATGCAACTGGAGACTGAGAGCGATGGAAACGATAGTGATAGTAGAACTACCATTATCTCTTATTATCAGTTCTGTGATTAATACTTAAACTTAAGCAAATAACATCGCCACCCTTTAGACCGTACGCTATACAATTTACAGGCAAAGACCCTTTGTATTGGATATTGGTACTTTTAAAACATGATATTGTTTATCAGCGGACTTAATTTAGAATCGTCCTAATCGATATCGTTTTACGAGTATCCATCAACGCTTATCGGCTGCTCGTTTGACGCGCCTCGGTGCTCGTAATCAACAACCCTATCGGCCAAAGATGTCTTGTGTTCATACTTACGCAGTTCAGTTTTAAATTAAAAAATGCTTGTACTGATGCTATTGTTAACTACTATATATTCACGCGCCGGATATTCGTAGGAATATCTGTTTTTAGCGTGGCTTATAACGGATCTTTTTTAAAAGAATTTCATGAAGAATCACTTGCAACGACCGTTGTTTTATTTAAATTTAAATTTATTTTTATATCTAAATCAAATAAATGGGCTATTTTCAAATTTTGCGCAAGTAAAATTGTCCCAGCCTAAAAAAAGTGGTTTCCGTTTACAATGTCTATTTTCTGCGGTTATTTGAGTGAAATTATTAATGATTTGCGATCAGCTATATGGGTGATTCTTCAAGGTCGTGATTTTTGTTTTATTCCTCTGTCGTATTTTTTTTTTACTTAGTACAGAAAAAATCATGCTCCCATGAAAATAGATTTGTTCAGTACCATAAATTTATGTTACTGAACAAATCTATTTTCATGGGAGCATGATTTTTTCTGTACTAAGTAAAAAAAAAATACGACAGAGGAATAAAACAAAAATCACGACCTTGAAGAATCACCCATATCGCAGATAATTACCTATTGGCTATAGGAATCGAAAAATTATGCTTAATATTTTTGTAAAGTTTGTAATAAAAATACATGGTGATAGAGTGGTAGCTTTCATTTTTTCCAGTTTCATACATTTAAGCTTCATAAGCTATGCAAATATTGAAATGTGATTCGTGCAACCATACTATTTCTTCTACTGTCCTAATAATAACAACAATAACACAAATGCCTTTAAGAATCTATCTATGTTTTCTTCAAAGAGTAGAAACATTTTTTGTGAAGCCAATAGATTAGCTGAGTTTTGAAGGAAGTCAAGGGGAGTATTTTTATGGTATCCGGTAAATTATTGTAGATTTTTATGCACATAGCGTAACTATTTTTCCTTTTCATTGTTGTATGCATCCTTGGTAAAACTAATCGATCGGGATACCTTGTGTTAAACGAAACTATGTCAACTTTCTTTCTAAACATTTCAATATGCATTTTTACAAAAAGACAAGCTTCGTAAATGTAAACAGAGTAGACAGTAAGTACTTATACCATATTCTTGAAACCAAGGTTTACATGATGTTCGTTTACTAACGTTACTTATTGCTCTTATACACTGTTTTTGTGCAATAAATGCTCGATTAACTTCTGCAGAGTTACCCCAAAGCAAAATTCCATATCGTAAATTAGAAGCTACATAACCATGATATGCCCTTAACGCTGTCTTAATATTGGTTATCGTTGCTAAGCACCACAAGGCATAAGCAAATCTATTTATTTTTGAGCAAACATTATCAACATGCAATTTCCAAGAACAGTAGTTGTCCAGGACAAATCCTAAGAAAGTCGTACTGTCACTTTCGGTTAGAATTTTATTATTGTGAGTAATTTTAAGTGATACTTTTTACCTCCTTTGTTTATGAATTGCATGTATTTTGTTTTGCTTAGATTATAAATTATTACCTTTAAGCCATTGCAATATGTCAGTTATAGTATTATTAATAACATTATTATAATCCTGTTTTTTATCATCATAAATAATAATTGATATGTCATCCGCAAATAAAGTACATTCAAATCTTGTAATTAAAGGTAAATCATTGATATATAAAAAGAATAGCAATGGTCCTAGTATGCTTCCCTGGGGCACTCCAACCCTGATAACTTTAGCCGTCAATCTATACACTCTTTCCATCATATTTTGGTACAATCCTGTTATTTCTACCATTTGTAGTCTGTCCCTGAGATAGCTTTTTAGCCAGTCAAAGACCAGACCCCTCATTCCATAATTTTCGCATTTCAATAATAATAGATCATGAGAAACACGATCAAACGCCTAGTCATGTCAAAAAGATTAAAACAGTTTTGTTTTTTTTATCAACATTGTCGACGATATTGTTGATCAAATTGAAAGCAGCAAGTGTAGTAGACTTGCCCTTTTGTAATCCATATTGTTGAGAGCACAAGATTCCATATTTATCGATAAAGCTTATTATGCGACCATGCATCGCTCTCTCAAAAACCTTTGACAAAACAAGTACCAGCGTAATAGGTCTATACGTGTCAGGTAAACTAATATCACCGGTTTTAAATAAAGGTTTTACTAGTGATATTTTGAGTCCATCAGAAACACGCCCTGTTGAAAAGACATAAAAATGTGACAGTACTGGATCGATAATATCAGAAGTCAGTTTTATTATATTTGTGTTTATTTCATCATGTCCTACAGAATTTGTATTATTTAATGTTTTAATTATCTTTAAGATTTCCTGTGGGTCGGCAGGTATCAAAAATATGTTAGCGTGATTTGGCATTAATTTATGTTTATAAATTTTCATACAAATAGTAACAGAGGTTCTGCGCAAAATTTGAAAAAATTTTAACGATCCCACATCACTATTATGTAATTACCCCTAAATAAATCTATGAAATAAATACCTAGAAGAAATTATTTACTACTTCACGTATTTACAGTTAAAATGTGACGATTGCAAATAAGGCGGATATACCCAATCGTTCCTAATTTTGATTTTCACATATAATTTCACACAAAATGCGCGGTTTTCACAATTTTTAGACAGTTTTTCGATTCAAAATTGACATAAAAATTATGTGGAACAATAATATGAATATTTGGAACTTTACTTTACTTTATGTCAAAGATAAACCTCTTATTTTGACTATCACATGATAGTGATAACCATCATAATAGCCACCATAATGTTTTGTAAGACTTTGTTAGACTCTTGCTTCGTGTATCAAGTATGGCATCTCAAGGGCCAGGCCCCTTAGAAATTTACCCGTGACACGCCAATGAGAGGTTACATGTATTTTTTAATATAGTTATCTATTAGATTGCCAAATATTTCGGGCTATTGTAATGGTACTGAAACACAATAAGTGACAGGTGTCGAGTTAACAGCTTTTATAGGACCGTATAAAGATAAGCAACCAGGCACAATAGGACAGGCACAATGTTTCAATTATTTTTATCACACTATCTTTGACCACATTGTGCATCTCGGACTAACTCCCTTATCCAAAGAGTTCAACAGTTATCTGTTCTGACAACCAAATAACGTATTATCCTTTATTTTTACTTAAAAATTACTTTTTTATTTTTACTTATTTTTTATGAAAATTTAGTTTATCGTCATCATTTCAGCCGAGACTGTACATAATATACCAATAAATTTTGCTACATCTGTTTCTCCTTTTTATCACATCTGCAGTCTACATCCATCATTGGGCATTCACTGCTCCAATTTTCTACTCGACTCGATTCTCAGTGGATCTTTTAGATATCTATAAATCTGTTTAAGTAAACGCAATTAGAGATTGTACCTATTATGTAAACTTAGTTAATCATAAAAAAAATCGAACTCCATTGTAACTTTTGCTATGCCAACATGACAAAACGTAACCATTTAAAAGATTATCGGTTCTATTCAACCGCAATCGACACCGCGTTTCAACACTGTACCGCACCGTTGTAAACGTTGTAATTGTCCCATCTGCCAAAACACGGACCCCCCCAGCGCGTTAAGGGTTAATAAAACCCTTATTCATTATTTATTGTTATGAATGGCAAACTTGGTTACAGTTTTTTGACATAGTTTTTTCAAATATACCCCAATAAAATAATAATAACACAAAATACTAATCAGATAAATAAATGATGCTACTAATGATTAGTCGTTGAAGTGTGCGAAAGTTGAAGAAAAAAACGACACGAAACACAACATGAATGTAAATAACGGCAGAAAGCAGCAAATCTTTACACAATCAGCTCCTACAATTTGTTTTTTCTCTAAATCTTGCTTCCTAATTTATGTTTATCGAAAAAGGTTTTAACACACACGTACGCAATACTGGCCGCAGAAGCGGCAGAGAAACGTTGAGCGCCGTAAAAAAATAAAATATTGCCCGGAAAAGCGCGGGAAAATGATGAAATATGGCGGCCCCGCCGATTCGCGGCGCGTCCTTCCGATGTCATTAGCGACCGTAAATTTTATCTCGTAGTACATCTTCTGCAGAGTGTCTTGCACGATTGTTATTTACGTGCCTTTTACAACCTTGTTATTTGTTGCTAACAAGTTCATTCAAACGCTACTAATTTTAAATTGTGTGTTTTTATTGCAAGTAATAACTGGATGTGGTTTTGTATTATATTTATTTATACACTTGCATATTTTAACTTTGTATAAAACCTAAAGTTTATCGATTAAGTACTTGTTTTATGAGCGTTGCTCGTGTAAACCATCAGGTAAATCTGGTAGTTAGGTACTTAATCGGGATTTTATTAAATTTCCATGGCAGTTTTCAAAAACTATGGTCTTCATTTACGTTGCATAAAAAACTGCCGTGCGCTTAGACTACCTAAACTGTAAGATTTCGGGATTTTAAATTCGAGAATCCCTATCCTGTGGGAATATTAAAATAAAAAGTAACTTATGTGTTGCTTATTCCAGGGACTCCGCTACTTACATAACATAAGTATCCAAATCTGATCAGCCAGCCGTTTTACACACATACATACACGCACGAACGTACAAAACAGACGAACTTTTACCTTTATAATAGTAGTAGTAGTCTTCTCTCGCCTCCTTTGTTATGTGACAAAACTTTACAATATTAACATATTCGTCTAATAATATAATAACATTACCAAAGGAAATGGCCATCCAGATTTTCCACATTACCTCCATGATTTTCCACCATTCCTTACCCGAAGCACCACTCGAGCGCTCTAAGGATTATATTTACGCCGCTTAGTTTTTGTATTCATATTTACGAATACCTACAAGGGATTTCCTCGCAGCGTCAAACATCCCGGCGAGGGAGCGTTAAGTGGCTTTTCGTTTCCCGCCTTCCCTCCCAGGCCTCATTTTTATTTATTTTTCATCGTCTGGGGCTTGGCCCGATATTATATCGGTCGTTTTATTTATTTTTATTACGATATTACACACAAATACGCGGTTATTTTTATAGAATACACAATGGTAGGGTTTAAAGGTTATGGGAATGGGTTTTAAAGTCTTTGAAAACGGTTGAATATAATTGCATATTTTACGCGAAGCTCAGGATCGATTCAATTGTGTTTGTGTTTGGTTTATAGTTTGTTCAGTGGTATAATCTGTTTAGTTAGCAAAAGGTATCGGATTCAATTCCCAACGGGGTCATTGGAGGAAATGAACTTTGTGCAAAAGCTGTGCCGAACTAAAGGTACGAGTATTCACAGCAGTTACCTACAACTAGCAGGAAATCGGAATATAATTGTCATGATTCTCTGCATTTAGGTATGTTATTACTAGCTGTTGCCGGCGACTCCATCTGCGAAGAATAGAGGTATAAAAAATTGCCTACACCTATTCTCAGACCTAAATAATCATAAAAATAAAAATTGGTCAGGCCGTTCCGGAAGAGTTAAATAACAAACATTGTGACACCCGATTTTTATATATTAGATTCTTGAGTGCTTACCGTATCAGGTCAGATCGTACTTTATAAGTTATTAGTTCATAATTACTTAAATTTTCCAGGTATCCTTGGCTTACCCTATATTTGAGCTTTAGCTCGTTGCTAGTATGTGTCCAACTATCTATTATCTCGTCTATTACTAAGTAAGTCGTTGAAAGTATTCTCCTCTAAAGTATGGCTCAGTTGTAAAGATTTTAAAACCTAATTTAACAATATTTAAAGTCAACATAAAAACATCTAACAAAAATACGAAATCCTCCTAAAGCGAAGCAAAACCAGACAAAAAGCACTAAAGAACTATCGCTGTTTATACGGTGTGTTCCCAATATATATGCGAATTGGTGGGGTCAGATAAACATATAAAATAAATTGAATCGGGCAGGTTTCGCTGAGCAGGCGCGGTGTTTACTGGACCTATTCAGCCTGTAGTTTACAGGGGATGGTTCATACGATACAGTGACCAAAATAAAATTAAACGTTTTAGTTAAAGAAGTGGCAAGATTACATTTACCCCTCAACTAAAAAAACCATTAAACATGCTTAATGAGGAAGAGAGGTTTAAGTAGTATACATACAACAGATTTGCTCATGGTTTATAGACCAATTGCTGATGTATTAAAAAAAAGGAATACATGACATCATGTTTTCGTGCAAGAATACGTATAGCAAAGAGCACAAAAATTACAAAGTTTCGTATAATCTGAAATGTCACAGTGTCAACTTTGATTATTTCTACCAAGCAAGATCAAATAAGTGTTTCATATCTAGAGATTCATGGGACACATATGAATTTAAAAGGAATGTTCCTAGTTGAACACAAATGTTCCTCAAATAATAAGTATCTGTTGGTCATCATCATCACCATCCCCAATTAACGTACCTAGCCGATAAATTGATGATTTCCTATCTTTGTGACTATTTTCTTACTTTTCTACAAATAACTCTCATTAGAATAATGTCCGGGTCCTACAGATAACATAAAAAAATAAGATAAAAAAAATCCAGCTGTCCAAACTTGTTATGACAAACATTTCTGGTTCCCCAGTCTATGCACTATAACAATTTGTATCCTATTTAAACTAATAAGTCTTGTATTCTGAAAGTTTGTATGCACTTGTACCAAACACTTCTCTTTTCCTCGCGATCGCTTTCATTTCATTTCATTTATTTTATTGCAAATCACACTTATCAATAGTAGATCTTACATTCAGTTAGTCATGTGTGACACCCTGCAAGGGCACAGCAACATAGGGGGGCTTAAAACTGTCAAAGGTGATTTCACTATTCTTGGTGCTATTTTGCATAGTCCGATCCAAATCCGTGACTATTTCGTTTAGTCGCCAGCCATCAAAATGTGTCCGATCCGTCTGTTTGACCAATCAGAGCTGTATACCTTTTTGTCACCTTTCCCATTTCGGCAACAGATAAACTGATTCAGGGAGAGATCGGTATGATAAGCTATAGGTATTGTCGTCATTATTTCTATAGCTATAAAAAATAATGATTTGTTGCAGGGTTAACCGGAAAGATTTCTTCAAGATATAAATTCGCCTCATGTAGTGCTCCTGTTTGTCATGTAACCCGTTAATTTAATATGTTTTCTGTACAACAAAATATTGTACAGTGTACACATATTATTAACCAATAAATAAATAAATATCACGGGACAATTCACACCAATTGACCCAATCCCAAAGTAAGCTACAGGCAAGCTTGTGTTATGGGTACCAGGCAAACGGATAAACATACTTATTAGACAGATACATACTTAAATACATATTAAACACCCAAGACCCGAGAACAATTATTCGTATTTTTCATACAAATATCTGCCCCGACACGGGAATCTAACCCGGGACCTCAAGCTTCGTATTAAGGTTCTCTAACCACTAGGCCATCTAGTCGTCTAAAATGATTTACCAATGATTTTATAAGTAAAGATACGTAATAAATGATCACAAGACAACCGAAAAACTTGATACGAATGCTGCGGTATCACACACACATACTTATATCCTTTTGCTCCCGTTATGAAAGACATACGATAGTCCTTTTCTTCGGCGTCACGTGAGGCCAGAGACTATATTGTCGCCTTTTTACGCTTCACATAGGCATGCTATTAACTGTCTACCTCTTTTAATACATAGAATATCATTGTTTACCTCATATTATTTTTTATTCAGGTGTATCGGATCTAGGAGATCAGAATTAAATATGTCTCTTTCAAGAAAGAGCTAGCGTCTCGACTCTACCATCCCACTTCATGTCTTCGAAAAATTTTAAAATAGTACACCACTTATCAAAGATAAAAAACGTTACTAGTACACAGTACAACGTACCTTAGTAATACAATGTAACTTCCCTACCACAGAAAAAACAATAACAGGAATACAAACGTCATGCGAAATGTAAGAGCGAGAGGATAACATTGGTTTTTGAGACCTATAATTTACTAAAAGCTACAAAAATACAAAAGAATGTGTGCGCATTAATATTAGGAGTGACGAATACAGTGATTCTAGAAGGAAACTGTTCTGTGGTGCCTCACTGATGCAACAAACGCGATTGTCGTTTAGAACATAACTCTCTAACTCAAAAGTAGTCTGGTAGAGATCCCTTAAAGGATCACAGTTCGCCTTTGTATATGTATCTCAATGTTTGTCAATTTTGTGTTTCTTTATTTTGTACAGTAAAGGGTTTACATAATTATTAGAGTAAGTGGAGTAGAGCTAAGGAAAGGGTTGCCAGATGACAATTAAATAAAGGAGGGCAGATGGGTCTAAAAAGGAGGATTTTCCTTAAAAAAAAAGAACAATTAAATGAGTTTTTATAATATTTTAATTTTATTTTAATCAAATTTAGCTGAGCTGCCAATTTTCGCAAGAAGTTCTTGGTTTTCCAACAAATTATTATTTTTGAAGTTACACTGAGTTAGAATCAAAGACTTATTTAACTAACTGCACACTTAGTCTCTTGCTCTCCTTACTCCACTGAGTATTAATCAGTGAAAACACTCTTTACACAACGACGTATAGCAAAAAGGAGGACTTACAGTAAGTAAGGGAGGACGGGAGGACAAAATATGGAAAAGGAGGACGTGTCCTCCATTTGAATACCATCTGGAAACCCTAGCTAAGAGCCATATTACACTGGCGTTTTACGAACTTATTAAGCTCCAAACGCACAGACAGCGGGGGCGTTGCGGTGCGGTGGCGGTGACGGTTGTAATATTCTAACTTGTATGAACGAGTTCGCGGTATGGTACCGCACAACCGTTCATTCAAGTTACAATATTACAACCGTCACCGGCGCCACGCCGCCCCGCTATCGCTTTCAGTGCGTTTGGTGCTTTAGAGAAGATATTTTTAATAAAAATTTAGCCATAGTCTAGGCACCTCTTTCTAACCGGTATTTATCTTTAATGCTATTATTAGAGCCTGCGCAGACAGAGAGCGTTCTGGAGTTCCGAGATCCGCTTTCAGAGTTCTGTGTGCTTTCGAATGTACTGAGTCTCCTACTATAGCGCACACAGCAGGTGACTGGAACTCTCGAGCGTTCAAAACAAAGAACTCTGAACGCGGAACTCGGAACTCCAGACCGCTCTATGTCCGCGCGGGCTTTTAAGCCGCCGCTTAGGGACAACATTTTCTATCGGCTATAACTTTTGCAGTTCCCAGTCCCATCTAATCCTGACCAAAGATAATGCGATAACAGCAGTAGCAGTTATAATTTCTCAAATGCTTCCCTAATGCTCCAGTAATGGGGCGGCGCGTGGCGTCCGCGTGCCTTCTGTTTGTACTCCGGATATACCCAGCTTAGCACTTTACTGGTGTATGTTGCTATTCGGTTTTAATTACAGATTGATCCGAAAGATACGTTTGTTGATAGTGGCGGGATTAAAGGATAAATTTAATGTTGGTTTTTTGGTAGGAAGGTCAGATTTGTTCGGAAAATTTGTTTGAATAATGTTTAATTACATAAAAAGTAAGTACAGCCTACAGTATTTGCTATGGGTAGGTAATCTTAGTTAATTTAGTTAGAGACTGGACGATTTGCGATTTGAATGAAATTCGTTCAGAATCTGTGACTTTCTATCATTCTCATCTTTGTTAACTTCCAGAAATCTCTTAGTGAGATGAGCTCAGGAAATAAGGAAGGTAATTTATTATACTGTGTACCTATACGTAATCTTTGTCATCTGCTTTCCTGCAATGCACGCAAGTCACAGGGCGTGAATACAATTGGAGAGGGCGTTCCAACATCAAATAAGTAATCGGCAAAGTTCCGCAACACTTGTTAAAGGAAATGAATTTGTACAACAATAAAAACAAAAGCACCAGCACTCACTTTAATAAGAAACATTGCTTCCGATCCCTGACACCATCAAATTACAACGACGAGGGGAGGACTCACTTAAATATGAATCATTTCATTATAATGCCGTATTCAATCCGAGTAAACCTCACTTATGTTGTTATTACAACGAGGGGAGGGTACGAAAAAGTTGCGCGCGCCGTAAGCCCCGTGGAGACGCTAACTGACACTTAATACCATAGAGCGTGACCGCATTACTCTGTGATCTATGGTCCGAGAGATCTGCGTGCGCCGCTCTATCTATGAATCGCTCATTCGCATATCTATCAAGAATTGCAGGAAAAAATTGCACCAAACTATACTTCATCACGCACATGTTTGTACAATTTCCAACTTTTTCCTCATGTATTTACAAGCTTATTTCGTGTGCTTTTAGATGATATTACACCCTGCTGTTGAATTGCGCCAACATGGCATTTGCACAAGTGACTTTTGAGTCGAATATTCGATGTTTTGTTATTATTTTCATTGTTTCTGAGGGGAGACCGAGGTTTTATGGGAACAGCAAATTCGGCACGTGTCAACCGATGGAATTAGCACTAATACTTGCATTAATAAAGTGTGAAATTGCCACCGGGCGGCCTTGTTTGTTATAATTCAGAATTAGACGTTTGGTTCCCCTGAGAGGCTGAGTAAGCGAAAAAGATTTTTTATTTGCTGGCTGTGTTACCAATTAGCAGCTCTGTTTGGTTTCGGTACAAAAAGAATTAGATCGTCATCATCATCACTTCAGCTGAAAGACGTCCACTGCTGAACATAGGCCTCCCCCAAGGCTCGCGAAACAGATCGGTAGGTACATAGTACTGCTCCATCTTCATCCGACGCGTCATTGCTATCGTTATCTTCGGAGTTTCTCTGCGGGATCACATTACAAGTTATGAAATCCACGCAAGAACTGGATAATTAAATTAATTACTACCTCATAGTGAAAATATACGGATCACTCAAGTCTTAAAACAAGTTTAACTCGACAAGTTTCGAGCCAAAGCGGTAGCGCGCAGTGCGCGTTTGGCAGCCGCCGTGACGTGTGGCTCCGGGAAGAAGGGCTACGGATTAGACAGAAACATGTCGAATTAAACTCGTTTTACGACGTGAGCTGAAAGATCCGTATATTTTCACTATGAGTGAGTCTCACGGTAGTTTCATGTTTAAAGTATTACTACCTCATAGTGAAAATAAACGGATCTCTCACGTCTTAAAACGAGTTTAACTCGACATGGTTACGGGCAAATCCGTAACCCTTCTTCTTGGAGTCAGGTAAATATTCAGCGTTTTTACGGCGGTTTTTTTTGTCATTACCATTTGAGCAGAAATTATTAAAATGGATGATGCTTATAGGGTTAACTTTTTATGAAAACATAAGACAGTACCGATGCTGAATATAGTTTGATAAAATTTCGCGCGATTAGTCCTTCGGTTGTGGTAATAATCGTCGAATGTATGTATGTATGTAAAACTCTTTATTGTACGTAAAACATGAAAATTAACAGTTAACAAGAGAAACAGATGTACAAAGGCGAACTTATCCCTTAAAGGGATCTCTTCCAGTTAACCTTTGAACGATTGACAAATGACGAATAGAATAGAATAGAATGGTAATGACGTTTAACCGCGCGGTCTAAACGCTCGAATATTCACCCAGTCACACGTCACGGCGGCTGCCAAACGCGCACGCGCGACGCGTGACGTGCGACTCCAAGAAGAAGGGCTACGGATTAGCCCGTAACAAGTCGAGTTAAACTCGTTTTAAGACGTGAGTGATCCGTTTATTTTCACTATGAGTGAGTCTCACGGTAGTTTCATGTTTAAATTCTACCTACTCATATACTTATTAAAGTACTGTGTTCGTACTGTCTTTAAATCGTATCGAAGTTACTTGAGTATTAACTCAAGTAACTTCGATACGATTTAAAGACAGTACGAAGTACGAAAACAGAAGGAAAATTCTAAAGAAAGTGATTAAAATACTTGCAACTATGTACCTATTATTAACTATTGAGTTAATTAATTACATACCATACTAGCTGTGAAGCACCTAAGCAGCACCTTGAGGGTCACCTAAAATTAATTCCCAATCGTAAAAAACATTGCGACACCGCTGTGTCAATCACTGTTACCTCAGATGAGGCCTATCGAAAGATTTCTTGTACAATTTTAATTACACCACAATGTTCTTCGGTGCGGAACGCTCCTAGAAATACAGAACGTCGTACACATTCCAAACTAAAAAGTCGTAAGTTCGTTTAGAGTAGGATAAAACATAGCTCTTTTGGGTGACCAGGCTGTATTTAATTCCGTGGCTTTACGGTTACAGCGTTTTATTGATTGCCCGGGCCAGTCAGCCGCGACGCCCTGGCTGGATAAACAAGGGCGAAAAAAATAAATAAAAATAAAGATGGCCGCGCGGGCACCGCCCCCCGCTGTGTGGCGGCTACCGTTTCGAAGTGTCATTCTCCACTGTTCTAAAAGAATAAGACTGGGATGTCCGCGGTCGATCGATGTGATATCGATTGCAAGCCCTATACATATAGTAGAGACAATATGTACTAAATGAAAATACAGGTAAGAATGTTTATTTATGATGAAAAAAGTTTCTAAAAAGTTAAGAACAAACACAAAAAAATAATCTTATTAGTTCTTAAAAATACTATTGTGATACATATTATGTACATACATATGTATGAGAAGTCGATTTTAACAATACTCACAGGTGTACACACACATTTTTTTCATCTAATTTTAAGTGCTATGTACTAAAAGACAAATGAATCGGGATCTAAAATTTACGCAATACAAGCAACGGATACGTTTTGGAAGGGAGTATTATATCAGTACCTCTACCATGAGTTTACACTAGCTTACGTGACCGAACTCGCTAGCGACGGCGTAAATTATTTGTATGGAGAATTGTACAGCGCCTCTAGCGGTCACTTACGGAAGTACAATTCTCCATACAAATCATTTACGCCGTCGCTAGCGAGTACGGTCTCTGTGAACTAGTGTAAACTCATGGTAGAGGTACAGGAAGATCAAATCCACGAGGACAAAGTAACACGTGTAATGTAGAAATATTTTTTTAAAAAGACCACTAATATTACAAATGTGAAATTTTGTAAAACTGTTTGTTTCAATCAAGACCAAACGTCTTAGATCTTATCGGACTTAAAGGAAATTTTTAATTTATAAACACTCCACTTTTCCTGGAAATTTCCTGTGGGAGATCGATAAACTTATTAAGAACGCCCACTCAATAACGATTGCGTTGAGTTGAGATCTCTGTGAAATTAGAAATACCTATGTCACATCTGGTACCTACATAGTACATACATAAGTATTTTATTAACGAATTTAAGTGCGAGTTAACTCATTACATTATTTTTGCTACGGATTTTGCACAAAGTTGCGTCGTTTACCATCAGGCGATCCGTCTGCTCGTTTGCCCCCTATATCATAAAAAAAAAAAAAAAAAAAAAATATAATTATGCAGTAAGCACATAGAATCCACGGTAATTAGAATTTCATGAAGCATTACGTTAAATTACACGTAGGCACCTAATAACCGCGATTCACAAAATTTTAACCGTCAGGATAATAATAACAAGTACGTTTTAATATTTTCTCAGGCTGCTTCAAGATATTTTGTGCATATTACTTATCGATAAATCTAGTTCTTCATCGATACGCACACCAACAATCCAGTCGATTCTCTACAGCGCCGATTCTAACCGGAGCATCAAATCGTTACTTTTTTTCATCAATCGTCTTTCAATTCCAACTTTGTGATATCGTATCGATTTATTCAATTTCGGGAGCCATTCTCACCTGTCGTGTTGATCATTTCCGTTGCTCGATGCTTTTTTTTAAATCGTTTATAGGACTGGCCGATTCGACGCGCGCATTCCGAGCGTTTTTAAAGAGATTGTGTTACAGAATTTTCTCTGAGGCCTGTGTATCAGGTGCGCGTGATTGCTTTCTTTGGAGCTAATGACGCAGTTTGGTAGTAGATGGAGATGATTAATGTACTGATACATACGGAGACAACGTGTTAAAAATGTATTGTTTCGAAGTATATACGATCGAGTTATCATTCTTCACTAGCTGTTGCCCGAGACTCACTCTGCGAAGAATTCGTTTATCGCTATCCAGTCGGAACTATGTAATTTTCCGAGATAAAAGCACTCTTATCTCCTTTACCGGAACTCTATCTCTGTACCAAAAAATAATAATACTTACATCTAAATCGGTTCAGCGTTTTAAGCGTGACAGACAGACAGACACACTTTCGCATTTATAATCGTCATCATCCCAGCCTATATCCCACTGCAGGCACAGGCCTCCTCTCAGAATAAGAGGGCCTGGGCCGTAGCTCCCACGCGTGCCCAGTGCGGATCAAGAACTTCAAACACACACCATTGAATTACTTCGCAGGTGTATACAGGTTTCTTAACGATGTTTTTTTTCACCGCTTCGCATTTATAATATAAGTAAGGATTTGTGTTTACTTGCATTATTTTGTATCGTCTATGTTTGACGATGATGACCAAGAATTTTGATAGGTTTGTAGATTCCACAAGGATAATTATTTATTTCGTGTTAGGTACTCTCTCTTAGGCTGTGAGGCTCGCTCGAATAATTTACTTTCAATGACTTGGGTCCAAGGCAGTTCACGTCACCTCTATAAAGGATTATGCCCTAAAATTTGGCCAAAGTTTTCCTTTCAGTGAATTTTTACTGGAAAAATCAAAAGAAAAAAGGTTGAAACGTAATCCTGAAACTTCACTTTTACTTCGGTTGCGGTCGTCGGTTCGTTGATCATAAAGACTGTTTGTACTAGTACCTACCTTAAATACATATATGGGTGAAATTCAAAAAGTAGGACGTCTTAACGCCAGTAGTTAAACTTTGTATGAAAGTTTTCCGTCGTGACACGGCAATTGGCCATACAATTGTATGTATGTATTGTAAAGATCTTTATTGTACTTAAAAACATGAGATTTTTTTATTGAGATTGATTTATTTTTCTTTAATTTTTTATTTTATTTATTTATTTAATTTTATAGGTAAATTTTGTATTACAACGGAACTTGTTCCAGTCAGTCGTTTTGTATGGTAAGTATTAATTAACAAAGGCCAACATTAGGTAGCCACTATATAAAATGGATAATTATATGAGATATTTACAATACAATACAATACAATACAATACAATGACTCTTTATTGTACACCAGGAATAGTAAGCAATACAGAAAACAGGTACACAGAGAGAAAGTTACAAGGTAAGCAATAGGCGGCCTTATCGCTTAAGAGCGATCTCTTCCAGGCAACCCTTTAACAGAAAGAAGGAAGGACTAGTTTACAGCAGGTGGTGCATCAACAGTGGATCAGAAAACTAAAACGCAACAAAAACAGTACATCTACTCATACATATATCGTACATATAATAGGTACACGTCTAAAACAAATATAAGCATTGGGATAAACAGCCACATATAAATAAATAAACTATAACAAAGCTAATTATTACAAGAAGACAGATAGTAGGTACACCTTAAGCATAGATTTAAAGATTGACAGAGATTTTGCCCGTCGTAAGTCAATCGGCAAGGCATTCCACAACCGAATAGCCTGGACAGAACAGACATAGAATTTGGAGTTAGAGAGAGGCACGGTAAGGAGAAAGTTCTGAGAGCATCGAATAGAAGTTACGTAGCTAAACCGCTCTTTGAGGTAGCGAGGAGTTGCAGGGTTAAAGAGAATGCCGTAAAGAAATTGGAGAACATAAGAGATACGGCGAAGGCGGATTGGGAGCCACTTGAGCTGTGATCGAAAATTAGAGACATGATCGAACTTACGCAGACCAAAAATAAACCGAATGCACAGATTTTGAATTCGCTCAAGTTTATTAAGCTGCTC
Organism: Archips crataeganus; assembly: GCA_947859365.1. Classification (NCBI taxonomy): domain Eukaryota; kingdom Metazoa; phylum Arthropoda; class Insecta; order Lepidoptera; family Tortricidae; genus Archips; species Archips crataeganus. The sequence goes on along the minus strand of OX402052.1, from coordinate 17,008,156 downwards.
TTCTAAGAGATCGGGATAGCAAATGTCAGCATAGTCGAATATAGGGTGCAGCAATGTTTGAGCAAGCGCAACCTTGGTAGCAAAAGGTAGGAAATTCTGAAGCCGTCTTAAAGATCCCACCGCAGCAAACACCTTCCTGCTCACCTCGCACACATGAGGAGACCATGAGAGAGTGCGGTCTAAAATAACACCCAGGCTCTTGACCTGATGCGCAAATGGTATTAGTACTCCGTCGAAAAGCACCGGTGGCAGAGATGCAAAGTCGACTCTTGGGACAAGTTTCAAGCTACCAATAACAATGACCTGGGTCTTTGTCGGGTTAACAATCAGGCCAAATCGTTGGCTCCATTTCAAAATCTTCTTTAGATCCAAGTTAACAGACTCGATAACCAACGGAAGATCGCCAATCACACCCTGAGAGTAGGTTTGTAGGTCATCAGCATAAAGGTGATACGAAGAAAGAAGATTACGAGAAATAGAATCTATAAAAATAGAGAATAATAATGGAGATAGCACTCCACCTTGTGGTACACCAGCAAGAGTGTTGCACCAGGAAGATCGAGAATCTTCCGCCTTTATTCTTTGCCAACGACCCACTAAGTAACTACGAAACCATTCAATAACCGCAGGAGATATGTTAAGAGAGCGTAAAATTCCAAGCATAATGTCGAAATCAACAGTGTTGAAAGCATTGCTGAAATCTAATAGAGTTAAAACAGTGAGTTTTCTATTATCCATACCCATTCGGGTGCCATCGGGTTCGGGTGTGTCATTTTACTTAGGTATTTCAATAATTTCTTGGTTGGTTTCTTGGTTTCTTGGTTGACGGATCATATAGGTACGTTTCCAATTAGTTACCACTGATTATAAAATACCTAAATCCAAAATTAAAGTTCCCATACAATTAGGGCACTTAACCGTCTCCGTGAGGGGTATATCAATTCAGTATTTAGCACGTCATTCGGCCCAGTTTGTGTGAAACACTTTTTTAACGCCGCTATTAATTGGGGTGCGCAGGAGTGGCCCTGCGGCGAGCCCGCGCAGTATGGGGGATGCGTGTATAGATTCCAAATTAGAATTTGTTTGAATTTAAAATATAAAGAAACGGCTACATCACTTGGGAGCTCGCTGATGATAAAATAGCTGAAAATATTAATGTAGACATTTGGTAAACGTAAATGATATAAATATGTGGTATTTGACAGTATTAACAAATCGAAACATCAGCCATTTTTGATCACATCTACGGAGCTAGTAAGGTTCTTCGGTTCATACTTAAGAGGCCAGTCTTATCGCCAAAAACGCGCTGCGGCAGAACGCGATGAATTAACGAATACATTCAAACAATAAACATTATAACAACCAAAGAGCCACTTGCACTGTCCAGGGTTAAAAAAATTAAATCGTTAACCCTGGGTTAAAGATAACAGTCTCATACATTTTGACACTTATTAGCCCTGGATTAGCACTTAACTCGGAGTTACATAGTTAACACAGGTCTGTGAAAGCCAGCCTAAGTATAATATAACAAACGAGTAAGAAACTCATGAATGGCTTTATCAATCAATGAATAAACTAATGAATATTTTACCAAAGGGCACAAATCAAACAAGTCAATGGAACGGAAACGCTGATGGGCCATAGGCCAGCAGAAATATAGGGCACTAGATAAAGCTACTGCATTTAGACTGCACTTTAACACTTTCCAATAAAGTATACAAAGCGCTTGAATAAATACTTGGTATCTTGGTAGAAAATTGTTTTATTTTGCCGCCTGTTTATTTGGCAGATTAATCATATTATGGGTTATTAAGTTATTGATAAAGATTTATGCTTGAACTGGACATAAAGCCAATATGAGACGCAAACCACAGAAATATAATCTGTTACAAATTTAAAGAACGAATCTTTTAGCGATGCATTTAAATGAAAATATTTACACAGCAGAGAATCTACTTTTATAAAATATATCTACTTATACTACTATTATCGATCTAGGGGATAAGCCCTGGATGAGACTAATAATCTTATTAAAACGACTTACGATGTATTTTGCTGTTGCAATTAACCCTTCACAAGGCAAGTCACCGACAATCGATCATCCAACATTGTTTAATGATTGTTTTAATAAAAATAAAAGACGGTAGCTGGTATCATTAATCAAACCATAATTAACACGTTGCAAAACATGTTCGCATTCCTCTCAATTAACAAGAAGATCTATAAAGATAATATGCAAATCTTGGGGTCCACCATCATTCTTTAACACCTTTAAACACACCGTCCTTTTCACACAATCCAATTCTACATAAATCTTATCCTTTCTGGCTAAAAATATTTTTGACAACGCCTCGGAGCCATCTTTGGTTACACGCATTATTTCGACAAGAGTTTATCTCTTTCACACCTGGACCGACTACCATAACCTTTCGCTCTTTTTTCAGCAATAATGTTTCTCAAATAAATACGAATGAATTTCTCTTAATATTTATTCGGAGGAGCGCAATGAAGTCGTTATTTTCGGCAGAAATTAATCGAATTGATTTCTTGTTTTTCTCCGTCGAGTAGAATGTAATTATTTCATTATTTAACACTTCGGGTGAAGTTAATGGAAATCGACCTACATTTTACATGCGGTTTGTAATTTTTGTTTTATTTGGTAATTATATTAACAACGGCACATTACTTTTTATGGCTCGGTCATTACACTTCCATGTTCACATTTAATGTGGGTGTGCTAATTTTATTATCTCGATTTGTAAGGAATTACTTTTTTAATTAAACTTTACTTTTATCGCCATTGTAATCTGTATGTATGGTTACCATTTTTGTTTACAGTTAGATCAAGGTACGTTTTTCTGTTTGAGTTTATTTGACCTCTTCGTCCCAGAAATAAAGAACATTCTCACTCGCCTTCAAGATTTAACAACTATCATGTCCATTATATCTAGGTACCTTAATTCTACTGTAGCTTCTATCTATGAAATTGATGTCATGAAAAAATTTTTGTTCGAGGAAGCTGACAGCTCTTTGGTCGCATGTGACGTCGACTACCCATTTTGCTTCCTTACAGAGCCTCATGGCGCTAGAACCCCACGGACCAAGGGTCTTGACTCCAAATGGGACAAAGCCGTTTTTTAGGGTTCCGTAGTCAACTAGGAACCCTTATAGTTTCGCCATGTCTGTCCGTCTGTCTGTCTGTCTGTCTGTCTGTCCGCGGCTAAGCTCAGAGACTGTTAGTACTAGAAAGCTGTAATTTGGCATGAATATATATATCACTCACGCCGACAAAGTGATTGAATAAAAAAAAGTAAAAAAAATTTTTTTAGGGTACCTCCCATAGACGTAAAGTGGGGGTGATTTTTTTTTTCTCGGCTAACCCTATAGTGTGGGGTATCGTTGGATAGGTCTATTAAAACCATTGCGGGGTTCCTAACATGATTTTTCTATTCAGTGATATGTTTGCGAAATATTCAACTTTAAAGTGAAAATTTTCATTAAAATCGGCCGTCCCCCCCCTTTAAAATCTAAACTGTTGGGTGGAAAAATTTGAAAAAATTCAGAATGGTAGTAAATATATCAAATTTACTAGGAAAATTATAGCGGCTAAGATTGCTTGGAAATTATTTGTAGTTTAAGAGTAAATAGTAGCCTAAGGTATAAAACATACCTAAACTTGGATGATTCCGTACACATACGAAATCCTTAGAAAAATATTACTTGATCTTTTCGTAATGGCTACGGAACCCTACCTTGGGCGTGTCCGACACGCTCTTGGCCGGTTTTATTTTTTATTTTACTTTGGTGATAATAAAGAGCATTCAAACGCTTGTTTATCACACGCAAACTTACCTTGGTCGTAAAAAAAAATATTATCAGATCAGTCGGAAAACAACCAGCGTTGGATTGAAAAAACATTAATCTGCAAACGTTGATCAAATCATCTATCCTCATGGGTGCATTTCGACGATCCACTTTCCGATGTCAACATTCCAAAACCATTCTTCCAAAATGGCTTTAGTGTTATTATATCTGCTAATCTGCTATGGAAATAATACACCGTGAAATTTTAGTGGTTGTTTTCCCGAAACGAGGTGTTTTAGTATCGATTGTATAATCGATTTATAATTACTATTTTGACTAGAGTCAAAAATCCAATTGTGAAAAACGAAAGTCAAAAATGACCGCAAACCAATAGTAACGCTTCGTTGGTACCTAACCTATCGTACGATCGTACGCTACTTGTACCAACGAAGCGTTACTGTTGGTTTGCGGTCATTTTCGACTTTCGTTTTTCACAATTGGATTTTTGACTCTAGTCAAAATAGTAATTATAAATCGATTGTACAATAGAAACTAAATCACCTCGTTTCGGGAAAACAACCACTAAAATTTCACGGTGTATAAATTCAGTACAGTCGATGAAAGTGAATCACGTCACGTACTAGGGTGAACCCTTTTCATTGCAAATGACATGTTGACATTCCATACATCTGCCGAAGAAATCATCGTGAAATTGGTTGTGAAAAGGTTCCACCCTGGCAGGTACGCGATTCAGTTTCCCTAACTATCGCGCCGCGTTATCTGCGATTCATTAGTTTTGACTGTAGATCCCTTCTCTTATCAGGACCTATAATAGCTTTAGTCTAAATCTAGGCCGACGTTAATGAATGGCACTCGGCGGACGATAGCGCAGCTGTTTTCAATGAGCCAACAATTACTGCACTCAATCGGATGCACTAATTACAACATTTTGTTACTCGACAATTAAATCGGGATGGTGGTAAGCAGCGTTTAAGTGGTAATTGTTTATCGATTTTAATGTTTTAATTTAATTATTTGTGCTTTTGTTTATGATCGTGTGAAATGAAATCGAACTTGTCGAAGTTTTCGCGCGAGTCGATAATTCCTATCCGTTATTATTTATTAGGTATTATTCGTTTCGAATTTTATTTACATTTGAAATTTACCAAGGGCACTATAGTGACGGAAATAATGTGAGTGAAGATCCCAATCCCATTGATCCCGCGTTTCCCACGCCCCAAGGCCTCTCATTCTGAAAGGAAGCCAGTGCCAGTGATAAATCAAAATTAATTAAGTAATTGATAATTTAAAAACGGAATTATTCTGTTTTGATAAAAAAAACATGAAATATTTATTTAATTCTAACTGAGTCGCCTGTGAAAAAAATAAGATTTTCTTAAAAATGACCATACTTACTTTGAAACATTTTTTAGCGACGCTACTTATGATTATAGGTACAAGCAACAGCTCTATATGTATATATTAAAGTTGTATTAAATATCTCGTAATTTTTACTTATATACTTTCATTCTTTTTTTTTCGGCAAATAAAGGCTTTTCTGAAAATAGTAGCTTTGCAGATAGTATGTTCTTGTTTAAAGTTTCAGTCATTTATCTAGAATGTATTTACTGGGCTGTGATTAAGTACTGCATAGCGCAGACCTGCGTAGACGCATGCTCCCGCTATCAAACATAGGTTATCGATCGCTGTCACTATATCCCAACTGCATCCGCTCGCACTGATAAGCCTACAATGAATGGAAATTATCTATGTTATTCTGTCTAACGATTGCTGCTCAGAGCAATGAAAACTTTTTTATTTTACTTTTTTAAATACCTAAATATTTTTTTTTCAAATGGGTAGGTAATTATGTTCATTGAGCGTGATTGATTGCATTTTAATCAAACCTACCGAAAGTAGGTGGGATAAAGTCTGCAAGATGCAGAGTTAAATAAAAGCTTCTGAAAATGGAAGAGTCGTTGATTTTTTAACTAAAAAACCGGCCAAGAGTGTGTCGGACACGCCCAAGATAGGGTTCCGTAGAAGGTACGAAAAAATCTCTGCATATTTACGTGGTTGTTTTGGTCCCAACTCCCGCGGTCGGCGGTACAGCACCATCTATCGGCGAATTGGGTAACTAATCTACTGTAATCTACTAGAACTAGTATGTATGTTGATTGTTTTTCAGATGTAATATATTTTTTTTATTTGAAAGAAGATACTGTTAGTGTGATCTTATCTTAAAGAAAAAAAATGCTTACAATATCGGTTAAATTACAATCTTAGTTTAGAAATATTTTTTTACAAAAACTTAAAAACTACCCAACTGACCCAAGTTTTTATTAAGTTTAACTTACGTTATTTTTTTCATATTTTTTAGACGTGCTGTTCAAAAGTTAGAGGGGGGACACATTATTTTGAACTTTCGGGGTGAATATCTCCGAAAATATTCACTTTATCAAAAAATGGTTTTAGCAAACCCCTATTTATTTTTAAATACCTATCCAATGATACCCCACACTATAGGGTTAGTCGAGAAAAAAAAAACCCCCACTTTACGTCTATGGGAGGTACCCTAAAAAAATTTTTTTTAGTTTTTTTTTATAATCACTTTGTCGGCGTGACTGATATATATATTCATGCCAAATTACAGCTTTCTAGTACTAACAGCCTCTGAGCTTAGCCGCGGACGGACAGACAGACAGACGGACAGACATGGCGAAACTATAAGGGTTCCTAGTTGACTACGGAACCCTAAAAATGAACTACATACTACCTAATAATACATGCAATAACCTAAGAATTGCAGAAGCAATGCTGGTCTTTAGAAATAGAAAACGGAAAAGATGAAGAACATTCGGGCTTCTCTATTAAAACTTGTTTGAAAAGTAATTTGAAGTGAAGCTCAGTTTAGTAGTCACAAAATGAAAAAAAAATAGTTTAAAAAAAAGGGATTTGTATAACGAGATTACCCGTATAGTTTGTATGACTAACTTTTGGTATACAAAAGATGCGATCGTGATTTTGTTTTCATTAAGCCTTTAATTCATGTAATTTTTTTAGGGTTCCGTACCCAGAGGGTAAAAACAGGACCCTATTACTGAGGCTCCGCTGTCCGTCCGTCTGTCCGTCTGTCCTTCCGTCCATCCGTCCGTCTGTTCATGAGATACCAGACTGTATCTCGTGAACCGTGATAGCTAGACAGTTGAATTTTCACAGATGATGTATTTCGGTTGCCGCTATAACAACAAATTCTAAAAAACAGAATTAAATAAATATATCCCAAACAACAAACCTGATTTTTTGCTCTTTTTTGCTCGATATTGATAACAGTAACAGGTAGAAGCTTGAAATATTCACAGAATATTTAGTAATATATTTAGTTTAAAAAAAAATTAAATAAAATAAATATTTAAGGGGGGCTCCCATACAACAAAAGTGTTTTTTTTTGCCGTTTTTATATATAACTAAGCGGACCCGACAGACGTTGTCCTGCATGAACCTAGATACCGACTGCAGCGCCATCTGCCGGGCTGATTTGTGAATCTAAACCATCCAGGGCGCCACCCAAACGCATACAAAAAAATTCATTCAAATCGGTCCAGCCGTTTAGGAGAAGTTCAGTGACATACACACGTACTGTAAAATGATATATATAAAGATGGTACGGAACCCTTTGTGCGCGAGTGCGACTCGCACTTGGCCGGTTTTTTTTAAATCAACTCAAAAACCCATCAATCTGAAACTATTAAATCTAGATTTTTTTTCAGCGTCTATCTATTAGTAAGCAACCCGACAGGACGGCAATATCATCGACGCTAAAAACTAAATAGATAAATTTTAAGTAAACTCCTTGTTCCCATTTAGCAAGCTTCACATAATAAACCTAATATGCTGTAAACTGAAACATAATACGGTCCATAAAGTCCATTTATCTGCCATTATATTTCACTACTGCCTACTATCGCAAGCGCGTAAATCAGGCCGTCCATTTCTGTCCTCGGGCGATTTTTGATCTGCCTCAGTCGCTTAAGTTATGTGTCCCTAGTGCCCAGGCAACCCTGATCTGTGTATGTGGATGTAGGTAGGTACGAGTGAAATGTAGAACTTTGTTTATAGTCAGTATTCTGGGAAAGCATGGAGAATGAACTGGAAATGGAGAAGCCGCTTATTATCACATAATTATCACATTTTTGGCACCAAATCATCATCGTTGTCCCAGCCTGTAAACGTCTCACTCCAGGGCAGGGCAGGCAGGGCAGGTTACGGCAGGGCAGGGCGTCCTCACACGTCCTCACAGAATGGGAAGGCCTGGGCCCTAATTTCCACGCAATTTTTGTATTCAAAATCACGAGTAGGAACCTACTAGGTATTCATTTTCATAAAGAAAAAGTGTGTCCTTATTTTTTCTCTTTCTTGTGTCTTATTTCGTGAGTTGTTGACATTTATCCATGCAGTTAATTATATTTCATCACTAAGTTGACAAGAAAAAAATGTATGGAAAATTAGGAACTATTTTCGTAATTATGAAAATCACTAGCGCTCTTGAGTCTGAGTAAAATAAACCCAAAACTTACTTTCTTCTAAAAAAAAGTAGCAGGTACAATTTCAATTGAAAATGACCTGATCCAGCCAGGATGGCATTGACTTCAAACTTACTATTTCCACCGTGTATAGGTACATACTCGTGCACGTTTTTCAAAATTCTTTTTTTTTCTGAGCAGCCGTGCATAAATGAAGAGCTGACGTAAGTAGTAAATCAGTAAGTAAATCGTAGCCATTATTGTACAATAACTCCGATGCCGCCGAAATTTATCTCGGAAATTGCCAATAAAACATGATTCACGACCATGAATACCTACATACCTATCTAGTTTTATTGTTACCATTCGTAGTGCGAAATCTATTACTCATCGAAATTATATACAATAGGTAGCTAAAGGCCTTATTGGTATATTTCAAACTAAATACAAACTGAAACATAGATGCACAGAAAAAACCCCAGAAAAAAGACCAATGCTGGGAATCGAACCCAGGTCCTCAGCGTTCCGTGCTGCGTGCTTACCCCACACCATCACTGGTCTAGAAGTTAGCGACGAATCTTTCCCATACATCGTACACTTCAGTCTGTTATAATCACATTTAGGCAGTGATAAAGCGCATCTATGTTATGCCCTCTACCGAGAGACTTCAACACTCCTTCGGAGCTACCCGCTCACCTGGACCAAGAGATGGCGCTACTAGGCCAACTTTTACAAGTTAAGTATGAGTATCTTTTTCTATTTATTTTTTTATTTTCTGCAACTTCATTTTTTTTATTACTTTTACGGTCATCCCGTGAAACCATATATTTCAAACTAAATACAAACTGAAACATAGATGCACAGAAAAAAACCCAGAAAAAAGACCAATGCTGGGAATCGAACCCAGGTCCTCAGCGTTCCGTGCTGCGTGCTTACCCCTACACCATCACTGGTCTAGAAGTTAGCGACGAATCTTTCCCATACATCGTACACTTCAGTCTGTTATAATCACATTTAGGCAGTGATAAAGCGCATCTATGTTATGCCCTCTACCGAGAGACTTCAACACTCCTTCGGCCTTATTGGTACTTTATAATATGATCGCTAATTTCAGTAAAAAACATAGAAATTTAACGTTTCAGTACACCTACTTAATTCAGATAAAAAATTTTTTGATCAGTGATTCATCCATTCATCCCAGCCTATACAGGGTTATTTGTAATTCACTGACATCCTCTTAACCCTGAATTCCTATCACTCAAACAAATGTTTTTTATTTTACGACTTTTTAAAATGAAGCACTTTTTTCCCATACAAATACACAGAGTATCGTAAAAATATAAGAGGTAATCTCAAATTTTCAAAACGTTTTACACCAAAATATTAAGTTATGACAAAAGCCGTAAAACAAAAAACATTTGTTTAAGTGGTAGGAGTTTAGGTTTAAATGATGCTAGTGAATTACAAATAACCACCGTGCAGGGCACAGGCCTCCATTCGAAATGAGTGAATCACAACACATGATTGAATTGCAGGTGTGTGCAAGTTTCCTCACACACAACATCACGTCAGATCAGTGATCGTAACATAAATTTTAACTTAACCCCTAAACATTTTGTTGGCTGTGGTTTGTCTTTAATTTTGTGTCTTTTGTGTATATCTTAGTAAATATTTCCTTTAAAAAGTCTGTTTTACTCCATTAGGGGTAAGTACTTAATTACATTACTCCCGGGTAGGCGACCTCTAAGCCTGGACAAACATACATATCCCTTGTAGCTTGAACCCATTTTACAGGTCACAAAAATAAATTATACGCGTCATTTTTCCATTTACTGACCAATAAAATAATAATTTAATAAAAGTCACGCTAATTAGTCCCAGATAAGATTATAGGCGTTAATATAATTATTTCCAACGCAAAAGAGGCAAACAATACAACGTTAAAACTGCATTTAAAATTATCATCACCAATGCGTATCTGGAAGGGTGTCAGTCAACAGCTTTTACTCAATGTCAAAGGAACGATTCTTTGCCTACAATTTATAAATTGAAAAACAACAACTAGTACAAGTAATAATTAGGCAATGGTCGGCAAGGAAAACAAGCGATAGCGGCCATCGTGAATATCGTGATCTATTATTGTAACGTTCAAAACAAGGAGGGAGTAAAGGTTGCGCGATAAAAAATGTATTAATTTGCTGGCGACAAAGTGGTGATTATAACGCGGTTGATACAAAAGTAACGCTTGTACTTAAGAATTAAACTTGACAATTATTTACTCAGTAATTCTTGTAAAAACTGCAAGTAATTCAAAGTCAAATTATTTTTATTCAATTTAAGCACTTATAAAATGTCGAATAATCTTTCTCTGGTTCGAAAAAACCCTGTTGAGAAGATTCCGGCAAGAAACTCCACTATGTTATTAATTACGTACGCTTATAGTATCACACAAAACTATTTTTTTAAGCCATAACTGTTTTGTGTATGGGTAAAATTTGTTTTAGATACTTCTGTGCTTGGAGCAATCACGTCATACCTACCCGTAAAAATCTGCCTCTATATTTTTTCACGTGAAAATGCCATTTAAATTGGTGAACAACTGTGCTGAATTCAAAATAAGAGCTCTACTAAGTAGATGGAAATATATAATTAGCTGTCATCTTGTCGCAATAAACCACTTTTCAATGAAATTTCAAAGAAAGAAAGGCATTTGTTCACTTTCACAAGAAGACACACAAATACAAGAAAATACACAAAAATACAAACAAGATAAATAAAAATAAATAAATGTACAATTTTGGTATCCCCGCAAAAGTGAAACGGTCGCTGTGAATGGTGATTACCATTAGGTGATGTGATTAAAAATTCGGATCCCTTTGTAAAACCTGTGTTTTGTGAAGTAAGAACCGAGAAGCCATCAAATAGGGGGTAAAAATGGTAGAAAAGAGTTTTTAAAGGGGGCTATCTTTTTTAGTTCATATGAACGTTAAAAAGTTTATAAACCAACGATTTCATCTGACGAAGGAAGCCAGCTAGCAGAACTATATAATAACATTTTATTATATTTAGTAGTAACGTAAAACGGGGTGGCTTTGATAACACTGAGGCTACTTCATTTTAAAATTGCTATAAAATCGATATCGTCCGAACGGGGTGTGATTTAGACATGTAAACCTAAAAAAGATCGATGCAGACATCGACTGGAAGTTGTGAATTGGAATAAAATGAATAAATTTGTCGTGAAACTAATTTCTAATGTCGCTCCAGCAGTTCAGAGTCACCCCGCTTCAAGAAACATTAGTTTGTACCACAAATAACGTTGTTTTAAGATCACGCCGCAACGGCAATAGCAGCAATAGGCCTGTCAAATGCAAGCAATCGATCAAAGCATTACGCTGCCAAACAGACTATTTTCTTGAGCAATCATACCTTTATATTTATACGATTGTGTATGTCAACGACAAATACTTACACTTGAGCTACTTTCTCCACCACGCTGCTCTACGTCTATGTACTGGTACTTACACGATGATTTTTAATTGGTGATCAGGAGTTCAAAATATTAATCCCTAGCCAAAATGGAATATAATACATGAGGTCTCAAGCAATTAAGTATCTGTTTAGTGAAAAAAAAAACGTTTTTCTTATTATCTTTGTCCACCTACCGAATACATGGTCATCCTACATCTGTTGACTTAAGTAGTTTCGTCAAATGTCATCGCTTTTGCGGGGAATTTGATAAGTCTCACATCAAAATTTGTTCAAGGAACTGACTTTTCAAAGAGGTTTTAGGCTCATAGACTAAATCGTGTAGGGTAACAATGATTTTAGTCAGAAAATGGTTTTCCATTATAATCATTATTTAAAAAAATAGACGTTTTATTTAACGTGATTGCGACTTAAACGGGCCGCCGCCGAATACAGATCTAGAAAAACTGGTTCCTGATCACCGATTAAAAATCATCGTGTAGATCTAAAATCATTGAAACAGCCCTAGACGCTCGATCGTCTAATAAGTTAGTTTTTTTAAATTAATATCATTATTATTTCAACCGAAAGACACTGCTGAACATGCCTCCCCCAAGGTTCGCTAAACAGACAGGTTCTGTGCCATCCGTATCCAACACGTTACCGCAACCTTAACCAGATCGTCGTTCCATCTTGTTAGAGGCTAACAAATATCCGTTAGTAAAAATGGCATTGTTCATTAGAGGACAATTTTTTCAGTGTCCAGCAGAAGACGGTTTTAAAATATAAAAAATAATTCTATATATCGGCCAATGAATGCCAATAATAGGGATGTTGACACCACCAATTTTCCCATAGAGTTTGAATGGCAATATGATGTCACTTGTTCGCCAACTCAATGAACTAACTATTTTTGAAGTGAAACTTCTAATGTTACTTCCAACAAGCGTTGCGTTAAATGCGTTGCGTTAAATACGCAACGCAATGCAACGCAACGCAAGTTGACGTTTACGAGACGTTTGTGAGAGGGTTGTGGTGAGGGGGGGTGAGGTGAGGGGGATTAGTGGTGAGAGGGGTGGGGGGTGGGGGGTGGGGGATTCAAAGTGGGTATGAAAATTAATTGATTTTACCGTAGGATGCACCGTTTTCAAGATATTTGACAAAAACTCCTGGGGTTGGGATGGGGGGGGATGAGGGGGGAGAGGTGCGGGAGTTTCAAAGGGGGGATGAAAATTTCATTGATTTTGCCGTAGCATGCACCGTTTTCAAGATATTTGTCAAAAACACCGGTTCTCGTCCGATCACCGAAGTTAAGCAACGTCGGGCGCGGTCAGTACTTGGATGGGTGACCGCCTGGTTTTATTTTTATTATGAAGTTTCACTTCATCCGCGCGGAGGGACTCCACGCACTATTTTTTGTTTTAAAGCACCAAAAAATTTAATTTTTAAGTTAGTCGAAAATTTATCTGGTTTTCAGGGCTAAAATTAAACGTTTTTTTTACTGGAGTCGTGTCTTCGAATTATTTTTTAATGGCGTCAACATCCCTATTGGCCAGGAAATCATTGACTGATGCCCAGGGTGCACCGGCCCTGGTACTGTGACCTACGGATCCAGAAGGAAACCGTAATTCTTGGGCACACGAGGTTACCCCGACACGCACCACTCAGATCACGTGAGACATGAGAATATTTATCATTAAGTATAATTTCTGCATGCGCTCATAACAAATCTGCTCCTTGCATATGCAGTTCGGTGGAAAGGTAGTGAGAATAACATGGAAGACCGGGTGCGGCGGTCGGGGCAGCGCAGAAATATGCTTGAGAGGAGGGCATATACATACATATGGATATGGAGGTCTATCCCCTAATACACATAATATTATTATTATATCTTATCTATCAGCCATGTCTGGACTGAAATCGGGTGCAGTTTATGTACGACCAAGCACGACGACCCAGGCGCAGTGGAGGTCAAATATACGTTTACACTTAACTACCTCGTCGCTGTCACTTTACATTTGTTTGAACTTTACGTGTAGTAGGTACTGTAGTAATAGTCAGAAGGCATATAGTAACAAGATACTAAAGTGTAAAGACGTCTGTAACCTCGACTGTATGACAGTTAATTGTACAGAAACGGGCGAGGGTCGGTCAAGGAAGTAACCAACGGGTAAAAACATAAAAGACCGACCTAAACACCCCCAGTGCCCAGCGGGAGAATGCATGCTCCTCTCCCGGCCTTCCAGCAAATGGCTGAGGCAGGACACTGTGGGTAGATTAAGTCCCCTCCCTACCCCTCCCCTCCTCAAAATTTAAAGCACACGTTTTTTGTTTTGATAACCAATAGAGAAGGGGACTTGTGACCGGGTTTTTTAGTCCGTGCAAGTCGGACACTGTCTGGGCCCTCCATTCCCAGTTCGTCCGAAGGGATTTTTCCCGAGCACAAGTCACCCTTCCAATCCTTAAAGTAAAAAACAGCAAAGACTTCGCGTCTTTGGCCCCTCTGGCGACTCATTCAAAAAAAAAAAAAAAAGACTGTATGACAGTAATGCTCGACCTCATGCCCTCACGTAATTTGCCATAAGGGCACGAATTATCAAGTCATACACTGTTGTCGTTCATTCCGAGTCGACAATTCCAGGTCGTATATTAATCGCACCCCATAAATCTTTTCTAAGGCTGGCATAAATTTATTTTGACTAGCTGTTGCCTGCGACTTCGACCGCGAAGAATAGGGGTATAAAAATAGCCTACGACCTTTTTCAAGCCGTTTCTGAGGAGTTCGATAACAAACACCGTGACACGAGATTTTTTATATATTAGAAAGATTAGATTTACCTACCTTTGAAGGTTCAGGTTAAGTACTTAGGTCGTCTTTCAAAAATGTACTTCTTGGCTCAGTACCTCTACCATGAGTTTACACTAGTTTACGTGACCGTACTCGCTAGCGACGGCGTAAATTATTTGTATGGAGAATTGTACAGCGCCTCTAGCGGTTACTTACGGAAGTACAATTCTCCGTACAAATCATTTACCAACTCATGGTAGAGGTACAGTTCACAGTGACCGTACACGCTAGCGACAGCGTAAATGATTTGTATGGAGAATTATACTTCCGTAAGTGACCGCTAGAGGCGCTGTACAATTCTCCATACAAATAATTTACGCCGTCACGTAAACTAGTGTAAACTCATGGTAGAGGTACAGTACCTCTACCATGAGTTTACACTAGTTTACGTGACCGTACTCGCTAGCGACGGCGGCGCCTCTAGCGGTCACTTACGGAAGTACAATTCTCCATACTAAATCATTTACGCCGTCGCTAGCGAGTACGGTCACTGTAAACTAGTGTAAACTCATGGTAGAGGTACAGGTTTTAGTTTCATTTGTATTTACGCGCTCAATAACGTTAATTTCAACGAACGCTGTTACACACCCAAGCAACTGATACGTGGGTTATCAAAAAAGTTAGTAATAAATGAAAGAACATTCTTTTTTCAAGTAACCGCCGCTGATAATTGTTTATTGAATATTAATATCTCTTTCGACGCAATTAAAATGGGGTCGTTTTGTAGATCATATTGAGGTCGTTTCAATGAGATAAAATTCAATTCTTTGAACATGAACACGCACTGATTAATGATATTATCATCACTCATGGGTGTTGAATGAGATACCGAATCACTTAACGCGTTAGAACTTTTGAATTATTTCAGTCGAGCATAAAATTCCGGCCAGCATTCTTTTCTATCGTTATGTTACGTTGCTATTTGAACGATGATGCAATTGATGCATGCATCGACTAAAATAAGATTGGAAATGAAAGTATTACGGGCCATTAAAAAACATTTTTAGGCGTGATGCTTTGTAAAAGCACAATAAACTGTATTCGTGCTCGTTCGTTCTCTTGTACAAATGTGTGTGATCGTCGATCGCCAAAAGTAATCTTTCAGATAACCAACCCCAACTTTGTGCCACAAAATTTAAAAACGAAAACATAAGTTTACATACACCAAGCTTGAATATGCAAAGCATCGCTGCAGTACCCTGGTAAATAAATAAATAGACACACTAACACCTCTTCACGCGCCGCGCATACTTACGATGCTACAACAATGAATGGCTCGCCAACCAAAGCACTTTATACTCTAAAGTAGGTACAATAAGGTGGTACACTGCGGTTTATGGTAACGTCGTGTGGACTTCCTAGTCGAGGCATGTAATCCTAAATAAGAAGCCTTCTTGGTGATTTGTGGCACTTGTTATTTCTCCATTGTGCTCGCTACTGACAGCGTTAATATACCCCGTAACATTGTTGCCGCTGTTTTAATTTATTTGGAAGGTGCGAATGCTGAGTAGGTAAAGATATGTGGCGTCGATGTGTGTAGTTTGTCTTTGAAATTTTGTATTATGATATGATGTGGAGGTTGGTAGAGGTGGTGTGACATAAGGACGGGTACTTCGTGAACTAGGTGCCTGTACCAACATAATAGTACCTACTGTAGGAAAAAAAAATAAAAGGAATCTATCTACAAACTGTACACTATTTATTTCAACCAAAAAAAAAAATTAACCAATTTGAACCATAAAAAATTAACCAATTAACCAAAAAAATTTAAATGAATAATGCCGAAACAAATGAACGACGGGCTTTGCGTCTTTTGGAATCTTGAAAAAAATACGAAAAAGAAATATGTACACATAAAACCTAACTAAAAACTGTTGGAGAAGGGCCCCACTCGTCAACTTACAAAATGTATATAAAAAAGGCAGAAAATATGATATAAAAATTACACACAAATTTTAAAGATGGAACGCCGAATAAAATGAAATAAAATGTTTATCGCTTAGCTAGCTGGCTTTTGATGAATTTCCCAACTTGAAAGAAGTGAGTAGGTTTGGGGTAAAGGTGGAACTGTAAAAGAAATATAAACTGGTAGGAAATAGGCACAGTACGGAAAGAGAAGCGGTGGATATGGAAAAAGATAAAAAAATACATACCCGCTAAAAACGGTTCCAACCAATTATTTTTATATACAGTTCTGGTGGTTCAATTCTTCAAATGTGACCAAAAAAACTTTTATTATTCTGTGGGGACAGCCTTCAATATGAAATCGATGGTCACGTTATCAATTCTTATAAAATAAAAATAATCTTATTCGTCTTAGATTAATTCAATCTCTTGACAGCCAAAACATCAATCTCAGTCGTGCAAAACTCGAAACCCTTTCAAAAGAACTTGTCTATTGACACTGACAAGGCGGCCAGGAATATTTCAATTTCGCGTGTCAAAAAGGTTCGTTACCGGCAGCGTAATGCTGCAGACATCGCCCAACCAAAAAAAAAAAAAAATATATGTACAATAATAATAACAAAAAATATGCATACACCTAATCGCTAAATAAGTTTCCATCTTTACCAGGAAACTATTGACAAACAATCGCTTAAAGCAAGCGTCTCCGTCAGTGGCTGCCCAAAACCACCAAAGGAAGCTTAACTTAGGGCTTACCCTGTGACGTAACGAGTAACAAAATATAACAAAATGTACAAATGGTATCAAAGCGAAGCAAAGGACAAAAAAATATAATGAAGGGAATTAGTCGAAACGAATCGAAACGTATAAAAGACAGACATATTGTGTCGGTTTGAATTTGAAAATAAAAGAACAGCGGGTGATCATTTTAAAATATCTTTTATGTGATAAACCCCCACGTGCGGTGAATCAACGTCACGCAACTCATAAACCTGAGGCGACACAATCCTGATAACACGACAGGCTGAGAAACGGGGAGCAAATTTACCTCCTCTAATCTGATCACTAGTTCCCCGTTGAAAGTTCCGACGCCAAACTACGTCACCGATACGAAGCCTAACGGCACTCCTATTCGCATTGAACTTAACAGAATTTCGGTGAAAAGCAAGGGTCATTGCGTCCGCAACTTTAGCATATACCTCTCGAAGAGTTGAAAGGTTCGTTGCATGCTGAACCCGACTGAGTGCCAAACCAGGGTCCTCAGTCTGATTGCTTGCACGCTGCTGAACAGTCGTCAACTCACGGCCATACATGAGAAAGTTCGGGGTATAGGACGTTGCCAGATTTATACATGAATTCAAGTATAATGAAACCCTAGGAAGATGTTCACGCCAACGACGAAAATCGCCATCGACAAGAATACTCAGCGTCGTAATTACTGTCTGATTATAGCG
Source organism: Archips crataeganus (assembly GCA_947859365.1). Lineage (NCBI taxonomy): Eukaryota > Metazoa > Arthropoda > Insecta > Lepidoptera > Tortricidae > Archips > Archips crataeganus. Next base: position 16,990,154 of record OX402052.1, on the reverse strand, counting down.
CTCACAAACGTTCGCTTGAGGCGAATAATAAGGTGTATAACATGGATTAGGAATATCGTAAGAAGACAAAAATTCAAGGAACTCAGCACTGTGAAAAACTGTTGCATTATCACAAAGGATATTAGACGGAAAACCATACCGCAAGAAAACTTCTATTTCCAGAGCATTAGAAATAGATCTAGCGTCATATTTCTTTAAAGGAACTAGCCACACGAACTTGGTAAATACGTCAACCATGGTAAGAATGTATCGATAACCACCATCCACTCGCTGCAATGGTCCAATAAGATCAATAGACAAAAGATCCATAGGTGCATGAACTGACCTGGGAAATAATCGTTGACCACGAGGCTGAGTGTTGGCAATCTTATACGCCTTACAGACCGTGCATTCAGATAAAAATGAAGCAATATCCCGATACATATTGGGCCAGTAATAGAGCTCCCTAGCCTTCAAATAGGTTTTCATAACGCCAGGATGTACATTGGGAAAACCATTATGAATCTCCGCAATAGCTTCTCTCACCTTGGTAGCAGGTAAAACGATCCGCCATGGGTTTGGCAATAAAGGATTCTCAACAGACATCCTGCGCATAAGCATGCCGTCACGAATTGTAAAGGCGTGGAACATCTGTGGCGTGTCCGAAACACCTCTATAAATTCGTTCGTACCACGGATCGGTAGTATCATCTGTACCTCGTACGAAATTTATCAAGCCGACTTGGTATCGAGACAAAGCGTCAGGAACTACGTTTAACACGCCTTTTCGATGCTCAATTTCGAAGTTATATTGAGAGATAATTGTTGCCCAACGTGCTAGACGGCCCGTGGGATTATCCAGAGTAATAAGCCATTTTAACGCAATGTGATCAGTTACTATCGTAAATTTCATGCCATCAAGATACCCGCGAAAGTGTTTAATAGAATCCAAAACAGCCAAAAGCTCGCGTTCTGAAGTACTGTAATTCTTTTCCGCTTTTGTGAACAACCGAGAGTAATAGGCAATAGGATGCTCAACTCCATCGATTACTTGAGCCAAAACGGACCCAAGACCGACTAAACTTGCGTCACACTGCAAAACAAAAGGTTTTGAAAAATCTGGGCAGGCCATTAACGGTGAACCTATCAAAACGTCCTTCAGTTTCCGAAAGGCGGCTGCCGCGTCCCCATTCCATTCTATAGGCTCACGACCCTTTCTTTTGCCGATTAAAGCTGTCATCGGAGCAATAATGCTGGAAAAATTATCCACAAAACGACGATAATATGAACACATGCCAATGAAAGAGCGAAGAGATTTAGCTGTTGTTGGAGTCGGATAGTCATTAATAGCTTCGAGTTTTTTTGGATCTGTTTGAAGCCCACGCTCATTAACAACATAACCCAAATACTTCAATTCAGATTTACAAAACTCACACTTGTCTAAATTGACAGTAAGACCTGCTTCTTTCAGCCTATCACAGACCTTGCGGATGAGACGTAAGTGGCTATCAAAATCACGTGATACCAAAATGAGATCATCAACATAACCAAAAACAAAGTCATCTGATTCGGCCGTGAACTCAAAATTAATAATCCGATCTGTCAGTCTCTGCATTTCAGATGCCGCATTGGTTAAACCAAATGGCATACGCACGAATTCAAATAAACCTCGCTGAGGTACAATAAAAGCGGTTTTCTCACAGCTTTCTTTATCAGCAAGAGGAATTTGCCAGAACGCACTCCTAAAATCCAAAGAAGTCATATACCGAGCTCCACGAAGATTGTTAAGGATGTCTTGGATACGCGGTAACGGATAGGAATCGCGGATAGTGACGCTATTAAGTTTTCGACTATCAACGCAGAATCTAATACTTCCATCCTTTTTTGTGACCATTACCACAGGACTAGCCCATGGAGAGCGAGACGGACGAATAACTCCCATCTCTAACATTTTATCGATTTCCTCATAAAGGACTTTTAACTTAATAGGCGAAAGTGGGTAGTATCGTTGCCGAATTGGTGGACCGACGGTCTCAATTTTGTGGGAAAGCCACGAAGTACACCCTAGACCAATCTTTGCGGAAGAAATCTCTTCAAAGTAATCAATCGCGGACTGAAGACGAGCTTCTTGATCAGCGGATAAAACAGCACGTGGATGAATATAACGCGCTTCACCAACCTCAAGGGATTCGGTGTTAACATCGAGCGGGTGCGGTACGAAAAGCTTACCACTCGTTACATCACTAAAAGCTTTACACAATAAAGAAGTAAGTCCAAATTTATTCCAGAACTCAATTCCTAAAATAAATTGCGTTGGCAAACCATCGCTTACAAGACAAGGGTGAGCAAAACAAAACCCGTTAAAAGAAATAGGTACATTGACTCCCCCTAAAATTGTAATTGGAGAATTATCAGCGGATACCACTGAAGGGCGAATATTTTTACAAAAACTGATACCTAATCTGGACAATAAGGAAACATCAATTAATGACGCTTGCGCACCAGAATCAAGTAAGGCCTTCACATTCGACCCGGAAATCGAAAGTTCAACATATAAACGATTATCAGAAGTGTTGTTTACAACAAGAGGCGACAACGCTGGGCAAGACGTGTCACCGCAAATTAGTTTTTTGAAGAACTCGGAAAGCACTGTGGACAATCACGCGTTATAGTACCAACACGTTTACATTTAAAGCAAACGGCTCCTGTTATGTTAGGACACAATCGGAAGTGATGACCTGCAACATTACACTTGAGACATACTACTGCTGCATCAGATTGAACAGGTGCCACGGAAAAACCTGAAGGTCGCTGACCCTGAAATGATTCAAAATTTTTCGCGATTTCCAGAAGCCCATCCAAATCATCAATCAAATTGGTTGCAAGGCATGCATGATAACGTGGATGCAACCCATATTTAATTATCAGGAAGAGATTTTCGTCTGAAATCGGCACGCGCAGTTTTGCATTAAGATCTCGCGCACTAATGACGAAGTCAACAACAGACTGATCCTTCCCTTGCCGAAGTGCGCGGAGTTGACTCTCGACCTTGAAGTCGTAATCGACCACGTCAAAGGTTTTCAAGAACGCAGCCTTCAGATCAGCGTAGGATAATCGAGGATGTCTGATAGCTCGGAAATATTTAAGAGCGCTGTCAGCTAACAGTTCATGAAACCTCAGCACTACATACGACGGGTCGACTCCACGAGCAACTCCCTGTTCTTCGACGAAAGCAAAGAACTCGCGCACACATGTTTTACCGGTAAACACGATACCCCATTTGGTAAGTGATTCCCCTCTAACCGGTACATAAACTTGATCCGCAGGCGATGGTCTCATGTTCACTGATGTCGCGGAATCAAAATATTCCTCGTCGCGAAGATCAGGATTAACAAAAGGGTTCGAACTTGCACGGTCCTCTAAATATTCTGCGTCGTGAGACTCAGGAACTATGAATGGATTTGTATTAACCGAGTGGTTAAAAGACATGACTGCCACAGAAAAGAGCAATCTACTAAGAGAATAAAACTAGAAGGAAAAAAAAAAATATATATATATATACAATGACCGAGAAACGGTCAGCCCATCCCCCCACAAAAGAAAAAAATAAAAAAAATATTTTTTAGTTCGGGCGCCAATTTTTGTAGAAAAAAATAAAAGGAATCTATCTACAAACTGTACACTATTTATTTCAACCAAAAAAAAATTAACCAATTTGAACCATAAAAAATTAACCAATTAACCAAAAAAATTTAAATGAATAATGCCGAAACAAATGAACGACGGGCTTTGCGTCTTTTGGAATCTTGAAAAAAATACGAAAAAGAAATATGTACACATAAAACCTAACTAAAAACTGTTGGAGAAGGGCCCCACTCGTCAACTTACAAAATGTATATAAAAAAGGCAGAAAATATGATATAAAAATTACACACAAATTTTAAAGATGGAACGCCGAATAAAATGAAATAAAATGTTTATCGCTTAGCTAGCTGGCTTTTGATGAATTTCCCAACTTGAAAGAAGTGAGTAGGTTTGGGGTAAAGGTGGAACTGTAAAAGAAATATAAACTGGTAGGAAATAGGCACAGTACGGAAAGAGAAGCGGTGGATATGGAAAAAGATAAAAAAATACATACCCGCTAAAAACGGTTCCAACCAATTATTTTTATATACAGTTCTGGTGGTTCAATTCTTCAAATGTGACCAAAAAAACTTTTATTATTCTGTGGGGACAGCCTTCAATATGAAATCGATGGTCACGTTATCAATTCTTATAAAATAAAAATAATCTTATTCGTCTTAGATTAATTCAATCTCTTGACAGCCAAAACATCAATCTCAGTCGTGCAAAACTCGAAACCCTTTCAAAAGAACTTGTCTATTGACACTGACAAGGCGGCCAGGAATATTTCAATTTCGCGTGTCAAAAAGGTTCGTTACCGGCAGCGTAATGCTGCACTACCTACTAAGAATATGGCATAAATAACCGGTTTATCAGACGTAATAGTCATTGGGTGTATTAAAATAATTATAAAGCTACTAGCTGACCCCGCAAACGTTGTTTTGCCATATATGTATCACCTAGGGGTATAAAAAATAGCCTACGACCTATTCTCGGACCTACCAAATATAGAGAAAAAAGATTCATGAAAATCGGTCAAGCCGTTTCGGAGAAGTTCGATAACAAACACCGTGACACGAGATTTTTATATAAAGCTATAATTTTTGCATTATTCCGGTTAGGTAATAAGTTTACGTAGGATTTTCCGGGTGTTTACTCTACATTATGAATAAGTACAAACAATACTTACGTATTAATATTAATAGTTAAAGATTCTTCGGTTCTCACCGAAGTTTCTCAGTTTCTCAGTTTTAGGCTCAATTTTCTCAAATTGAGCCTAAAACCGATTACTGGCCATTAAAATACAAATGAGCAACGAAACACCGGTAAAAACCTATTTGGATGAAAATAATTTAAATAAAGAATGGGGACGCCATTGCAGGCGAATATACGCGCCATTCAGTGTTGCCAACCGAATAAAAATAAATCAACCGTGATTTATTCTAGTAGCGCCGTCGCATATTGTCCTGTGCAGTGCAATGTATGACACTCTTGCATTTGTGAGTTTGTGCATTTACATATAAGGAATAAAATGTCTTTCATTTATTTGTATGAAATATATGCTTACGAAAAATATGACTAGGTATACATATAAAATGCCTATTTTTAAGAACACATGATGGAGCGTGATATCAATTAGAACAGACTACCTATTTCCCACATTTATGTATACTTACTTTACAAATCAATTGGTCATGTAATAAGTAGGTACCTACCTAATTTCAAGTCATTCTTTTCTTATTAGGTATGTAATTGATTAGCCAATTTTATTATACGCTACGCCATCATAAAATACCTACTACCTACCCTAATATTTAAAAAATCCAAATAAATGCGAAAGTTTGTGAGTGCAAATGTGCATACGTACGTGTGTATTTTAATTACTTCTTTACACATAAACGGCTGAACGGGTTTGAATGAAATTTGGTAGGTAGATGATTAGACGTCTGGCATAACACGAAGGCTACTTTTATCCTGATATTCCCACGGAATCCATTTAAAGTCTCGATATCATCGTATAACATAAGTATCGGGAATCCCGTGGGAATTTAGTAAAATCCCGAAAATTCAATTCGACTGCCAGACCTAATTAGGTTTCGAGCGAAACTGCGGGCAAAGGCTTGCAAATCATAATTACGTAACGCGAACATTCCAAAACTCAATCCTTCGGTCCAAAATCAAAATTCAAATCGCGCCATATCGCTATGCACCCCGGAAATTGAAGCGCGGGACGGTCGCTTGACCCGGCTGTCAGAGTGACAGCTGTCAAAACCCTTCCCGCCATTTTGTGAAGTTATTTTACCCTCCGATATTTAACCCGTTGACCCTGAATAGTTTGGCGCTACTGTTTCCTTGCCAAGATTGGATTTGCTGTGATTGATATACTTATTATATTACTAGTAAATTATAGTCTAGAACATTTATTTATCATTCTTATTCACCTTTGTAAACTGCAACAAGTAAAACTACGTTTTCAGGGCCATTTGATGACATTAACTATTTGAGTTTACAAAACAAAATTAATTAAAAATCGTAAGTGATTTTTGACAGTTTTTGAAATGAGAGATACGCTTACCAAGCAACAAAGCGAAGCCCAACTGCCACTTGTAGTCTTGAACCTAGTCTGCCAAATGCAGCTGTTCCATAGTCCCCAACGCGTATTTAAGTCCAACATAAATTCTTTGTTCCTCTACACATCCAAATTTTACCCACTATACCTGTAACTTATAAAATAGAAACGTTAAAAATCAATTCCTGACCCCGCGGGTCGAGTCGAGATCAATAGAGTCCGATAGTTCTGGAATGGTCCGTAATGCGCATCACGGCATCGCATCAATATTACCAATAAATCCCTTGCCCGCTAATATATAGCGTCCTATGATGCGGTCACGCGCAGCTCTTCCTTGAGCTAATAGCGTGAGGAGTACGATTTGGACTCTTTATATAGGTACATCAAAGTGAGTAAACTTATTGGGCATCTTGCTTTTATCATTAACTGATATTACTCCCGATTTCGTCTGCATAAAACATTAATTCAGCGAGAACTTTGCAAATTTGCCAGACAGAATGTTCGTAAATCTTACCCTCAGTGTTGTAAATATATTCTTGCCTAATTTCGTTAAGTTTGACTCAGCGGTTCTGACATAAAGAGGTAACGAACAGGCAAAGTTACTTTCCTATTTATAATACTAGTATACATAGATTTGTTATTCACAATAAAACCGTGCCTTCTACCAAGGAACCGTGGTCATCGTCCAAGAAACCGTTGCGTTCCTGAAAAGTTACCCTGGAAGACTACGTAGGTACTGTGCGAGGTACAGAAATAATTCTATCTTGCTCTCATGCAAAACATTACACGTGAGCGTGTCATAGGGTTCCGCAATGGCTAGTATAAGCAAATGTTTTATGTGTATCCCACATACTGACCCTGAGATCTTACCTATTCTCTAACGCTCTCGGAATCACATTCGTTTTTACCGCTTCTTTCACTCCTAAGGTGTAGAATGAGGCTAGAAAGAGATGGCGAATGTGATTACGAGCGCCCGCGAGCTTGACAATACGATCTCTGAAGAGGAGATAAATGCACAGAACTCGTCAATATCAAAACGAATGTAAACCAAATAGCCATTTTAAACCTATCAAACTGCGTAAACATAATCCAATAAACTTCTAAAACGAATCCACTCCATACTTATCCAACCGGCTCTAGTAATGAAGACATACTGTTCCGAACCACGCCCCCTCTAAGCGGATAATTGAGTCATTATACAGCGCGCGCGCAGATCTGCGATCGAGCGATACCGAGCCTCGGGTACTTTCGGGAAACTTCGTATGAGAACTTGTTATAGATTTCTTATGATCTATCAGTTAAATAGAAATTACGTTTTGTACGATATCGCTTATTACTTTTACGATCATAGCGGTCTATTGCGGGTCTGGAAGGCCTTTTAGCTGCTGGTGCCTATAGTTTACGCTGTACGTAAGTGTTGTCTAGGAAAGCATAACTGGTTTACAGATATTTTCTACCTTTAGCAGAGTTTTCATCATCTCATATATATTAAGTATTTTTAATAATTTTCCTGAAAAGTCGACGGTTTCAACACATTTTATAACTATAAATTAAAAAATTTAAAAACCCCCAACGCATTTATGTCACTTCCAATGCCCGTTATGCGACTAAGATCTCTTCCGCAGCTACCAAAAGAGCTGATAACTTCGAAACTCCTGCACCGATTTTGATGAAACATATCTATGATCCATCGTCAAGAAACCTGTTTTCTATTAAAAAGAACCACATCCGCTTAAGAGCTATGATGCCACAGACAGACACACCGACAGACAGACAGACACACACACACACATAGCGGTCAAACTTATAACACCCCTCTTTTTGTGTCGGGGGTTAAAAAGTAAGAATGTACAAATGTACAAATAAACAGACTGCTAAAATCACAACGCATGTTTTTAGCTTTGCCGTTGTCAAAAAAAAACAATTAATCTAAAATATCCGATCAATATTTCACCTTCTTGCTTTAACATCGGAAAAATAGTAAAAATGTAAAAACCTAAAGAAATCAGAGGAAAAAGAAGGACTGACAAATATCTATGAAATTATATGACAGATGAAGTTGATAAAAGCCGTGATAAAAGATAAAAAGCAAAGTTAAATGCTCTGAAGCCTGATATAGCTTGGATATAACATCAGAAAAGTTCCAAGAAAAATGTAAGTAACCAACATATGAGTACATATTATGTATCTTAAGCAAAGGTATTTCGTTTAGATACTTTGTTATACCTAAACACCCAATCAAAAAGTGCTCTAGCATTCTTTGACAAAGATATGCAGGTAGGTATATGTTCCATCACTTTGCTTGCCCTGTGATAGAGCAAGTATTTCCAGGACTTTGTAAAGTCGACTAGGTATAAAAAGATCGATAAGGCCAAAGTTACAAAAATATGTATACACGACCTTAATTCTACATGTCGTCTCGCAATAGTAGACTGCATCTATGATCGACGTGATCGTCTAATACATACACAATTCCATCATCACAGGCTTCTTCAGAATGAAAGGGCTAGGACTGTAGTTCCCACGCAGGCCCAGTGCGGATTGGGTACTTAATACCACTGAATTATTTCGCAAGTGTGTGCAGGTTTCCCAATGTGTTCCATCACCGCAAAGCTCATGGTAATTTCCGAATGTAATTTCGCACATAAATTTCGCAAAAACCCACGACACCCTGCTTAAGAGGGCGCCGAGCTTTTGGCGCTACTCGATTTTAGGTATTATTGTGCTCGGTGTCTCGGTGGAGTCGCGGACAGGAGGGAATCGTGGCGGCTCAGGTTAGGATGGGCGGAACGCGCGCGAATGTAGTTATTTCCTTCGTATTATTAAAACAATAGATATTTTGAAGATGTAAGTCGTATACGTTACAGAAAATAAGTAGTTTTGTTATTATAAAAAAAACTCATTACGTTCCGTTAAGTATTTACGTTGTACTAAGGGAATCCATTATTTTTTAGAGTTAACTTTGGATTTAATTTTTTTCGAGCAAAGTATAAGTAATCGTGTTTCTAAAGCGTACGACTTATAGAGTAAATCCTTAAATGTCTAACTTATGACCCACATAGACTAAGATTTAGAAATAACGATTTAGTAAGGAATCTAACAAACGCAATTATGTCGTTATTTCCTCGGCACAGCCTTAAGAGGCCATTGGTAAAACAACCAGGCTCCCATGACTTTATACATTTATAGCTAAACCGTTTAGTCCTATTATGCCCGCGCGGTACAGGGGCTGAGAGGTAAGACGACAAAGGGGGCCGGGAGAGGTGCGGGCGGCAGGCACATAGTTAAACGGTTTAGTTGTACTTCCTTTTATTTTGATCTGGCAGCTCAAGATGTCATCTGAAGCGCCACAAACATCACCAGGAGCCGCGGCGCCCGCAGCGCCGAAGGAGACCATGCCGATGACGCTCGTCATAGTAAGCGGGATCTCCGGTGGCTTGTTTGTGCTGTTGCCCATCCTCGTCAGGAAAGGACCCAACAGTGGGTGAGAACACCACATCAGAGCTTATCTTCACCACTACCACTTCACCAGAGTTGGTTGGTTGAGCTCGAATCGCGTCAGTGTAGTTTGGTGGTGGTGATAGTTGGGTTTGTATGATTTGTGTGTGTTCGTACAATGTGGAGGTGGAGGAACTGCATGAACACACATTTCTTGCATAAACGTAGCTATCATATTAAGGTCGCAGGTGATCAAAGTAATTGTTTCAGTCCGTTCTTAAATTTATCGTCATTTTGCACTCACAAGTAAAATGAGGGCCGTTTTTGCGAGTCTTGTTAATTAGCATAATATTACTGTTATTTTCGTTAAAAATCACACTCCAGCAGTACATACCTAACTCCAGGTAAGGACTTCTTTTAACAGTGCTATGTTTAGAAATTCTGAATTACAACGTAACAAAATGTGAAAAATATTAAATTTAATTAAAAATAGGATAATAAGTTACCTTTTTGTACTGTTAATTTAATCCAAATATGCTAAGGTGGAAACCAAAAATTAGGATCTCGTTAAATCTTATGCCTTGATCACACGTACCGAGTAAGTGGGCGAGACAGTGCTCTCGGCCGAGTACTCGGTGCGTATAAACAAGGCAGCGCTTGTTTATACGCACCACGAGTACTCGGCCGAGAGCATTGTCTCGCCCGTTTACTCGGTACGTGTGATCAAGGCATTAGACACGTCGGCTGACTGAAAAGGTTCCGTTGTGACACGAAAATTACACATTTTTTTATGATAAATATTTTTAACACAACGGAAACTTATAAACAAAATTTAGCTGCGAACGTTGATGTGACCACCTTTTTGAATTCCACCCATGTGATAAACAATTTTTTCTACTCGTTGATTTTAATCTGTCAATTATGTGTTTATAGACAAAATTGCAATCACATACTTTTTAATCTTGGATAGTCTATGGCACTTCGGACTCAACTATAATGATTATTATAGAACGCTCTAGACGACTATAATAATTTCAAAATTAGAACTTAGTACTTCGATTGAGCGTCGTGAGCGCTTAGTCAGCTTAGTGGAACGCACCCAATGTAAGGTTGGAAATATCTGGCAAATTTGCTTCCATTTGAACACACTAACTTTTTTCTTCTGTTACGTGATTGGTTAGTAATTGAAGTAATTGGCCAATCAGAAACAGTCTTATAACGACGTCTCATTAGTTCTTTTTTGTGCTACGAAAATTTTAAACATTGTTTGTTATTTGACGCGAAATCGATGGTGTTAAATAAATAATCCCTAATTCGAATTAAACATGAGTGACAAAGACGAGATTAGTTACGCCGCTAGTCCAGAGGAGATAACTACTATTGCAGAGGAAGCAACGCTTACCTTGTTGCCAGAAAAATCTAAAAAGGTATACAACAGGAGTTATGCTAACTTCATGGAATGGCGGACGAAAAAGGTTATGTATGTACCTCGATAGACGATGATGACTCGTAGAAAAAGTATTGTATACAATAGTTACATAATTAGCTCTTAAAATCTCGTATTTTACTTAGGCCAATCGACAAGCCTCGTGGCCTAAACACGGTACTCAACTTTAAGAGCCTTCATTATGCAACGATTGTATAAAATACTATTACTGGTGTGTTGTTTTTGTTGTTGTGTTGTATATAGAAGGAGCTTTTTTTGGTTTAGTACGTTTTGGTAACCAAAATTTCGTAACTGCCTACAGCCATAGCTGGCGCACTGGGTGGTTATGCAATTTTGGTTACCAAACGATGCTAAACCTTTCTTTAACCAGTTAAATAAAACCTCCTAATTTCCAGAATCGCGCGTTGTTGCATTATGTTGACTGTATTCTCCATGTGGATCTTGTAAGTAGTTTCAAGAATTAGCTATATTCTCTTAAGTCTCTACATTTTGATACGAAACTGAGTCTAAAACAGCGAATTCACGTTACTTTTTTGCGATGCGGCGATACAAAAGAACGTAGGTAATACATAGCGACCACTGAATAGCAATTTACGGGCTAAATATATCCAAATAAAATCCGCGGGAAAAAGAAAATTATATCCCAGATAAGTTTATTTGATCGCAACCTTTATTATTTTATTTTAGATTTTACCGTTGCCTTTCGTACCTACTAGTTGATTTTAAAAAGTCGTGGTGGCCTAATGATTTAACCTGGCCTCTCAAGCAGATGGTGGGTTCGAACCTGGGCTTGTACCTTCAGTTTTTCGGGTAAGGCTCGTAAAACACACTTTCCCGAAATGTGCACTTTCTCTAAAGGTGCACTTGTTTAAATGGATCACTTTCTCGGAAGGTGCACCGTCTTAAAAAGTGCACTTCCCAGTTGGTACACTTTCTCAGATAGAGCACATTCTCAGAAGGTGCACTTTCCCAAAATGTGCACTTTCTCAAATAGAGCACTAGATTTGGAAAAGTACGTACTATATACCTATACCTATATATAGACTATTCGATAAACGGTAGAAATGCATGAGCACGAAGGATTTATATAGGATTTAGGTACATAAAATGTTAACATCGCCATCATAGCTTAGGATCTTCATCTAAGGAAAACTTTGTGGGAAGATGACATTTTTGACTAGTGTACATTTGGGAAAGTGTGCGTTTTAAAAAAATATACTTTTTGGGAAAATGTAGTACTTACGGGGAAAGTGCCCTTAGTGGGAAAGTGTACATTTTGTGAGTGTACATTTTGCGGAAAGTGCGCCTTTAGAGAAAGTGCACATTTTGGGAAAGTGTGTTTTACGAGCCTAACCCAGTTTTTCGGAATTTATTTGCAAAATTTAATTTGAAATTTACCATTAAATAGGTACCTACCTTTGCGGTGAAAGGAAAAGAAAATCGTGAGGAAAACTTCACACACCTAATCCACACAACCACATTTCCCAAAAAAGTCTTACTTACCTAATCTTTACCTAATGATGATTCGCAACCAATTTCACCCAACGACCACTAGACTAGACCACCTACTCTGTCAAGAGTGTAGCGACTTAGAGATTTTAGTTTAAAATCTTTTTTAGCAAAATCTTTAATCGTATTGCAGTTGGGCCACTGTGTACATCTCTCAAATGCGCCCACTCTTGGGTCCCCGGATGCACAACACTTCTCTGGCCTGGATTAAATATGCTTGGGTATTGTTACATTTTATCATTTTTATCCACCAGAAAAAGTTACCCCAGTACTTCACGAACACTTCCTACCTACCTTTGTTTTTCCCAAGCCCTTAGTGTAACTGATTGTTTGACGCCACAAAAGCGATTCAATTATTATAAAACTCGCCATTTATTCGCAACAAATGTACTTAGTGAAGCAGTGTATGTAGCAAGTAGTGACCTGAAAGTTTCAAGATCTGGATTGATGTCGTCTACCTACGTCAAACTCGATCACAAAAATATCACGATGGATGTGAATGTCTCATCTTTTAAATAAAAACACATCGCTGCTTATCTAAAACAACGGCCTAATGCGGCATGATACGTTGTGTATTAAGTTGCGCACCTTATACTAGCTGACCCGGCAAACGTTGTTTTGCCATATTAGGGGATAAAAAATAGCCTACGTCCTATTCTCAGACCTACTGAATGTAGAGAAAAAAGTTTCATAAAAATCGGTCAAGCCGTTTCGGAGGAGTTCGGTAACAAACACCGTGACATGAGATTTTTAACAAATGAAGTACTTAAAACCTAGACGTGAGTCACCAGTATTGTTATTTTGGAAACTATTTAAACATGGTTAAGATTCATTATTAAATAAACGATTTGTGTTTTATAAAGACATCCGGCAGCTAGCCTCACTGTTAATCTGTTCTTTATAAAGTACGCGAGGACTCGCGAGGCTAAATATAGGTATCAAAAGTGCTATAAATCTGTTTTTGTTACAGATGGGTGAAGGTCTTAATAAAAGTAATGCGAATGCGACTGATTCTAACGCAACTGAAACAGAAGCCCTCGAACTATACCTAGATTAACTGTCAAGGAGATTCTCTGGTATTTATACTATCAAATTCTATTTTCGAACTTCGTATCGTGCCGTTCCGTTCACGCTAATAGTATTTAACAGTAGATGATAGAGACGGCACGATACGAAATTCGAAAATCGAATTTCATAGTAGCCCCCTGTAACAGACTAGTTGATGCTATAGCTAAACCGATTAAAGCTCCAAACGCACAGACAGCGGATGCGTGGCGGTCCGGTGGTGGTGACGGTTGTAATATTCTAACTTGTATTGTGCGTTACAGCACCGCGGACTGTGCGTTTGGAGCTTAAGAGGGTACGATGGCTGAGAGACTTTTGAGAAATAGGTATTTTAATGAAATGTCGCTGTCTCGCCCGAACCCCTCCGTGTCAGTACAGCGAGAGCGGGACAACTGCAGCTCAGACCGTTATTAGGCGCGTAAAATTGATCAAAACAGCATTTCGTAGTCCCCTGTTTTCTTCTCGAAAACTGGACCAATAAAATTATTTTTTTCAAAAATAATTAGAGGACAGATTTAGCTATGCCCCTATGTTTTCCTTTTTTGTTTATATTAGGGATTCTTTTCTGATGAGTGTCTGAAAATGACGTTGAAATTGGGCTATTTTTTCAGTTTTTGAAAGCTCATATTTCTTATGTTAATTGAAATATGGAAAAAAACGAAACATAGGGGCATAGCTGTGGTAGATACAGATTACACAGTAAAAAAAATTGGCTCTAAAGCCATAATCCAGGGAGGAAACAGGGGATTACGTTTTTATGGAGAAATGGTGCGCATCGTACCCTCTTAAATAAGTTCTCGCCCGCGCGGTACAGGGGCTGGGGGGGTAAGATGACAACGGATCCAATAAGCGGACAAGGGGTCCGGGAGAGGTGTGGGCGGCAGGCACACGAGCAGGGTTGCCAGGTGTCCGGCTTTAGCCGGACATGTTTGGCTTTTTGCGGTCGCGTCCGGCAAAATATGTACGTGTTCGGCCTGTCCGGCTTTTGTCAGGCTTTTTGTCAGAGTGGCGATTTGTACGACGATGGGCGGACGAGCGCCCGAGCGGACAAGGGCGAGCGGAGAGCAAACTGTCTTCCGCCCGCGCATCGCTCCGTCCGGCTTTCGTTAGGCTTTTTATTACTATCGCACTGCGCGCGCGCACGGCCCTGCCCAGTCTTGCCACGCCGCCCCCGCCCGCATCGGACGGACACATACACACACTCAAAAATCCCTTTTTTTAGCATCCGGCTTTGGAATTCAAAAGTCCCACTTTTAAAGGCGTGTTTTATTCGATATTTTTGACAAAAATCCCTAATTTTTCTTAATGTCCCGGTTTGGGGACCCAAAAGTCCGGCTTTTTGACGGGTAAGTTCGGCTTTTTGATTTTTAGAGATGGCAACCCTACACACGAGGCACGCTCGCCGCCCGCACCTCTCTCAGCCCCTTTGTGCCCTAGCCCCCCCTGTACCTCGCGGACGAGGGCTCATTGCAGTTAAATGGTCCAGCTATAGTATCGAGAGGTTTGTTTGGCAACTGTGACATTTGTGTCAAATCTGGGATTGTTTTATAATTATAACTAAAACCAATGACAAGCAATTTTGTACTGTCAAATGGACCTCATGATACTACCGCCATCTTATGATATAACCCGTCAGAAAACCATCAGGTATGGCCCAAAATCTGTTTTTAAGTAGTTATACCTACTAGTAAGAGTTACTTGTTATTTAAGTGTTTTTTTTTTGTTGTTGAAGGAAGAAGATAATTTTTAGTCAACATTTCATTTTTAATGCAACCTATGTCATTGACGGTACTTAAATTATTAAGTTCACTAAAAATTAGACTTTCACCTGTGTGAACCTGTTAACAATTAAGTAGTCTATGGAAATTAGTTATTTACTAGGCTTATTTTGATTGAGGAGTTAAAATAAAGAAGTAAGTTAAAATATGACCATCGTTGTTTTTTGTCAAATTCTTCATTATATCGGGTAGGTATGTATTACAATACCGAAGTACGAAAGACCGGAATGTACCTATTAAAACATCGAATGGGTCAAAAGACCGACACGATTTTTTTCTGAAACCGTTAACTTCTCAGAATTTATTAAAACGACATTATACAGAACCCATTAGGTTAGGTTAGGTTAGTTTTATAACAATCTTAAAATTTTAACGGTTTCAGAAAAAAATCGTGTCGGTCTTTTGTCCCATTCGATGTTTTAATACATTCGGTCTTTCGTACTTCGGTATTGTAATACATACCCATTATATCAGCCAAAAGCCATCCAAAGCTGGAGAAAGGCCTCCCCCGTAGAGTTCTACAATAATATTAGTCCAGCACTGGCCGCATCCAAGTGGTTCCTGCAACCTTTACCAGATCGTCGGACCATCTTGTTGGGGACCTTCCCGCGCCAAATGTTCCGGTTAGCCCCAAAAGTACAGTCGGCCAAAAATATGGTCTACCACTCCCACGGTTGAAGTTCATTTGCACGTCATGATAAAACGAGGTCAATTTTTCCTTGCAATAATATGATGAGTGACTAATGACTTCACTCAGTTAGAAAATTTAACCTTAGCGATATTTAGATCCCATAAAAACTTTTGTCAAAACTGGTAGATCACTTTTTTGGCCGACCACTAAAATTTTTAATTACTACTTAAATTTTATTACACCAAATGTCACCGAAAAAGGGTATCCAGTTCTCCACTTGCTATACACAAAGAATTAAACTTAGAAATAATAATATTTATTTACGGACAAATTTATTCGCATTAATACAAGTTAACGGCGCCACAATGCAATCAGGAACAGAACGAATTATCGCGCCCCAAAACAAATCGGTTGGTATCGCTAAAGATCAAAATAACATTTGTACCGAAATCATTTATCAGCCGCGATTCGCTTTCCATTTGCGGCCCCCGCTCGCACCCCAACCAGTGGTTAGGCCGAGCGCTTAGTACGAGTAATGAATGGGACATCTGTATATACCTACGAGTATAAAACACAAAAACTGGTTCTACCTATGTCCGTTATACACTTTGAAACCATCTAAACGATGTTCACTAAACCGGTTTCGTTTGAAACACAATAAGTAATGCGAAGATAGTTTTAAGACATATTCGGCCTATTCACGAGTCGATTACGCTTACAAAGGACAGGACAAAGTCGCGGATAAAAGCCAGTAACAAATAAAAGTTTTGTTTTCCAATACGTTTTTGACTAGATTTTACTCGGGCTTTTTATTTGTGTAAACCATGATCTGTCAGTTGAATTTTAATTTAGGATTTTACTAAATTCCTAAGAAAAGTCCAAAAAAATTGTCATGGTCTTCATTTCTGTTGCAGAAGAGCACCCGAGCCACATGACATGTCATGTCTCTATGCACGGTCTAAGATTACAAAATTAAATTGTTAATCCTGGGTTATGAATGACAGTCTATACATTTTTGCATTCCTTAACCCTGGATTATGACTTAACCCGGAGTTATATCGTTAACTATGGTCGGTGCAAGTCCTGATCCCGTCGGCATAACGGTATAATATGTGTTATTTCAGGGATCCAATATTCTATGTGGGGATGGTTGCCCAGAGTGAAACACCAGGAATAAGTTTATTAGATTTATTAAACGTGACCTCGTCCAAAACCGCCCGATACAATCGTTTCCGCCATATTGCTATATATCATATTCCGTCCCGTTCACACCGGTCATACATCCATCTCTCTTACTCACGCATACGTTCCGTTTCCCACATACCATTTTTACCTACAGCTAAATCCGTCCAGCCGTCTTAACGTCAAAGAGTAACCAACACACACACGAATACACGCGTGCACGCACACACACACACACACACACACACACACACACACACACACACACACACGCACACACACACACACAAACTTTACCATTTATACTATTAGTAATATTTACTTTAGAAGTTTGTTCTGGGTATTGCTTTTGAAATTGTTCGAACGGTCTTAACTCTTCGTTGCCATAATCGAAAGGTATCATCATGAACTAAAACTAAATAACTACTCCGCGACATGGTGCTTGGCCGTCTTCTTAGCAAGGTAATCGAAGAAGGTAATGGTTTATATTCACGAACATTTTCCTCAATTATGCGTATCTCTGTTTTATATTTAGCGACGGCTTCGCACATAGTCGCAGCGGGTATTTTTCACCTATTTCTTCTATTCTGCGCATATGCTTGGGTCATTACACACTTTTTGTCGCTCAGAGTTTATGTTCGCGTCTCTCC
The DNA here is from genome assembly GCA_947859365.1 of Archips crataeganus. Taxonomy (NCBI): domain Eukaryota; kingdom Metazoa; phylum Arthropoda; class Insecta; order Lepidoptera; family Tortricidae; genus Archips; species Archips crataeganus. The sequence continues at coordinate 16,972,283 of OX402052.1, read as the reverse complement.
TGTGGACATGGAAAAATTAAAGTTAAGGGTCTATAGCCAATATTTTTTAGTCAAGTCTACATCGGCGTGTGGGACGCCTGGCCAGCTTTCGGCCCATTTAAATAAATCTTAAGTTTGCTGACTCGGTGTCGCTAATTTTGTTTCCACTAGAGACAACTCTTGTTTCTTACGGTGTGTATGACCCGCCTCTTCTATGCCTGATGTGCAAATACGAATCTCGTCCAAAATCGCTGTCTCACCCACTAAGGCCTCCATCTCCTCCGCAAACTAATGTGCTCCAGGAGAATACCTACCGTCTTGCGTCGTTAATATCGCGACGACGTTTGCATTATTATTGGAATTAAATGTCTACTGTGGTAAGTACAAGTACACATTTACCAATCAAGGTGCTTGTTAGCTTGTCTGCAACTGATGCTAGACATTTAAAAACATCTTCGATGGGAGTACAAAATATAATCCTCAATCAAAGATGCTTTTAAATGTTCGAGTATTCAAATACTCGAATTTTTCACCTTAAACCAGTAACAGTGGCCCAGTATTTTTTTTAAGTTTCGTAACAACCGTTTGAAGTTATCATCCAGAAGGTACTTACACTAGGGACAGATTTTTAATCCCCAGATAAAAGTATCCATTAGTTAAAACTATCGCTTTCATTTTCTCAAGTCATAGGAAAAAAAGGACAGAGCTTACATTTATCTGACGGATTGTGCCATTAATTTCGCCTCCATGAGACTTTGCAAAATAAAGAAAACCTCTTTTGCTAATTTTCAGCTTTCTAGGTCCAATGCTTTGGATCAAACGTTGACCCGGCCAGCCGGTCGATTTTGTTTATAAATTATAATACTTGCTGATGGCTACTTGCTAAAAAAATCTCGATTTAGAGGTTAAGCACAGTTCAGTAATGTCAGTACGAGTATACTTCTATGGAACTCACAAGCTTTAATCAAACCAAGACGAGCCAAGCGGAGCGCAAGGGCACTACCTACCTTTTCTCGAAACGTTCCTAGTTGACTACGGAACCCTAAAAACGACGAATCGTTTTTAGGGTTCCGTAGTCAACTAGGAACCCTTATAGTTTCGCCATGTCTGTCCGTCTGTCTGTCTGTCTGTCTGTCTGTCCGCGGCTAAGCTCAGAGACTGTTAGTACTAAAAAGCTGTAATTTGGCATGAATATATATATAATCAGTCACGCCGACAAAGTGGTTAAATAAAAAAAACGAAAAAAAATTTTTTTAGGCGTAAAGTGGGGGTTATTTTTTTTTCTTGACTAACCCTATAGTGTGGGGTATCATTGGATAGGTATTTGAAAATAAATAGGGGTTTGCTAAAACTATTTTTTGATAAAGTGAATATTTTCGGAGATATTCACTCTGAAAGTTCAAAATAATGTGTCCCCCCCCTCTAACTTTTGAACCGCACGTCTAAAAAATATGAAAAAAATTACGTAAGTTAAAATTAATAAAAACTTTCTAGGAAAATTATTTTCAACTTAATCCGTTGAGCAGTTTTTAAGTTTATGTAAAAAATATTTCTAAACTAAAATAAGTCCGCCTAAGTATTGTGATGACTGTCGGGAACTACGGAACCCTACACTGAGCATGGCCCGACATGCTCTTGACCGGTTTTTTGAACTCTTATAACTTTGCTTTGGATGATGTTAAATAGTTGAAAAATTCAAGATATAATGACACTAGTACAAACATGAAACATAGAAAGTTTGAATGTCTTAGCTATTATACTTTAGATTTTATCAATGTCTAAAAACCCCCGACTTCGTCACTAATCACTGATCATCAAAATTCTTAAGGTACTTCCTGAAGTCCTATAAAGCTGAAATTTGGTATGTAAGCTAGTAATAGTATACAAACAACGAAAAAATCTTAAAACTTGAAACTTTTACCCCCCCCAACCCCTTAAACTAGGGGGTGAAAGCTTGTATGAGACTTCCGCAAATTTTAATGCTAGAGGTCTGAAAATTGATGTAGAGGGTCCTTTGTGATCCTTGTTATAAATAATAAGATATGTATTTCAGGATTTTTAGTAAATCATCCCCTACCAAAAAGAAATGAAATCCCACAAAAACATTTCATGTTAAATGTTGCCAAGACGAGACCATGTAGCTCGCACTGTCAAAAAGTAATCAGATCTCTTGTAGAGCCAAGTTTGTAACCCTACGTGCCCAGCTCTAAATCTATAAGCCCTAATTTTACACTAATTAATCTCGTAGGCGTGTAAGCCGTGTACTAAACTGGCGAGTCGGCTGCACGGAAAGAGTTTAAAAGATTGAATAGATTTTTAAGTTCAGCCCATATGCCGAATTGCAAAAGGTTCGTGCGGCCGACTCGCCAGTTTAGTCCACGGTTTGCACGCCTACGAGATTAATTAGTGTAAAATTAGGGCTTAGATATAGATTTAGAGCTGGGCACGTAGGGTTAGAAACTTGGCTCTACAAGAAATCTGATTACTTTTTGACAGTGCGAGCTACATGGTCTCGTCTTGGCAACATTTAACATGAAATGTTTTTGTGGGATTTCATTTCTTTTTGGTAGGGGATGCTTTACTAAAAATCCTGAAATAAATATCTTATTATTTATAACAAGGATAACAAGGACCCTCTATATCAATTTTCAGACCTCTAGCATCAAAATTTGCGGAAGTCTCATACAAGCTTTCACCCCCTAGTTTAAGGGGTTGGGGGGGGTAAAAGTTCCATGTTTTATGATTTGTTCGTTGTTTGTATACTATTACTAGCTTACATACCAAATTTCAGCTTTCTAGGACTTCAGGAAGTACCTTAAGAATTTTGATGATCAGTGATCAGTGACGAAATCGGGGGTTCTTACATTTATAAAATCTAAAGTATAATAGCTACGACATTCAAACTTTCTAGGTTTCATGTTTGTACTAGTGTCATTATATCTTGAAATTTTCAACTATTTTTTTAACATCATCCAAAGCAAAGTTATAAGAGTTCAAAAAAACGACGAAACGTTTCGAGAATAGGTAGGTAGTGCCCTTGCGCTCCGCTTGGCTCGTCTTGGCGGGGGCACTCCCGTGCCCCCAGATTCAATGACTAAATTCTGTTTTTTTTTTTTTTAATATAACGCACTGTAACACCCGAAAGTAAATAAGCCTTTTTATTCAGTGAGTCCTAAACAAAACATTACAAACTCTTCAATAATTAATCTAAACCCCTCATCGATAAAACAGAAGCAATCACAAATCCCACTAACACCCGATTGTGTTTTTTCGTCCGAATTCACGCCATATTGCGACGCACCCCATCTAAATGATAATTCAAGGGCTCTCCTTACAATAAAAAATATTGTGGCCAGTTTATTTTATTACACTTCGTATTGTTCTCAAATACCTACACTAAAACAAATTTTAGCTGCTCTTAAAAATGAAACAGTCACTGTATAATATACTCTAACTCGTGGTCCTAAAAGCTACAACTATTTTTGTAGGTGGCAAGTGTAAGTCGGTTGGGGATTGACACTTTTGCGCCCTCCGCTAGCCAATACCTCGTGGATCGTTGACTGTTTATTACGAATTAGAAGGATTTGCATTTTATGTTTGCTCTTTTTTTAGATAATTTTCTTGAAAATAGAAGGTATCTAAAAGAAAAATAATGATTGCTAGCTGGTAACCAAAATTGAAACAGTAAATTTTCAATGTTAGGTAGGTACATTGAAAATTATGTTTTGGAAAGTAGGTATTATTTCACTTAGGTACGGAATACGGATAGATAGCGAAATTAGCGAACTGCGAGTCAAAGATTCGAGGCATAATGCAAAACAAGTAACTAAATTTAATTTTTAATCGTATTATTACAGTCTGCCTGCCGTAATAGGTATTTTAGACTCCAACTACTTAGGATTAGTTTTTTAAAAGCAACAAACACCATCTGGAAAAATTAAATAGGTACTTCCATAATTACAACAGTCCAAATTATTAAAACGTCTATTTCTATTGCATTCAGCAACCACAAGAGACCCCTGTTCTTATCTCCCTCCGAGATCGCAATCAGTCGCCATTTTGAATCTAATTCCCGCCTTTTTTTCTTTTTTTTACCATTCGCTAGGCACCGGCGTCAGATCTCACAGCCGATAAGTTCTTTATTATCCTGGATGATTTTTTAATCTGCGTGTACAGTAGCGTTTAGCATATTGTATTGTGTTGGGTGCAAGGGAAACAATGGAATTACCATGCACCGGGTTTTTCTTTCTTTAGGACTTAAATGTGCAATATTTCACACTACACATCTCATCATCATGGATGGATGGATGACCATAAACCTGTATATTCTAAAACAAACAACGTATAACTCATAACTTCTCCGTGTCGTCGTACGTAAAAATTACATTACTTTTTCACTCTGTGACATAAAAAATTCTGCACAAAACTCAATCGAAAACCAATATAACACATCTAACTTCTACAAACATCATCACCAGGGTTCAATAAATAACTCCGTTGACAATTTTCATCCGTCTCCGACCAAGTTGGACGATAAATCGCGTTCAGTGAAAAAGACCCGGGAACTCAGAAATTGGAATATCTACTTAAGAGTTTATGCGATGAGGTGCTGGTTTTCATAACGGACATTTATGTTAGGTAACTGTAAGGTGAACTATTATAGCGCATGTCGTGAAAATTGGTAGAATTACGGTGTGTCGGTGACTAGATGCTCGTAGGTAAATCTGCTGTATTACAGTGTACGGGCGAGGAGAGGAAGATGCAATTTTTGGTTGGGAAATTAAGTACTATAGTCATATTTTATAACTCTGGTTATTAGAAAGAAAAAGGTTATTGGCTCTCGTATTAATCACGATTTATTTCCTACTAGAATAACTCCTAGATTAGGTACCTCCTGGGCTTGCTTTTATTCCCGTGGAAGAATAGAAATAGGCTAGTCCATAGTGAAATAGTAGATTGTTCAACAAGGGAGGAAAATAGCCAATATCACACGAGGTTACTTGGCACCCGAGCACAGCGAGGGTGCCAATATTCCGAGGGTGATATTGGTGTTTTTCCCGAGTTAAACACTCTGCTTTTCATTTCGACTACAAGGAAAGTAAGAAAATATAAGTATAAATAAATTAGAATGTCTAAACTGGTCATTATGATCGTTGTAAAATATTTCAAAGGAGTTTATTGTTAAGGAATAATTAATTTAACAAAATTTAGAATGTTCAATAAAATAATTAATGAAAACAGTAGATAAAGTAGGTATTTTAAACAAGTTAGCTATGAAGTATCTTTTTTTGTACTTATTTTTTCAACTTCATTTTTTTTATTACTTTTACGGTCATCCCGTGAAATCATACATTTCGTACTAAATACAAACTGAAATATAGATGCACAGAAAAAACCCCAGAAAAAAGACCAATGCTGGGAATCGAACCCAGGTCCTCAGCATTCCGTGCCGCGTGCCATACCCCTACACCACCACTGGTCTAGAGATTAGACACGAATCTTTTCCTATACATCATACATTTCAATCTGCTAAATCATCACCTTATGCAGTGACAAACGCACATCTATGTTACACCCTCATCGAGAGATTTTAACACTCCTTCGGAACTAACCGCTCACCTGGACAAGAGATGGCGCTACTGTGCAACTTTAAACAAGTTAGCTATGAAGTATCTTTTTTTGTACTTATTTTTTCAACTTCATTTTTTTTATTACTTTTACGGTCATCCCGTGAAATCATACATTTCGTACTAAATACAAACTGAAATATAGATGCACAGAAAAAACCCCCAGAAAAAAGACCAATGCTGGGAATCGAACCCAGGTCCTCAGCATTCCGTGCCGCGTGCCATACCCCTACACCACCACTGGTCTAGAGATTAGACACGAATCTTTTCCTATACATCATACATTTCAATCTGCTAAATCATCACCTTATGCAGTGACAAACGCACATCTATGTTACACCCTCATCGAGAGATTTTAACACTCCTTCGGAACTAACCGCTCACCTGGACAAGAGATGGCGCTACTGTGCAACTTTAAACAAGTTAGCTATGAAGTATCTTTTTTTGTACTTATTTTTTCAACTTCATTTTTTTTATTACTTTTACGGTCATCCCGTGAAATCATACATTTCGTACTAAATACAAACTGAAATATAGATGCACAGAAAAAACCCCCAGAAAAAAGACCAATGCTGGGAATCGAACCCAGGTCCTCAGCATTCCGTGCCGCGTGCCATACCCCTACACCACCACTGGTCTAGAGATTAGACACGAATCTTTTCCTATACATCATACATTTCAATCTGCTAAATCATCACCTTATGCAGTGACAAACGCACATCTATGTTACACCCTCATCGAGAGATTTTAACACTCCTTCGGAACTAACCGCTCACCTGGACAAGAGATGGCGCTACTGTGCAACTTTAAACAAGTTAGCTATGAAGTATCTTTTTTTGTACTTATTTTTTCAACTTCATTTTTTTTATTACTTTTACGGTCATCCCGTGAAATCATACATTTCGTACTAAATACAAACTGAAATATAGATGCACAGAAAAAACCCCAGAAAAAAGACCAATGCTGGGAATCGAACCCAGGTCCTCAGCATTCCGTGCCGCGTGCCATACCCCTACACCACCACTGGTCTAGAGATTAGACACGAATCTTTTCCTATACATCATACATTTCAATCTGCTAAATCATCACCTTATGCAGTGACAAACGCACATCTATGTTACACCCTCATCGAGAGATTTTAACACTCCTTCGGAACTAACCGCTCACCTGGACAAGAGATGGCGCTACTGTGCAACTTTAAACAAGTTAGCTATGAAGTATCTTTTTTTGTACTTATTTTTTCAACTTCATTTTTTTTATTACTTTTACGGTCATCCCGTGAAATCATACATTTCGTACTAAATACAAACTGAAATATAGATGCACAGAAAAAACCCCAGAAAAAAGACCAATGCTGGGAATCGAACCCAGGTCCTCAGCATTCCGTGCCGCGTGCCATACCCCTACACCACCACTGGTCTAGAGATTAGACACGAATCTTTTCCTATACATCATACATTTCAATCTGCTAAATCATCACCTTATGCAGTGACAAACGCACATCTATGTTACACCCTCATCGAGAGATTTTAACACTCCTTCGGAACTAACCGCTCACCTGGACAAGAGATGGCGCTACTGTGCAACTTTAAACAAGTTAGCTATGAAGTATCTTTTTTTGTACTTATTTTTTCAACTTCATTTTTTTTATTACTTTTACGGTCATCCCGTGAAATCATACATTTCGTACTAAATACAAACTGAAATATAGATGCACAGAAAAAACCCCAGAAAAAAGACCAATGCTGGGAATCGAACCCAGGTCCTCAGCATTCCGTGCCGCGTGCCATACCCCTACACCACCACTGGTCTAGAGATTAGACACGAATCTTTTCCTATACATCATACATTTCAATCTAAAATCTCTTAATAATTAAATAATTAATTTAATAATTAATGAAGGAGTTAAGCTGTAAGTATAGAGATAGGCTGTATGGACAATAACATTGTCGTTTACCGTGTTTTTTTCTTAAGATTTTTTAACTTTTTTGGTTTAAGTCACTAAATAAGAAATTAATAATTTAATTTAATAATATTTCACTGGCATTATAAAATTTGTAAATGACTAATTAAGAAAAAAAAACTCAATACTTAATTATTCCATGTATATGCCGTAATGCTTGGCTGAATGCGTATGTGTTCCATTGACAGCCAATGCCTTTATTTTTTTTAATTCATATCTACCCTAGGGAAGAAAATAATAGTTATCCTCCCGTATGTCAGATGTGATTTGCCTCACTTTCCGAGTATGAGAGATGAAAAACCTATTTTTCATGCTTGTTCTCATGGTATGTGAGGTATTAACGTCTGCCAAAGTAGAAGTCTCTAGTCTTTAACCCTAGTCGTTTAGGCTGTACGTTGTCTGTCGTGGGTATGTATTACAATACCGAAGTACGAAAGACCGAATGTATTAAAACATCGAATGGGTCAAAAGACCGACACGATTTTTTTCTGAAACCGTTAACTTTTTAAGATTGTTATAAAACAAACCTAACCTAATGGGTTCTGTATGATGCCGTTTTAATAAATTCTGAGAAGTTTACGGTTTCAGAAAAAAATCGTGTCGGTCTTTTGACCCATTCGATGTTTTAATACATTCGGTCTTTCGTACTTCGGTATTGTAATACATACCCAGTCAATCGCATAACTCTTTTACAGGTATAGATTTCAAGGTATACGTGCCAATAAGTTCTTAAATATTTAGTACCTAATCAGCGTTACCTTTAGTTCCACTGTAGCAAGGTTAGGGTTTAAAATAATGCAATAATAAACCGCAGAGCTAGTCTGTGCGAAGTAGGTGCTTCATTATTTATAAGTGTTCATCGCAGACATCCTACGCATTTTGTTAAACAAATATACTAAGCTAAAGTAATTATTTGAGCAGCACTAGCACCGTAATGGCGCCGCTTCCGGCGCGGCCACCATTAGTGGCCATTTCCTGCTCACTTCCGGTCGCTCGTAGCGCCACGTTGCGGTTTTTTCTGACAACTTTTATTCCGTAGCCGTTTTCATTTTGCTTGTAATGATGATTTTATCATTTTACCGTCCCATTATTTTTTAAACGAGTTTCAGGCTTTTCTATGGCTGTAACGACATTGTTAAAAGGTTTAAGGATAAGGGCTGGCCCTCCCAAATTAAATTGTCAGATTGTTGGACGGCACTGCCATTTGATTCCTTTGCTGTCTGCCATTCGTAAAAGCTCAGAACAATTTTCCAGACAAACATATTTACTTGCATAGAATTTAACATGATTTTCATCGGGTATTTACTAAACTTAATGAAAGCCGTGTTAGCCTAGCGGTTTGACCTGCGGCCTCTCAAGCAGAGGGTCGTAGAGTCGAGCCTGGGCTCGCACCTCTGAATATTTTGGAATTTACGTGTGAAATTAACATTTGAAATTTACCATGAGCTTTACGGTGAAGTAAAACATACTAAGTCAGGAAAGCTGACACTTGCGAAGATGGTATAAAGTTCCCAATATGCAAGCCCTGTCATTCTGAGAGAAGGCCTGTGCCCTGCAATGGGACGTATATATAGACTGGGAACAACACAACACTTGAACTATAAATTGGTAAGTTCCTAAAAACACTACCAGATAGCTAAATATCAATCGTAACTAATGTAATGTAGGTACTAACAATTATAAATATGGGTCGGACATGAAATAAAGGATTTTTATTTATTATAAATAACCCTTCCTTCTTCGCAGTCGGGTAAAAATAGCCTACGACCTATTTTCAAACAAGCCAAAATAGTACATTGTTGTAGAGGCTGGAAAGTAAGCAATAGATGGACGAGTTTGTTTGAGGGCCGACGCGTAGCGGAGGCCCTCGAAAGTACGAGTCCATCTATTGCACTTTTGGCCGAGACTAAACATTGTGCTTTTCACGACTAATGCGAGGAAATCATTATCATCATCATCATCATCATAATCATCCATCCATCCATCCCGTCCATCCCGTCCATCCCGTCCATCCCGTCCATCCGTCCCGTCCATCCCGTCCATCCCTTCCATCCTGTCCATCCCGTCCATCTGCCCATCCGTCCATTCTGTCCATCCCGTCCATCCCGTCCATTCCGTCCATCCGTCCATTCCGTCCATCCCGTCCATCCCGTCCATCCCGTCCATCCTGCCCATCCGTCCATTCTGTCTATCCCGTCCAACCCGTCCATCCCATCCATCCCGTCCATTCCGGCCATCCCGTCCATTCCGTCAATCCCGTCCATCCGTCCCGTCCGTCCCGTCCATCCCGTCCATCCTGTCTATCCCGTCCAACCCGTCCATCCCGTCCATCCCGTCCAACCCGTCTATCCCGTCCAACCCGTCCATCCCGTCCATTCCGTCCATCCGTCCATCCGTCCATCCATCCGTCCATTCCGTCCATCCCGTCCATCCGTCCATCCGTCCATCCTGACCATCCCGTCCATCTGTCCATCCTGTCCATCCCGTCCATCTGCCCCATCCCGTCCATTCCGTCAATCCCGTCCATCCGTCCCGTCCGTCCCGTCCATCCCGTCCATCCTGTCTATCCCGTCCAACCCGTCCATCCCGTCCATCCCGTCCAACCCGTCTATCCCGTTCAACCCGTCCATCCCGTCCATTCCGTCCATCCGTCCATCCGTCCATCCATCCGTCCATTCCGTCCATCCCGTCCATCCGTCCATCCGTCCATCCTGACCATCCCGTCCATCTGTCCATCCTGTCCATCCTGTCCATCTGCCCATCCGTCCATTCTGTCCATCCCGTCCATCCCGTCCATTCCGTCCATCCGTCCATTCCGTCCATCCCGTCCATCCCGTCCATCCTGCCCATCCGTCCATTCTGTCTATCCCGTCCAACCCGTCCATCCCATCCATCCCGTCCATTCCGGCCATCCCGTCCATTCCGTCCATCCCGTCCATCCGTCCCGTCCGTCCCGTCCATCCCGTCCATCCTGTCCATCCCGTCCAACCCGTCCATCCCGTCCATCCCGTCCAACCCGTCTATCCCGTCCAACCCGTCCATCCTGTCCATTCGGTCCATCCGTCCATCCGTCCATCCATCCGTCCATTCCGTCCATCCCGTCCATCCGTCCATCCGTCCATCCTGACCATCCCGTCCATCTGTCCATCCTGTCCATCCCGTCCATCTGCCCATCCGTCCATTCTGTCCATCCCGTCCATCCCGTCCATCCCGTCCATTCCGTCCATCCGTCCATTCCGTCCATCCCGTCCATCCAGTCCATCCTGCCCATCCGTCCATTCTGTCTATCCCGTCCAACCCGTCCATCCCATCCATCCCGTCCATTCCGGCCATCCCGTCCATTCCGTCCATCCCGTCCATCCCGTCCAACCCGTCTATCCCGTCCAACCCGTCCATCCCGTCCATTCCGTCCATCCGTCCATCCGTCCATTCCGTCCATCCCGTCCATCCGTCCATCCGTCCATCCTGACCATCCCGTCCATCTGTCCATCCGTCCATTCTGACAATCCCGTCCATCCCGTCCATCCCGTCCATCCCGTCCATCCCGTCCATCCGTCCATCCAGTCCGTCTGTCCGTCCGTCCGTCCGTCCGTCCGTCCGTCCGTCCGTCCGTCCATCCATCCATTCATCCATCCATCCATCGCATGCAGCAGACGATTACTGTTGATTGGTCCAATAATGTCGTTTCAGCACGCCAGGAATGAAATTCAGAAATTATCTTTCAAAAAGTCGTATCGTATAATGAAATACATATACTGATACGTCCTGTTTTCGATTAGTGTAACTTTGTTGTCGTGTTTGTGCGCCATAAATGAGTCAGCTGTTAAATGTACATATATAGGCAGTTTTGAGTACTGGATTTAGGTTATCTATGGCCACATTTTCGAGCAGTGTCGTGAAAAAAATCATAAAAATCGGTCAAGCCGTTTCGGAGGAGTTCGATAACAAAAACTGTGAAAAAAAATTTTATATATTACATTTTTTATTTTCAAATAAGTTGTACTTACCTACTACCTATTTATTTATTCCAGTTAAATATATAAAAAGGTTAGATTGAAGTTTACGAGATATATCGCTGCAATTCTCTGATAGCTCTCAAGACAGCAGGAAGATGTTACTTTGAATATTTTTTTACATCCATACCCCTCCTATCCAGCCCTTAACCAGCCAGTTAATGGGCACACAAACAGCGTTAAGTGGCGGAAGCTGCTCTTATTCAGCCACAGGGGCGCCGGCGCACGTGACCTCACTCCTGATTGATCACTCCAAGCCGTCAATAGGGATATAGGTGTAAACGGGATCTTTGTAACACCTTTTTCTGATGCGTCTACGTAGGACTGGAGTACTGCAAGTGAGTGCTTCTTAACCCTTTATAGGGGGGCAAAAATTTCAAAAAAGGCCTCTCTTCCCTGTAACATCATCTTTTTGCATTTTCTTCATGTACAAAATTTTTAGAATGAAAGATTAGATTAAAGGGTCAAAGGATGAAGCCTGAAGAGTTTCTATCAAGGTGATGGCAAAAAAGTTGAACCATTTTAAATCTGTGTTTTTTTTTTAATCTAAGTATCAATGCAGATTTCCCTTGTCACTAAAATGGATGACATGGTTTCTTAGAACAGAACTTTCTATGTGTTATAGTTTCAAAGTTACCTACGCAAAGTGACCCATCTAAATGGGCCAACCTGTATATCATATCATATTATCGTATCAAATTTTATACATATTTTCTGGCGAATGTTGATATGGCAATTAAAATTATAATAAATGAAATTATGGGAAACGAAGTGATCTGGAACTAACGGTGTCAAGGAGCCCATCTTTTAGAACTCCGCCTTTTACTCGTGTTAGATTAGAAAAAAAATATTCATATAAAAACAAATACAATTTAAATTACAATAAATACGCCAAACTGGAGTGACCAGTTTGTTGGCGCGCCACGCTCAAAATAATTAATTAATTTTCCTCTCTTCTATCGCTATTATACTTATTTATAAGAAAGTATACTTCTTAAAGCATATATAGCATATGACGACCAGATGGCCTAGTGGTTAGAAAACCTGACTATGAAGCTTGAGGTCCCGGGTTCGATTCCCGTGTCGGGGCAGATATTTGTATGAAAAATGCGAATGTTTGTTCTCGGGTCTTGGGTGTATAATATGTATTTAAGTATGTATCTATCTACATAAGTATGTTTATCCGTTGCCTAGTACCCATAACACAAGCTTTCCTAGCTTACTTTGGGACTGGGTCAATTGGTGTGAATTGTCCCGTGATATTTATTTATTTATTTATTTTTATTTATATCGGAACCGTATAAAAAGTGAAGATAAATAAAGTGAAGGGCGCAATCACGCGGCGCAGCGCCCGGAGACGCGCGGAATTTTAAACGAGATATTTTTATTAAAATTAGGTTCGACTCAGTTGAGTCCCGACGCATTTTGGTTTCGTTCGATTGAGGAAAATAATTCACGAATTGAACAGGGTAAGTACATAGCTACTTTTACTTTAGGTACATACTCTCTTATCATGCGAAATGTAATTTCTTTTGAGACCAATAAAACTCTTTAACTCGATATATAAACAGGGTAACTTTTTAATCAGTGCACAAATTTAGATATAGGTATGATTTTTTTTGAGTATCGTTGACAGGTAGATCACGATTATCTGTTCGAGATTTTTTTTTACATTTTGAAATTTGGGATGTTCATAGTAATTCATCCAGTAATTGGTCGAGTTACTATGAACAAAAAAAATAAGTGATAAATATTATAACAAAAAATACTGAAATTTGTTATTTTAACGACACTGTATCACATGTTTAAATTTGTGCACTTATTAAAAAATTACCCTGTACGTAAGGGGTGGGATATCTTGCAATTAAAGGAAAGCAGATCCACCTTCTTTCTTTCTTCTTAAAGTAATTTATAAATGTAGAGCACCGAAATATCTTCAATTAAAATTAAGAGGGTTTATATACCTGCTGAGTGAGAAGGAGATGCAAACTCTTTTAATATTACGAAATTAAATACTGGCCGGTAAAGCTAATCTATCTAGCTGATTGCTATGAAAAAAAAACTAACTGTCTTTTGTTTTAAAAAAATATACGGTAATTTCTTTGCAATGCTATTGAGTACGTTAGCGAAAATGGAGAAAATTGAACTGCGCGCCGTTATCAAATACTTGTATTTGAAAAATTTTTCTACGGACCAAGTCAATTTGGATTTGCGGGACACTTTAGGGTCTAATGCTCCTCCGTATTCGACAGTCGCACGTTGGTGCGCCGAATTTAGACGTGGAAGAACATCGACAATGGACGACCCCCGCTCCGGACGCCCTACTTCAGCAGTAACTGAAGAAATTGTGAAAAAAGTCGAAAACTCAGTTTTGGCGGATCGTCGTGTCACAGTTCGTTTTATTGCTGAAAATGTAAAGATTTCAACGGGGAGCGTGCATAATATTTTACATGAACGCTTGGGTATGAAAAAGGTATCTGCGCGTTGGATACCAAGAATGCTTACTGACACGCAAAAACAAACTAGACAAGAGATTTGTCAAGAAGCTTTGAACCTGATGCAGCAAGACCGGGAACTTTTTTTGGCGCGATTTATAACAATGGACGAAACATGGCTCCATCATTACGACCCTGAAACGAAACTGCAGTCTATGACATGGAAAAGGCCATCATCTCCAACTCCGAAGAAATTCAAGGTGAGCCCATCTGCCGGTAAGGTCATGGGCTCTGTTTTTTGGGATGGTAAAGGGGTATTAATGATTGAGTATCTCGAGCATGGAGCCACTATTACGGGCACTTTATACGCCAAACAAAAATAGCAACATTGCGCAATGAGATCCGCGAAAAACGGCGAGGTAAACTTTCGAAAGTTGTGCTGTTCCACCAGGACAATGCCCCGGCACACAAGTCCGCCGTTGCAATGGCTGCAATTCGTGATGCTGGGTTCGATATCCTTAAGCATCCTCCGTATTCACCAGATCTCGCTCCCAGTGATTTCTACCTATTTCCGAGATTGAAACAATACCTGAGAGGCCAGAAATTTGAAGACGACGACGCGGTAGTCGCTGCAGTACAAGATTTTTTAAGTACTCAAGATGAGACCTTTTTAAAAAATGGAATTTTAAGTTTAGAAAAAAGATATACTAAGTGTATTATGCTAAAAGGTGACTATGTCGAAAAATAAAATGACTTAATTTATTTAATTTATTGAATCAGGCGTTACTTTGCGGAGGTCCATATTAATGAACTAAAACAATTAAGGTAAGGTCGCGGGTGAGCAAAGTAATTGTTTTAGTTCATAAATAAAATGACATTTAGTAAAAGTTGTTTATAACATACTCATTCTCACTTTTTATTGAACGCCCCTAGTAATACAGTAGCGTTCAAAGCAATAGGCGAAGTTTTCAAAATGCATGAACTCTTATACCTACATATAGCTGATGTAATACAAACGCATCAAAAATAAATAATTATCTAAATCGTTTATTGCATTTTTTTATTTTTTTCGCTTTGGTATTTAAGCAGCAATAAAAAAAATATCATGGGATAATTCACACCAATTGACCAAGTCCCAAAGTAAGCTAGGCAAAGCTTGTGTTATGGGTACTAGACAACGGACAAACATACTTATATAGATGATACATACTTAAATACATATTAAACACCCAAGACCCGAGAACAAGCATTCGTATTTTTCATACAAATATCTGCCCCGACACAGGAATCGAACCCGGGACCTCAAGCTTCATAATCAGGTTCTCTAACCACTAGGCCATCTGCAGGCTAATTGTCTAACTTCCTCGCAATCGCCATCGCGTTCATTTTGACAGTTCTTGTTGGGCTGACAATTGGTATCGGAAACAGCCAGCTGTCACAGCCATACAAAAACTATCATTTCATTCCGATGCCAAGTGTCAAAAAAGTTACACAATTACCCTGCTGGTCGTATATGCGTTCAAAGCACTTTGTAAAAGGCAGCGAAATGGTGACTGAAGGAGTTAACTTTCAGACCTTTTTAGAGTATCAACGAAGCTTAAAATATTACAAAGTAAATTTTCCAGACAAAACTGCACAGAGATTTCAATACTTTCAATTGTTCCGGCCGCACTACAAACGCGCGGTCCGATAATCACCCACTTAAACGATCCCAATGACATTAAATGAGCAAAACCGCAGAATGCGCGAACGGCGCGGGCCGCTCCGCCATTATATTGATTTCGACGCCATTAAAACGAACCGGAAATTAAAAAGAAATAAAAACATATTGCTTTCCCGCGCGCTCCAACTTCACCCAATTTGTACACGTTCTCTTTTTGAACCGCTCTTTTCACCTTACCAGAACAACGTAACCACCCTACCTTCGTTTTTCAAAATCGAATTTTATGCCTCATGTCTAAAAGTTTGCATTGCTTTAAAGGGTACTGTGGGATTAAGTCGTTGTATGATTGACAGATATGGGGTAGGTAGATTTTATTTGGCATGCCATTATTGTCAGCGTGATATGATTATTATATTATCGGGCGATAAACGGGTATAAAAAAGATATACCGCAGGCAATCATCTCGACGGGATTAGGGCGTTATTACAGCGTGTGGATTTATCGGATGTTTGGAGCTAATTAGGTTGTGTACCGAATAAATTGAGAGATTTGCTCCCGCTTATCCTAGGAGGGATGTAATATTATTTTCTACAGGCGGTATCAGAACAAATTGACGTTATAGTTCGATGATAAATTAATGAGAATTGATGTGGGGCACTTCTTAACTTATCCCGAATATTTGTAACACATGAAAAGCTACGAGTTCGGGTAGTACTTTATGAGCACTTAGAACTGACTGATCCCATTGGTATTGTAACTATTTATTAGAATGTTTATAAAACTAACTAACTAACTAGTTTGGCTCAGTGACCCGAAGAGAGTCTTGGCCTCCGAAACGAGAGCACGCCACTCAGCCCGATCCTGCGCAGTTTCACGCCAATTACCGGCCTGAAGCTGAATGTTTATAAGATTATTAAATTTAAAAGTAATTGAATAAACTTATAAACTATTCTAACCTAACTTGTCCGGCAGTTTCAAGTCTCACGACACCCATTCATTCATTCAATATGGAGATTATAATTATGAATGAATCTGTGTCCGCAATGATGCGATGACTTGGACATTAAATAAATAAACCATAGCCCCTTTTGTCTTATTAATCACTTGGACATTTGCCTTTAAGCAGATTTCCCAAAACTCAACGACACCCTAGGCGAGAAGTAAAGTTATACCAGTATGCTTAGTATAAATTTTACTTCACCAAAATACTTCTCGATCGCGTTTACGTAAAAAATTCAATTCTATGGATACATGGACGCACGGCCGCGGAGGCGCTGTCCATGTTTCCCTAGTAATTGATTTTTTTACGTAAACGCGATCGAGAAGTATTTTGGTGAAGTAAAACTTATACTAAGCGTACAGTTCTGGAAAAGATAAGAAAAAAAATCGTCTCTTAGCTAAGCGATAATAGAGTCACATAACGTATCACTTGTAATATTAGATATATTCGAAAAAAATACTTAACTAAGTGATATGCATTTTTTATTTTTACATAACTTTTATAACTTGGCCTCGCGCCCGGTGCCAGATTATCGTTGAGTTTTGGGACATCCTGTATACAAGGTGAAATTATAAACGTGATACTAAATTAGTGTTTCTAAATTAGTTAATGCTCGACAATAACATGCATTAACTCAATTGTTTTAAAATCAGTCTCACTTTAATTTGAGGTCCATACATCACAATATAGTTATATAATTTTACTAAATATGAACTAACTAACTAACTAATTTGGCTCAGTGACCCAAAGTGAGTCTTGGCCTCCGAAACGAGAGCACGCCACTCAGCCCGATCCCGCGCAATTTCACGCCAATTACCGGCCTGAAGCTGTCACAGATCCGCCTCCACAGCATCAGCCCAGCGATACTTCGGCCGACCAACCGGACGACGTCCAGTTGGGCGTCCCAAAAATATGCCCTCTTGACCCTCGATCCTCCCCCATTCTCAGCAAGTGGCCGAGCCACCGAAGCCTGTGAGATTTAAATTCTCCGATTATATTAGGCTCAGCCACCAGCTCCTCAATCTCGGCATTCTTGCGGATCCTCCAGGTGTTATCCTCTCTTCTAACGGGTTCCAATATGAACATCCTAAATTTTATCAGGCTAACTTTAACAATTGAATTATGTTGTCCAGCACTAACCGAGCTAGAAACTTCAAAATTTGGATCACGTTAACCTTGTATATAAATACATACGGGTTAACCCAAACCCATAAACCATTTGACAACCCTGTGAAGACATTCGATTTTAGACCGTAAATGTTGCTAATTTTAATCGGCTTTGATTTCTGTTTGACCGCACATAAGTATATTGCCGGTATCGATTTAAGGGTTAAGTGATCCTCTGTTTACTTAGAATAAAGTTTTTTTTACATTGTAAACCTTTAGAACAAGCACCTGTACTTAAGAGGGTACGATGCGCACCATTTCTCCATACAAACGTAATCCCCAGTTTCCTCCCTGGATAATGGCTTTAGAGCCAATTTTTTTTCACTGTGTAATCTGTATCTACCACAGCTATGCCCCTATGTTTCGTTTTTTTTCCATATTTCAATAAACATAAGAAATATAAGCTTTCAAAAACTGAAAAAATTGCCCAATTTCAAGGTCATTTTCAGACACTCACCAGAAAATAATCCCTCATATAAACAAAAAAAAGAAAACATAGGGGCATAGCTAAATCTGTCTTCTAATTATTTTGGAAAAAAATAATTTTATTGGTTTAGTTTTCGAGAAGAAAACAGGGGATTACGAAATGCTGTTTTGATCAATTTTACGCGCCTATTAACGGTCTGAGCTGCAGTTGTCCCGCTCTCGCTGTACTGACACGAAGGGGTTCGGGCGAGACAGCGACATTTCATTAAAATACCTATTTCTCAAAAGTCTCTCAGCCATCGTACCCTTTTAACAATTTCTCTGCACAAAATTATTGAAACAAAATAAAATACGTAGGGTATCATACAGGTGACATATTGTTTCGCGACATATTGGCGGCCGCTGTCATGTCAAGGACTACAAGTAAAGCACATTACACAGATAATGGTTAAATGGACAGCAAACAGTGACGCGGGAGGCAGAATCGCGAAGTCACTGTGGTTAGGTAGCTCGGAAAATATAATGCCCCGTAAGGTAAACGTTCCCGTGCTCGACACCGACCCAATACATGGCACCTTCTTCTTCTTCTTTTTTTAAAAATATGGCTTCTGTCCCACTTTAATGGTAGGACAATTTCGCCAGTGTCGAAGTAAGCTCTCTTGGGAGCGACGTTGTACGGTGATTGTAGTTTCTGCAACTTGATAGAAAAATTCCAGAAACCACGTGGAAACAACTTGCGCATTAAAAAATGTCAGACACGAGAGCAATATAGAATTTTGTGATCACTGTTAATTATGGTTAATCGCCGCATAAAACACTATCAAAATTATACTTCAACTAGCCAAAGAAACAGAAATACCAAAATTAGATACTGTCTACATCCGCCATGTTCGAATGCTACAAATCGAATCCCATGGCACCTTCAATCTTATGTCATACTAAGAGAGATGACAGATGGATGTCATCTACGGGGCGTGGGCTGTCGAGCATTGATACGTTTACCTTAGGTACAAAGTGACAAATTGAGGAAAGGGGTACTGAAATTCTACATGCGAAGTTCTTACTATACGGTAAGAGCTAGAGCATGTTTAACGTGAGGTGCTTGAACAGGGCTAAGTACTAATATTTTTACATAATATTTTAGTTATTTTTTTACGTTAATCTAGCTTGACTCTACGAGTACCGCAAGGAGATTTTAACATAAATAACAAAATCATCGTCATTTCAGCCGAAAGACGTCCACTGCTGAACATAGGCCTCCCCCAAGGCTCGCCCAACAGATAAATCC
This sequence comes from Archips crataeganus, assembly GCA_947859365.1. Lineage (NCBI taxonomy): Eukaryota > Metazoa > Arthropoda > Insecta > Lepidoptera > Tortricidae > Archips > Archips crataeganus. Next base: position 16,952,722 of record OX402052.1, on the reverse strand, counting down.
TGCACCATCCGCATCCAACGCGTTCCCGCAACCTTAACGAGGTCGTCGCTCCATCTTGTTGGAGGCTACCGACACTATATCTTCCGATCCGTGATGGTTTTAAATAGTCTGAAATAAATGCATTTTTTTTTGTTACCAACATACAAAAAGTTATTAATTTACGTAAGGGGATTTAGGAAATGAGACTTAGCGAGCCCGCTGGTTTTCAGTCTCCAACTTGACTAATGCTAACTTAAACATGCAACGAAAGGCGAGACTGCTGCTAAGGCATGCGGAAGGGTTAATTGATATCTGCGAAAAACATTAATCTACCTACTAATCTTATCTAAGCACAGAATAAGTAATAACGTACTTAGTACGTACAAGTGTAGTCTAGGCCTCTGGAGACTTAACAATATAAAGACAGCTTTGCAAATGCAACGCTGTTTATGTATTTCAGCCGGAAGACTTTGCAGTGCCCTAAACCCCACTAAAACTATTCGAGCTCGCGTCATATGGCCCCAGCGAGATGGAGCGACGACCTGGGCCCTGTACCACAAAAGTTACAAGTGCTACAATTCAACAAAATTGTCAAGTTTCTCATAGTAAAATGTTATAATTTAGTCGAATTGGGGATGTCTATTTTTTTGCAATGTATAGTAAATCGAAAACCATTTCGAGATAAATGCTTTTTAACTCGTTTTCTGTAGTTATTTAATTTTAATATTATGTAATGAATTTATTATATAACAAATAAGCAATGACCTTCATTTGACATTGGTGTAAATTGCGTGACCGGTTCAAGTCATACTTTATTCTGTGTGGTTAGAATTCTTCACAATTTACGCGTGGGTTATACTACGGAGTTTGATTTGGACCCGCTGTCTGACATCTAGCACTTTGTCAGTGCCAGTAAAGTGACACAGTGTATAGTGTACCACTACGCAAAAAATAATTAAAGGGGTTGCCTTATCGTACGCATTTAGATAGATTTAGAAATTTGGCATTGTGGGAGCCCTCAATTATAATATGACGTCATCAACTAAAATAGTTTCAATAATTAATTTTGAAAAAAGTAGAGAACTAAATGACAAAATATTGAAATTAGTTTCTTATAATTGACTTTTCTATACAAAAAAAATATAAAAACCATGGGTATTTTTTTTTAGACATCCCCAATTGTAGCACTTGTAACTTTTGTGGTACAGGGGGCTGGTTAAGGTGGCGGGAACGCGTCGGATGCGGATGGCGCAGGGCCGATCTGTTTGGCGAGCCTTGGGGGAGGCCTATGTCCAGCAGTGGGCGTCTTTCGGCTGAAGTGATAGCTTCATATTCCTCCCTTTCCTTAATGGGATGAGTTCGCCTTTGTCAGCAGTTATCAATAGTGTTTCTCTTTATTTTTGTTCGAGACATACATCATCCCAGCCTGTATATCGACGGTTAAAAGGCAAAACGCATGAAGCGACACTTTTTGTCGAAATGAGTTATATACCTACACATTTGAAATCAGCGAATTTTTCTCCGTCGTTTGAGCCGGGTTTCATGTAAAGTTCAAAAAGCGTCGCTTCATGCGTTTTGCCTTTTAACCGTCGATATATATATATTTTTATTTATTGTAAGTATTATTTATTATACTTATGAAATATATTGCCAAATTGCAAAACCATTTTTTTGGTGAACTATACACTCATTTCAAATAGATTGGTGCACAATAGATACAGCACATCGTACAAAACTACTGACTATAATACTACTTAACAATTTTTTGTATGGTTAGAGTTTATCAACCAAGTTTTCAACTTCTTTTTGAAACAATGTTATATTCTTCCTCCGAGAATAGGTTGTTGAATATATGTCCCACTGCAGGGCACAGGCCTCCTCTCAGAATGAAAGGGATTGGGCCGTATTCCCACGCGGGTCCGGTGCGGATTAGGAACTTTAAATTCACACACAATTTCTTCGCAGTTCTATGCAGGTTTCCTCACGATGTTTTCCTTGACTGTAAAGCTCATGGTGAATTTCAAATGTAATTTCGCACTTAAATTCTGAAAAACTCAAAGGTGCAAGCCGGGATTTGACGCCACGAACCTCTGCTCGAAAGGCCTAAGGTCAAACCACGGCTATTAAAACATATTACTATTATTCTGACAATACATATGTATATATCAATTAATTTTCGGACAGGGAACACTATTCAAGACATTTTCAGGGCATTTAATGCAGCTTAACCAAAAATCTAACGAACTTATTAAATGCCTCTGACGTCCTACGACTATTTCAGCTATGACGAAATAATTTATATCTATTTGACACTATTTCCACACACTTATCTGTTAAGTATTAGCCAATGAAGTGGTTTTATCTACCGACACGATTCTCCAAAAGCTAAAAAAGCTTCGCTATCCAAATCCACTCGTCAAGATAAAACATAATTCACTTGGAGCGAGCTTTTTGCGGCACTTTGTTATAGATAATGGATAAATAACGTCCCGAATTCATTGCATTAAGCTTATCGGCTGTTTGGACTATGACAAGTATTTACGGCTTCAACATTGCTATTAAAAGCTTTCTGATGACGCTTATTCTCGTGACTACAGTAGAGATCACACCAGGGGCTAAATTCAGGAACGGCCCAACACGGTTTGCGAGCGGTAATTCAATTGTTTGCGAAAGGATAGGGACGGGTTGAGCTTGGGATGAGCCTTATTTTCCTGTTAATTCGCTCTGTAAATAAATAAATGAATAAATAAATAAGGCTCATCCCAAGCTCAGCCCAAACCTCTCGCAGACCAGTGATTTTTGGCGTTCCTGAATAGCAGCTCATCCCTATCCTCTCGCAAACGATTGAATTACCGCTCGTAAACCGTATTGGGCCGTTCCTGAATTTAACCCTAGGGTCTTACACAGCGTAAGAAACAAAAGTTGGCTCTCCTATGGACATACAATTATAGCTAAACCGTTCACAGTTGTCGCCTACCCCCGTGCCCGCGGGCGAGGTATCATTTAAACGGTTTAGCTATAGCGACTCCGAGTCAGCAAACTTAAGATTTATTTAAATAGGCCGGAAGTTGGCCAGGCGTCCTACACGACGATGTAGACTTGACTAAAAAATATTGGCAATAGACCCTTAAGTTTTGCCATGTCCACAGGAGGGACGCGAACAGAAAAAGGTGTCAACTAGCTATCGTAATTATTAGAGTGTTCAAGTTCGAGAGTAAAAAGTGTTACTTAAAGATCTTCGAATATTTATTACAGAATAGGTGCCGAGGCAGACGTAAGTATCAGGTAGGTACCTTTCTAAATATACAAAATGTTTTATGTGCAATGAATGCGGAATGTATTATATTGGTGCCTTAATAATTAATAAGCCTATTAGATACTTAAGTGTGTGTGTGTGTGTGTGTAAGTGTCATTTTATTTATTTTATACTAGATACGAACTGCAATATGGATGCACAGAAAAAACACAGAATAAGACCAGCTCCGGGAATCGAACCCGGGTCCTCCCTCAGCATACCGTGCTGCGTGCTTTTACCCCTACACCTTATTTGTAGGTATGAGTCTTTGTATATACTTACTTGCAATAAATAAATTTTAATTTAATTTAATTTAACATCGTAATGGCTTTACATTCCACTCTGGAAGACCATTTTTTAAATTACATCCGTTAAAATACCATTACAAAGTGATAAAAAATTGTGTCTTGCTATGCTACAAATCATTATCTACCATTATACTCTCTTATCTGCCATTCTACTCTTATCTACCATTTTACTCTTATTTCTAATTCTGCACGATTTTAATAAGAGCTTATGTGGGGGGGAAATCCGGTTTTAATATAATAATATCGACATAATATAATTTTAAACACCACACTAACAGGTAGAGAACGTATTCCTTTTCGAATCCGTGCCCTGCAGCGCAGATTATATATTGAACCTTAGTCTTGTTTGTCGTACATAGAATTAATGCTAAAATTTATCATTTAAATCCTGAGCCTAAATCATTGTAATTGGGTTGATAAAATTTTACAACCCATAATCTATAATAGTCAGGTGCGTCATCTGTTGTGCAATAGAAGCAAATAAAATTGTTTGCTACTTGCCAATAGATGGCAGTGCTATTAAAACAAGCGAACGAATCGGTACAATGAACACCATGATTCTAGCTAGTATCTTCATCGCTTAATAGATGGCGTTACTAGCTGTAAAGGTCATTGAATCGTGGCCGTTCTTCGTTTCGTTCTTTTTTTTTTTTCGTCAGTTCACTCACCACATGACAGCGGTCGGTTGCAACCAGTTGAATTCCGTGGAAAACAATAGTCTCGTTTCTCACAAGTGAATGAAACAGGTGTGAAATGTTCTTATAAGTTGCGAAATATTATTGTTTCAAAGGTTGAGAACTAAAGTGAATAAAACGGTTTTTCGGTGTTGACCAAACTTTTCTGACAAATTAGCATCGGAAGTGTGACAAAATAGAAACTTTCTCGTGTTATCAAATTGCACCGAAAATGAGTTGAACAATTTCTGAAGTGCCCGTTGTTTGTGTGAATTTTTAAGATGACTACAGACAGGTTCCATAAGTAAGTGTACTTCAATGTACTTAATTTAAAAATCGTCCATAAGTACGAATGATAAGATTCTACATGTTTGATAAAATAGATAATAAAATCCTTCACCAATTCTTACAATGGATTGGCAGAACAGGAGTTTACCTACTGTTTTCGCAGGAATTTACCGTTAATCATATGAAAACATTTAAAAACCATTGTGCAAATTTTCTCCAAAAACCTGCTATTGTTTTTAACACTCGTAACATTTCGTTAAATAGCAGATATTTAAGGCTAATTATAAAAATTCATTGTTTCGTTAATTACTTTTCAATGTCAATATCATTACCAAGCGGAAACCATAGGAAGGAGACACGCTCCAGGTGATGTCAAAAACCTACCAAGTTCATTGCCCTAGCATGTTCGTGTTTTGACAGAAATGACGACACCCATTAAAGACCATTTAATGTCTATTTTAGCCCTTATTTTCTACGATGAACCGTTTGGTAGATATTTCATTGACCAAGTATTAGTTCGCATATATTTTTCACTTTGCTGGGGACATGTTTTAATCTGAATTTTTCGGAATTTAAATGCGAAATTACATTAGAAATTTACCATGAACTTTACGGTGAAGGAAAACGTTGTGAGGACGCCTGCAGACGACTAAGAAGAAATTCAATGGTGCGTGTAAAGTTCCCAATGCGCACTGGGCCCGCGTGGCCCTAATTCCTATTCTGAGAGGAGAGGCTTGTGTGCAGTGGGACGTATATAGGCTGGGATGATGATGATATACCTAGCAAACAATACAGAAAACAAGGTACATACAAAAACAAAAGGTAAGCAACAGGCGGCCTTATCGCTTCAGAGCGATCTCTGCCACCTTGCCTACTAAGCCCGCATTAAACTGCATGCCCATTCCATATAGTCAACATTAGTGGGTACACCTACTGTTGACGCTGACTATACCTATTTAATTTAATTGATACCAATGCAACGTTTACGGACATTGCACACAACACCTGGCAGAGGGTGCTGTGCTCACTCTACTCTGGTCCATATTGCGCAGTAATAAGGTCCATCTTGTGCTGTTGGTCTTATCAGCTTATCGATTGTGTGCGTGGTGTTGCCGCGGTGACCGATAAATGCGTATCCAGGTGATGTGCATAGCATAAGTAATGGCATACTTTTATTTAACGCAATCACTGCCGCCATCGCATAGGTAGGTCCGGTGGTCGCGTGCTTTAATTTGGGATCCATTTCGAAAAAATATCCTTTGAATTCCTATACAATATGACAGGACTGCCAACCTTAAGTGGGTCCCAAATTAAAGCTCGTGACTGTACCTATCTATGCGCTTTCGTGACTTGACCGAATCCAATAAATTCTACCCTATTCTACATTGCATTGCACGTAGAAATATTATGCCATGCTATATTTGGAAAGTGCCATGTCGTGCAGAACGCTCAAGCATGTACCTATAACAGTGCAAGGTATGCAGCTTCATAGCATTCCACACCTTTTATAAGTCTGGCCAAGCCAACTTACGGATAGGCCTCGACTACGCGCGAATTTTGGCGCAGCGACCATTTTTTGTGTTCATTGCGCAGCCGACACGCTCGCCGCACAGTAGCTGGCTACCTCACACCACACGCAATGAACACAGGAAATACTCGCAACGTAGCCTGTCGCGTGTAATCGGCCCCAGTAAGACCGATATTTACCATCGACATTACCAACTTAACGTAGGTACGTAAGCTAATTTCCAGGCACATGTCGATTTAGAGTGTAGCCATTATTAGGAACCTACAAAAGATTAGCGACCACTATCGATCGATGCGTCTTTTATTCAATTAGGTACTGTTTTGAAAAGTACCCTACATTAACAAGACTTCGACTTACACCGCTATTACTTACTACTTACCCTGTATTTCTATTACGTAAGTCCTACCATCTTAATCTCCCCAACCTGTTACTAACATAAAACAGCAACAAATCCCATCATTCTTAATTAACAACGTAATGACTGCCGCGTAACGACGGAAGCGTGATTATGAAAAGTGAACCATATCTCATTGTGACAACTTTCCCTCGGTTAATCGGTGGCAATTGTTCCGTTGACACCGCCAGCGTTGCATGGATTATGGGATGTTTATCTTGATTTTAATACAAATTTTTTCGTGTACCTAATCCTAGTCACGGTACCAAATGTGTAGTAGTGAAAGTATAAGCGATGAAGTAACTTACGCGATAATAAAAATTTAATTACTTATCGGCTGAAATACCTACACGGAAATGAAATACGAAACGTAAGTAATTAAGTCACGTAAATAACATGAGTGGCCGAAGACCGCGCGGAGTGGCGGTTACTCCCCGACAAGAGCATAGCTCTTAAACTTGAGAAGAAGAAGAAGAAATAACATGAGTACGGTACGACCCCGTAAGGAACTCCATAGTTTGAGCCAGACAGAGACCCCAAACTTTTGTCCCGTAGACCCCTAACCATATTTTGGGTTACCTATCAAAATTTAGAATTATTTTTTCCGAGTATATAAAATCCCGAATGCTTCATAAACCGAATGCATTTTTTTCTGAAACTGTAAATATTTCAGGATTTTTATAAAACAACCCTAACCTAACCTAAAGGGTTCTACACGATGGTCCTGAAATAAATCCTGAAATATTTACAGTTTCAGAAAAAAATGCTTTCGGACAAATTAAGTTTTCGGGATTCTAAACCTTCGGAAATAAAATTTTCTAAACATCGATAGGATCCCGGTTATTTCGCGCATAGACACCTCACAGGTCTTCGTCAACCCTTGGGGGTCGATATCGACCAGTTTGGGCATCACTTGGCTAGAATAAGGCCATACGTTTGGCCCTTTGTTTTTAGGCTGAAATTGCGAATTAAACCGCAAAATGTCATATATTCCGTTCTGATTATAGTTAGTCTTCCTGGGTCAAGAAACTGCCACGATTCGCGCTCTTCCAGCGTCGATAGGCATTTATTTTCTAACACGTGCTCAAACGGAATCTCCAGTCTACTAGAATTGGTCTTCATTAGTCCATATGTTCTGCCGCCTAGTTACTGAGCCTGGGTAGTTATGGACACCGCCAAGCGTGAAATAAGCGCTCATTTAGCTGTTAACACCAGCACTTTTCCGCTGCAAAACGCATTTCGACGACAAAACTCATATTTAGTGAACATTCCCACGCTCTAATTAACTAACAAAAACCACCGAATAAATTCGAAACAAGCCGACATACAATAGAACAAAATCGATTTTGCCTTTAAGGGATCCTATTTTTTTTAGCTAAAGGGCTAAGTATACGGCGTCTTATTTAGGCGCAGACGACGCAAGTATGTATGTATGTATGTAAACTCTATATTGTACAAACATAAGGAAAAAAAGAAATACATTATTGACAACCGTTGAAATGCATGTACAAAGGCGAACTTATCCCTTCAAGCAAGCAAGTTTCGTGAATGCGCGTTTACGGCGCCGCAAATTCTCAAAAAAGATAGTAGGTACTAATGTAACTGAATCTAGTTTGATTGAAGCGCGAGTACCTACGCACGTCATCCGCGCGTCATCTGCGCGTTTATAATACGCCTTGTGTTTAGGCTCTAAGGTGTCACTTTTAGACACATAAAATTCTACCTAATTGTGTCTCGCTTGTAGAACTGAGGCCGTACCTATTGTCTAACGCAAGGATGCTCGCGATCGGGTTCACCACCTTTTGCTACCCTGGTCCTGTAACGTTTGACAGAAATAAATGGTGAAAGCGATTTTGATTCTGAATACGCTAAACCAGAGAGCCCCAAACTTTTGTCTTGCAGACCCCTAGCTGTATTTTTCAATTTGAAGACCCCTGTTTACTTAGTACTGATTTATCGCAAAATAATCGATATCAAATGTCGTTTTGTTTCGCGTACGTAGACCCCTTGCATGTGCTCGTCGACCGCTGGGGGTCGAATAGACCACTTTGGGTATCACTGCGCTAAGCAATGGTCTCAGGTTGCTATGAAAATTTAAAAAAATGAAAAAATATTTATTACTAGCTTTTGCCCGCGACTCCGTCCGCGTGGAATTAGTAATTTGGGCAGCTTATTTTTTTTATCAAATTTGCTTTTTCATCAATTATAGCTCTCCTTAGTTCCTCGATATAAAAAAAAATACCCCCCCCCCCGCCCGCAAACCCTTCACAATCACCACCGTACTCTCAAGTCAAGCGTGCCTATAGAAGTTTTATTTCAAAAACCCCTGATTTTGAAACATTCTTCCGCTCCGCTCCGCTCCTATTGGTGTTAGCGTGATGATATATCGCCTATAGCCTTCCTCGATAAATGGGCTATCTAACACTGAAAGAATTTTTGAAATCGGAGCAGTAGTTCCTGAGATTAGCGCGTTCAAACAACTAACAAACAAACTCTTCAGCTTATTAATTCTACTAAAAACTGTTCGATACATTTTTAAAATAGACGTATCTTTCTTATTTGTGAACCGATTGAAATGAAACAAACACTAAATGTTAATCCAAGAAAATACCAACATATCAGTGAAAACCGCATCCTTCTAGGTTAAGCCGTTTCTGAGATTAGCGCGCACAAACGCACAGACAAACAGACAAACAGACAAACAGATAAACAGACAAACAGACAATAATTCTAAAAATCATTGTTTCGGGTTTTATTGCGCTAATAAATAGCCCTAGTGACAGTTTTTCTCAAATATCTTCAATGTACAGACACCGACTTGTTACAGATTTATTATATGTATAGATAGAAGAAAGTACAAGCTTCAACATAAACATTGCAATATGGTTAGGTAAAAGTGGAGAATATAATTAATTGTAAGCATACAGCAGGTTAGAGATGTACTTGGCAGCGTTATTCAGGATGTATTACAATGGCTCCTACACTAGGCGTAGCCTGTCTTGTAGGCAACCAAGACAAATCATGTGTTGCCAAAATGTAAGACGCGAAAAATCAATATATATGAACTACAGCCTTGCTCCTTTTACCTCCTTTTACGGAGGACCGTGGTTAATTGGTACGGACCTCTGCAAAGTTACGCCTGAATCAATCAATTATTCAGGTTGCTATACCTCGTTGATGTTTATTTGTAAGCCTATCCAATGCATATTAATACCATCTAAACGAACTTATTCTTTAAACGCGATTTTGTAAGATTTGAATTAGATTTAGTCGCAGCCAGAGCTCGTAGCTTTCGTCGTAACCAGGGTCTCAAACGCGTTAAAATATTAAATACTATGAAAACCATTTAATGCAACACTGCTAGGGAAAAAAAGGGTAACCTAATGATTTGAGCTATGGTCTCTCAACCAGAGGGTCGTGATTTCGAGCCCAGGCTCACACCTCTGAGGTCTTACGGAAATTACGTGCCAAATTACATTTAAAATTTGCCATGATCTTTTCGATGAAGAAAAACATTAAGAGGAAACCAACATACACCTGCCAAGCAGTTCAATGGAGTTTGAAGTTCCCAACCACCACTGGGGTCGCGTGGGAAAGGAACTACAGCCCAAGCCCTCTTATTTTGAAAGGAAGAGGACGTGCTGCTAGAGGTCCTGCCAATTTTCACGTAGTAGGTAATTGCGTGTTCGACACGTTTTTCGTGTCAAAAACTTACACTAGAAGCTCCGTAACCCCTTGCACATCTTCACAAATGGTGCAGAGGCGTAGTGCGTATAAAGGCCAGCGCAGACCAGTTGTAATAAATAAATAAATAAATATTAGGGGACAATCTTACACAAATCGACCTAGTCCCAAACTAAGCAAAGCTTGTACTATGGGTACTAGACGACGATAAACATACTTATATAGATAAATAAATACTTAAATACATAGAAAACATCCATAACTCAGGAACAAATATTCGTGCTAATAAATACTAATAAATGAAAATGCAAGAAAGATGGCGTACTAAATGCATGCTCATGGTGCGCTATCTTTCATACAGTTTCATTCATTGCAACTGGTGCGTGACACGCACACGAATCTAGTCTGCGCCGGCTTTTAAATGCGCGGTGTGCAGTCACTGCAAGTATGCGCAGCCTCTAATCGTCATTTAAAATCTCACGCAGATAATTCGACAAACTGCAGCTGTTATACGTCAACACCACACGGCTCCTTTTTATTGCAGTTATTATAATTAATGTCTACATTATGACGAGCAATCATTCCGACAAGCCTTATCTTAGATTTATAACAGCATTGATAATAATGAAATATGCGACTATATCTTGCGATCGATAACTAGTGCCATTAAGCACATATCTACATTTTGTTATTGCAATAAATATTTTCAAATAGAAGCAAAGAATAATAACAAGATCGCTTTTTTGTTTGTGCTAATAAGATGAAACTGCGAAATGATTCCAATTAGCATAATGCCGGCTTACGAACCGGCGCTGGTCTTCTGTTAAGACCATCAGAAGCAAGAGAGAAAAGGATGAATGCTTCATGCTTGGTCCACGACTTCGGGGCAGCAACTTAGTCGGTTGTCGTGAAGGTCTCGGAAGGAAATAGTTTGGGAAATCGCCAAACCCTTAAGCGTAAACTACACTTAAGGCGGCAGCAGGTCGGGTCGGGAGTGCGACGGTACTATTTACAACACGGTACTATTTCTACGTCCCGCCGTCGCTGTGATGTTCTTCATATACAGCCACGTAAATGCCCGCTCACTTCCGACCCGCTGCCGCACTATGTGTGGTTTACGCTTAAAATTTTCAATGTGCACTAAATACACACACAATTTAAGACTACCTTTATGTATTTTTAAAGTAGATTTTTTAGAACTACAATGTAACGATGATCTTTGTATCATGACCATGAACTTCTTTAAATATGTATTGCCAAATCAAGAGTTAATTAGTTATATCTTTTTAAACAACCGTGTGTTATCTTCCAGAGCAGCCAAGGACGGCTTGCTGGAAGTCCTGCGCGAGGCCACAAGGAAGGAATGCAACAACAAGGACGAGTCTGGCATGACGCCCACCCTGTGGGCGGCGTTCGAGGGGCACGTGGAAGCCCTGCGACTGCTCTGTGGAAGAGGGTTTGTAACTATACTAGCTCAGTACGCGGCTTGGCTCTAGCTAGAGTGATGGAAAACAGCTGTAGGTTACCCCTCAATATCCGTGACGCGCGGTAGAGCTACTATTATTGACCTCTCTCAAATGACATTACTTGGAAACTACTGTTCGAGAGAGGTTCCCCTGAAATTGAAATACGAGTTATAAAATTATAGCTCCAATTAACCCTTTATATTTATCGAAAACAATATTTCAGTTGCAGGTAGGTACTAGTTTTGTAGCAATACACAGAACTTTTCACTTTCGAATAATGTGATTTCAAAAATCGGTTCCCTCTACAGTTTTTAGGGTGGGCCTCTGAAGCGTTTCAACCGCCATATTTCGTGTGTTACGAAAATCTAAGAATAATGTCCATAAACTAAAACCAATTGCAATTAATCTGCGACCACACACCACATCATTTCTTAGCGGATGCCTAGGTCACTAACTAACAGTATATGCCAAATTTAAGCACAATCAGTTCAGTGGTTTGGGCTGTGCGTTGATCGATAGATAAATCAGTAACGGTTGCCTATTACTTATAGATAGAGACAGGAAACAAAAGAGAAGAAGAATATCTTAGTAACATATTTACGGGATACGGCAGTTGAAACGCTTCAGACCTCCGCTTTTTTATGTGAAATAGTATAAACGACACAGACGCACAAAATTTTGCATTTAAATATCACATTGGTAGGATGTGTGCCGAGAGTCTAGGTTTATTTTAGATTGGCATATTAATTGTTACATTAATTACAACATAATTAGTTCTAATGATAAAATGATATCACGGCCTCGAAATCAATTACATTTCTATTAAAATGTTAGGGATATAGATCAGTATTGTAATCTAAGATGTTAGTTATCACGGCGCTCGCGCTAATGGGTGTTTAAGAAGCTAAGCAGAGACAAAACAACCGTTGGATAGTCGCCGAGCGTATCATGCCAGTTACTAGTATATTGTTCTGAAATAGTTAAGATGGTACTATCACCTCTATGTCGCGTGAGTGAGGCAATTGAAAATAATTAACCGATACTTTTTTTGAAAAGCGTTGTAAACTTATGTACTTGTAGGGAGGTCCTTACATCAACTGTATCTGAGACACGACTTAAAAATCTAAATTAATAAATCAGAAAATCCCGACTACAGAAATATGTAGTAAAGATCGTAACAAGATAAAATATTCAATAACAATAAAAAGCTTACTGGAGCCAAGGAAAGAAATCGAAAAAAGACTAAACATGTAAAGCGACCTTAAAAAATCTCCATGACAGTCCTTCAATTGCAGTCGGAGGCATGCATGGTTACCTACTTCACCGAGTTCACCGATAAGGAGTTGCTCTTAAGTTTGAAGAGATTCTTAAAGCAACCAGTAGCTGCATGGGATTTAATGTGACTTTATGAATGCCTGCCACTGCATTTTATCGTTTATCGTTTGTCTAACTTTTAATCGTGAGTTCAGCCGTTTATTTTTTTAGTCTTAGTCATCTTATAAACAATCCGAAAAATTTATTAGATTCAGAGAAAAAAAAGAGTTATAGCAAACATTACATTATGACTTTCAATATTTAACCCCTCGTATGTTTAAGACTGGCATGCAGGTTTTTTTCACTTCCCACATACGAGGGGTTTATGGATTCCAATATACCCAGCCTGATTTTTGCCTAACAATATAGGTAATAGATCTGTTTATCGATAACAAAACCGAACCTTGTACGTACAACGTAGTGAAATGAAATGCATTCGAGTTGACTAAGTCAGTATGCCCTGTACGCTTAGTATAAGTTTTACTTCACCAAAATACTTCTCGATCGCGTTTACGTAAAAATTTCAATTCTATGGAAACATGGAAGCGCGCGCGCGGAGACGCTGTCCATGTTTCCCTAGTAATTGAATTTTTTACGTAAACGCGATCGAGAAGTATTTTGGTGAAGTAAAACTTATACTAAGCGTACAGTATAAGTTTTCCTTCACTTCAATACTTCTCGATCGCGTTTACGTAAAAATTTCAATTCTATGGAAACATGGAAGCGCGCGCGCGGAGACGCTGTCCATGTTTCCCTAGTAATTGATTTTTTTACGTAAACGCGATCGAGAAGTATTTCGTGAAGTAAAAACTTATACTAAGCATAATGAATGTCTTCACGTCACGCCATAAGTGCCGCCGTAAATACGTCATTACTTTATCAAGAAATTTATTGCATACGATAAGCACTAAGGCCTTCAGAGCAGACTTCGATGTTAGTAGAGTTTTGGTATGAAATTCGAACAAATATTTGGCAGAAAATGAGATACTTAATATTCATTAAGATATTAGGATCCGTTTATGTTAACGAGAGCCCTTTTAGACTCCTTCTCCGCTACGACAAATTATATCGACTGAGCAAAGTAACGCATGGCTCTATACTACAAACTACGAATTTCGAATTTCATAGTAACTGGTCTGAATCAGTGTCAATTTAAATTCAAAGTATTGTGATTCATGCGTGCAAAACCGCGTGTAAAGACTAGTACAAAATGTAACCTTAGTCATATAACTATGTACATACTTGTAGGAAAAAAAAACTAGATTTAGTCGTCAAACCTGAGGTCTCTTTCTGTCTCCATATTCCGAGCGTTAGACAATACGGCTTCTGGTTTAAGGTTGACACTTACACATACATTGACTCTACTATACTGAGCTTAACACTAAATTGAGAAAATCCAGCGAGTGGCTATAAATGTATAAAACCCCGCGGAATTTTCAACCGAACTTAAAAAAAGGTATTTAATTCATACCGCTTTAAATTTTTATGACATCGCGTTAAAATTATGTTTTAATTACTGTATCATAAGGGTTAATGTCAAGAAAGTTTCTCTTAAAACCGTATTTAACTGGTCTTTTTTTTAATAGCTACGATATCGGTGTGTACCAGGTAACATATAGAAAAAAACAGAAGTGTTATTACACTGTCACATAAGTGTTACAGGTACTTTTAACTTAATTTTCACATTTAATCATGTTCACCTATGTAATTATCACATTTTTTTTCTTACGTATTAGGTAGCAGACAAATTAGCATACATGGATTTCCATTAGAAATCTGGCATTAAAATAATTACTGCTTCGTAGATGTCTTGTCCTAGTCCTACTAGAAAACATACCTAATTATGTAGAATCCTATACATACTTTCTACATATTACTCGTGTTATGGGGTTAACATAGAAAACTAATGTGAGACTCGAACGTCAATTTTAAAACAGGCTTAATCGGTACTATCACAGATATGGTATGAAACAACGACTTCATGTACCTCTACATATAGGTACAAGTTTTTGCTCCAAGCGTATGCTCTAAGGGTCAAGTAAGCACGCCGCGAACTGTATCTATCCTATTTTATCATTATCCTTTCTATCTTACTAATACTATAAATGAGAATTTTGTCATGATTTTTGAATGTTTAGATATTTGGTTGTTTGCATGTTTGTTGGTTGATCATGATCACACAATAACAACTGAACGGATTTAGATTAAACTTGGCGTACAGATAAACAAATATCTGGTTTGAGAAATAGAATATTTAACATCTCGGTAATACGTTCTCGGGCATAATATTTTAACTTTAAACAAGAATAGAAGGCGCTACGCTGTGTATGAATCTTGAAGTACCTTCATCTGCAATCCATACAAGAGAGGAATAATTTCGCTACGCCGTGATGCACCGTGTATTTTAAACGCCTTTTCCTACTCCTGTTCTTTTACCTGGTTTTTACATGGTCGCGAACAAATATATAAGAACATAGATAATATGACTTCAGAAAGTCTATACTTAATCTATTCGCCATAACAGCACTTGTGTCGTAATGTCGTTATTACGATACACCTAGCTGCCACATAATATTAAAATGTAGGGTACACTCAACACTAAAGCCCAGTTTAGACCTGCTGAGTTGAGTAAAGTAGGGTACAGTCGGGTACAGTAGGGTAAAATAGGGTACAGTAGGGTACAGTCGGGTACAGTCGGGTAAAATAGGGTACAGTCGGGTACAGTCGGGTACAGTAGGGTAAAATAGGGTACAGTAGGGTACAGTCGGGTACAGTCGGGTACAGTCGGGTAAAATAGGGTACAGTCGGGTACAGTCGGGTACAGTAGGGTAAAATAGGGTACAGTCGGGTACATTCGGGTACAGTAGGGTAAAATAGGGTACAGTCGGGTACTGTAGGGTATAATAGGGTACAGTTGGGTACAGTAGGGTAAAAAAGGGTACAGTCGGGTACAGTCGGGTACAGTAGGGTAAAATAGGGTACAGTAGGGTACAGTCGGATACAGTAGGGTAAAATAGGGTACAGTAGAGTACAGTTGGGTACAGTAGGGTAAAATAGGGTACAGTAGAGTACAGTCGGGTACAGTAGGGTAAAATAGGGTACAGTCGGGTACAGTAGGGTAAAGTAGGGTACAGTCGTGTACAGTAGGGTAAAATAGGGTACAGTAGGGTACAGTCGGGTACAGTCGGGTACAGTAGGGTAAAATAGGGTACAGTAGGGTACAGTCGGGTACAGTAGGATAAAATAGGGTACAGTAGAGTACAGTCGGGTACAGTAGGGTAAAATAGGGTACAGTAGGGTATAGTGGGGTACAGTCGGGTACAGTAGGGTAAAATAGGGCACAGTCGGGTACAGTAGGGTAAAATAGGGTACAGTAGGGTACAGTCGGGTACAGTCAGGTACAATAAGGTAAAATAGGGCACAGTCGGGTACAGTAGGGTAAAATAGGGTACAGTAGGGTACAGTCGGGTACAGTAGGGTAAAATAGGGTACAGTAGGGTACAGTCGGGTACAGTAGGGTACAGTAGGGTAAAATAGGGTCCAGTTGGGTACAGTCGGGTACAGTAGGGTAAAATAGGGTACAGTCGGGTACAGTAGGGTAAAATAGGGTACAGTCGGGTACATTAGGGTAAAATAGGGTACAGTAGGGTACAGTCGGGTACAGTAGGGTAAAATAGGGTACAGTCGGGTACAGTAGGGTAAAATAGGGTACAATAGAGTACAGTCGGGTACAGTCGGGCACAGTCGGGTACAGTAGGGTAAAATAGGGCACAGTTGGGTACAGTAGGGTAAAATAGGGTACAGTAGGGTACAGTCGGGTACAACAGGGTAAAATCGGGTACAGTAGGGTACAGTCGGGTACAACAGGGTAAAATCGGGTACAGTTGGGTACAGTCGGGTACAGTCGGGTACAGTAGGGTAAAATACCCTACTGTACCCTATTTTACCCTACTGTACCCGACTGTCGTCTTTTGTACCCTATTTTACCCTACTGTACCCGACTGTACCCTACTGTACCCTATTTTACCCTACTGTACACGACTGTACCCTACTTTACCCTACTGTACCCGACTGTACCCTATTTTACCCTACTGTATCTGACTGTACTCTACTGTACCCTATTTTACCCTAATGTACCCGACTGTACTCTACTGTACCCTATTTTACCCTACTGTATCCGACTCTACCCTACTGTACCCTATTTTACCCTACTGTACCTTACTGTACCCTACTGTACCCTATTTTACCCTACTGTACACGACTGTACCCTACTTTACCCTACTGTACCCGACTGTACCCTATTTTACCCTACTGTATCTGACTGTACTCTACTGTACCCTATTTTACCCTAATGTACCCGACTGTACCCTACTGTACCCTATTTTACCCTACTGTACCTTACTGTACCCTACTGTACCCTATTTTACCCTACTGTACACGACTGTACCCTACTTTACCCTACTGTACCCGACTGTACCCTATTTTACCCTACTGTATCTGACTGTACTCTACTGTACCCTATTTTACCCTAATGTACCCGACTGTACTCTACTGTACCCTATTTTACCCTACTGTATCCGACTGTACCCTACTGTACCCTATTTTACCCTACTGTATCCTACTGTACCCTATTTTACCCTTCTGTACCCGATTGTACCCGACTGTACCCTACTGTACCCGACTGTACCCATTTTACCCTACTGTACCCTACTGTGCCCTATTTCACCCGACTGTACCCTACTGTACCCGACTGTACCCGACTGTACCCTACTGTACCCTATTTTACCCTACTGTTCCCGACAGTATCCCATTTTACCCTACTGTACCCGACTGTACCCTACAGTAGGGTACAGTACAGTACAGTAGAGTCGAGTCGTAGGAAAAATATTGTATGCAACGGTGTATAATTTGGTCTTAACGGCTCGTGCCGTCTTCTATTGCGATACTCGCATTCGCTCGTATCGCAACTCACGTCACTCGCCTTTTAAGACCTCACTTATACAACAGTTGCATAAAATACTATATCATCATCACTTATTGAACAAACCAGCATTTAATCTACATTTATTGAGTTAGTTAGAGTTTTGCAGAATTACCACTTCAAAGTTCCTGAAATTTTTACGAACTATGGCAAAAAAAAAGAAAAAGAGTTATGGCAAATGATCATTATGGCAAACGGGTCATACACAGCGTAAGAATCAAAAGTTGTCTCTCCTGTGGACATAAAATCAGTGACTTCGAATCAGCAAACTTAAGATTTATTTAAATGGGCCGAAAGTTGGCCAGGCGTCCCACACGCCGATGTAGACAAGACTAAAAAATATTGGCTATAACCTGAGCTATGGCTTAACAAAATGTATTCTGTAATTTATTGAATCAGGCGTTACTTTGCGGAGGTCCATATTAATGAACTTAAGGTCGCGGGTGAGCAAAGTAATTGTTTCAGTGTATTCTGTACACTTAAATGTATAATGATGTAATGATGAAATTGTAATCTATTTTTAGAAAAAAAAAATACTTAGTGCCAAGTTTCTTGCGGCGCATTCTTCTTGACAGCCATGATCATTCCGAAAGCGCTGGTAGATTAAAAAAAGACAAGACAAAAGAGCCCTTAGCTGCCTACTTACAGAAACAAATTTTTGATATACAATGTTATGGATTGCGAATGGGACCCTTTAATGAACATAGGCAATTTTTGCTTTTAGTGGGGAACCCGACAAAGCAGATTACTTCGGTAACACAGCGCTCCACCTCGCGTCAGCGCGAGGGCACAAGGAATGCGTTACCTTCCTCGTCAACTTCGGCGCCAACGTCTATGCCATGGATGTGGACGGGCACTCGGCGCAGGAGCTCGCGGCCATCAACGGGAGAGACGACATACTGAGATACCTGGACCAGGCGACGGCTAAACTTGAGAATAATGATAAGTAAGTGTTGCTGAGGTGATTAGTGACGTAATTTCCTAAGGGTTTAGGAGGCGCTCTTCCAAGCCCTAGCGCGAGAGCACAAGGTATGCGTTAACTTCCTTGTCAACTTCGGCGCCAACGTCTATGCCATGGATGTGGACGGGCACTCGGCGCAGGAGCTCGCGGCCATCAACGGGAGAGACGACATACTGAGATACCTGGACTAGGCGACAGCTAAGCTTGAGAATAATGATAAGTAAGTGTTGAGAATGTGATTAGTGACGTAATTCCCTGAGGGATTACTAAGCTTGTGAATAATGATAACTAAGTATTGCTGAGGTGATTACTGATTAGTGATGTAATATCTTAAAGGTTCAGGTGGCGTTCTTCCACGCCAAGATGGTCACAGTCGACTGAAGTTTAAGGGTATCACGGTCGTTTAGCCGCATGCGTGTGCGTTTGTCTGAATTTTAGCGGACGAACGACATTAATTTAAATAATTTCTCTAACTAAAACTTAACTTATCATCATCATCCCATTCTATGTGAGTCCTACTGTAAGGCACAGGCCTCCTCTCAAAATGCGAGGGCTTGGGCCGTAGTTTCCACGCGGCCTCAGTGCCGATTTGGAACTTCACACACACCACTGGATGTTGACATTGTTTTCTCATTGAAAATTTCAGGAAAAAAGCAAAATCCCAAAAGGAAAAAGCCAAAAAAGACCACGAGAAATCCCACAAACAGTATCAGAAGCGGCAGAGCAAAGCAGAGATCCTCGCCGAGAAGGAATTGAAGAAGTTGGCCAAAGAGTGGGACCAGGGGTACAACGAGGACGTGTCGACCATGCCCCATCGGCCCAGTACTGTCCTCATGGCGCTCAAACAGAAGATGACCAGGTCTACAAGTCAGGGTGAGTCTATCATTAAAAAATCACCATCAGAAAGAAAGAAAGAAAAAAAATAAAAAACATTTATTCGTGACAGTTAACAACAGGCATACAAGATAACAATTATGTAAGACAACTACAACTATCACGAAACAGACCCACCTCAGCATAATGCTGGCTCGAGAGCCAGCGCTGGTCTTCCGGTGGGACCGTGAGGCCGTCATTTGCTCGCTGCACGT
Organism: Archips crataeganus; assembly: GCA_947859365.1. Classification (NCBI taxonomy): domain Eukaryota; kingdom Metazoa; phylum Arthropoda; class Insecta; order Lepidoptera; family Tortricidae; genus Archips; species Archips crataeganus. Next base: position 16,932,762 of record OX402052.1, on the reverse strand, counting down.
ACGACCGGACCGTGTCTAAATTGTGAACGCGACCATTTTAAGCTCAAGCGTCATCATCCCTCTGCTGGGCTCATACCCCTGTCCAGAATGGGAGGGCTTGGACTGTAGTTCACACGCAGACTCAGTGCGGATTGTTAGCACACGTCCCACTTCTGCCCACATGCCCTCTCCCAGAATGAGTAGTCTTGGGCTGTATTTCCCAAGCAAGCCCTGTGTGGATTGGGAACTCCACACACACCATTGAATTTCTTCGCGGGTATGTGCAGGTCATAATGTTTTCCTTCACCGTAAAGCTCATGGTAAATTTCAAATTTAATTTCGCACATGGATTCCCGAAAAACTCAGAGAACCCACGACCGCCTGCTTGAGAGGTCATCGGTCAAAAAAACAAGTTTTCAATGCTTTTTGCTAATTGTACTTGCATTATCATATAACCTAAATCTAACATAATATGCACACTACAGGTTAATCCGACTAATGAAAGTGGGTTAAATTCGACTTCTAAGATTTGACCCAAACATACCATCAAGGCAAGAATATGTACAAATAGGCATTAAAACACTCGTGTATTAATGCTTCTCATATCAGTCACATAAAGAACTATAAGAATGTAACGACTTTGATCGGACGTTGTGTTTGATAATAGGGATGTTTCCTAGGTAAAAAAATAATAATTCTTATTAGTCCGTATTTTACATTATCAAAAAATATTAGACACGTAATTTTTCTTTTGACAATTAAACAAAAAATGACGAAGATATGGCGCGTTGAACTTCCGCGTGACGAGGCGTGACGTCACTTGTTCCTAAAACGCTCATACAAAGTGTAGGAACAAGTGACGTCACGCGAAACTTCAACGCGCCATATCTTCGTAATTTTTTGTTTAATTGACAAAATAAAAAATACGAGTCCAATATTTTTTGATAATCTAAAAGACTGACTAGTTAGGAAAGTAGCCTATTATTTAGTTTTGATGTCAATCATCGTAAAATTCTTGTCTTTAGTAATTACGATAGTTACTATAATGATGCCCTCAATCTTCCCCACCAGGTAACCTCTTAGCAGACGAACAACCCCGACCCACGTATAGTGCTTTAGTGGGTACAGTCAACTCCGGCGCGCGCGGGCGAGGAGCCGTCTACAAAAAAGCCCTCGCTAGCAAGATGAAGAACGGCACGGTCGGTCGCAACGGACCTACTGACGATTTTAAGGTAAATAATAACCTTATTATAACCTTATTATAACCTTATTATAACCTTATTATAACGGCACCCCATCACACCTTCACCTCACCACCTGGTGAGGTGAAGGTGTGATGGGGTGCCGTTAAAAAATCTTGATCAAGTGCGGATAGTTCGAGGTATGGGTGTTGATTCTAATCGGGATCAAGTGCGGGTAGTTCGAAAGACTCGAGCGTCTAATAGAGTTCCGTACCCAAAGGGTGGCAATGGACCCTATTACTGAGACTTCCTTGTCTGTCCGTCCGTCTGTCACAGGGTCTATCTCTTGGGCCGTAATAGCTACTTAGACACATAAAATTTTCACCGATTATGTATTACTGTGACCGCTAATAGCAACAGATAGGTACTTAAAATAAAATAAAGTTAAAAATTAAAGGGGGTCGTCATACAAGAAACGTGTATTTTCTGCGTCTTTCTTGAAATAAAAAGGACTCTTAGATTCAAACCAAGTGTAATGTGAAGTATATAAAGCATTTATCACAACGAGATAACTTGAAAATTCTCAGTAAAGTACTAATACAAGCTTGATATACTTCTTAGGTACTTGTAGATAACAAAAAATCCCAAATACGTGTCGTATGTAACTAAATGTTTCCTTATTTAAATCCTACTGATTTCGATAATCCATTTAATTGCGATTATGATTTTTATGACGAACAAAACTTACAACATTTTGATAGAAACAAATAAATATGCATCGCAAACTGCCTGTGGACGTAAGACCTGAAAATCTTCAATCCGTTCATTTCCGAATAGGAAGAAAGAAAGAAAGAAAGAAAGAAGATATTTATTCACTTTTACAAGACACACATACAAGAAAGTACACACAATTTCACACAAAAAAAAAACAAAGATAGCATACAATGAAGTAACAAACATGTACATACACAGCTCTGCATGTGTGTCCCCGCAAAAGTGAAACGGTCGCTGACTCAGCATTATGCTGAGGCGTTAGACGCCTGCAGCGCTGATTTTCTGTCAGAACCGTCTGTGACTCACGGAACGATACACAAATATACTATTATAAACCACTTACTTATATAGAAATAAATTAATAAAATGATAAAGAATTGATAAATAGTATAGATTTATTATAGAGTAGCATAATAAGTTAATAAGTAAATAAATAAATTAAAATAAAGAAAAAGTAAACGAAGAAGATATGTTTAAAAACAACAGGCTGGTATAATCAATGTGTGGGTGCTGGTTTTTACGTATAGGATTTTTGGAGCGTTAAGAAGTGATCCTTCAGCTTGCGCTTGAAGGTGTACTTACTTGACGCTCCTCAATTGAATCTTAATTTTATTCCTATATGGTTCAAATACCTTGTGCTTAAATTTCATCTAAAAAGAGTAACAGAGTACTAGTAAGATTATTTCCACTTTGATACTCGGGACGCCGTAAAGGTTCGTATTTTCTCATAGAGTACTTATATAAAATCCTAGAATTTAATCTATACTTATAAAACAGTACCGTGACTGACTGACTGACTGACTGACTGACAGACAACGCACAGCCTAAACTACTGGTGCTAGAGACTTGAAATTTGGCATACATGTACCTTGAGTATTGTAGAGGTGCAATAAGGAAGGATTTTTCGAAATTCCCACGGGATAGGGAAATATCTAGACTTTATTTGTTTTTTTGTTTGTAGCGGAATCTCTGAAACTATTGAGCCGATTTTTACAATTTTTTCACCATTACAAAGCTACATTATCTTTCATTGACATAGGTTACTTATTATCCGGGAGAATGTGAAATTCCCACGAGATAGAAATAAATTTATCCAATTTCGGGGCTGATTTCAGAAGTAATAGTAGCCATAGAAGTCTCTTATACCTATTCCGCGGGAACTTTGAATTTTCCTGGTGTTATCTTATGAAACTACTTGTATGCCAAATTTCATCGAAACAACTAGGTAACGTTATTGTCTTCGCGTACGAAGTCCTGGGCAAAAGCTAGTCACATATAATATCCAAAATCCAAACCTATTTAATGTGTAATTAATTAATATCAAAACCTCAGCCTAATTATGGCACTTCCGATCTCTTTCGATGTATGTCGAGAATTGCCGAGTGCCAAAATGGAAATAAATCTTACTGTACAACGCTTAGATCTGCTTTAAGTTCTCCTGTTAAAAAGGTGTTATAAAACAGAAAGGTGTATAGATGAAAAACTTAAGTAAATGACCTGTACAGTCGAAGAAACTGAATTGTGTACCAGGCAGGATGGAACCTTTTTGTTACAAATGTCATGTTGACGTTCCCTACATCTGCCAAAGAAATCATCGGGAAATTGACTGTGAAGAGGTTCCACCCTGAACGCGATTCAGTTTCCTTTATTATTGTCTAACGTGCTGACGCTTGCTTTCACATTATACTATTTCTTTCTGTTAAACGCTCGTTTTATTCGTCTTGACGAGTACCTAATAACCAGAGGCAAAAACAGTCAAATAATAAAACCGGCCAAGTGCGAGTTGTACTCGCGCACGAAGGGTTCCGTACCATTATCTATAAAAATGGCAAAAAAATCACGTTTTTTGTATGGGAGCCCCCTTAAATATTTGTTTTAATTTTTTTTTTTAAGTGAATAATAACTAAATATTCTGTGAATATTTCAAGCGTCTACCTGTTTCCGTTATCAATATCGAGCAAAAACGAGCAAAAAAATCACGTTTGTTGTATGCGAGCCCCCTTAAATATTTATTTTATTCTAGTTTTTAGTATTTGTTATTATAGCGGCAACTAAAATACTTACATCATCTGTGAAAATTTCAACTGTCTAGCTATCACGGTTCATGAGATACAGCCTGGTGACAGACGGACAACGCACCTCAGTATCCCGTTTTTACCCTTTGGGTACGGAACCCTAAAAAGCTTGTATTAAAAATAGATTTTTTATCGAAAACTTATTGATCGGCAGGTGGGCGAAGTAGAGACGACGGGCCGTCGGTCGGTGACGTCACTGAGCGGCGTCCGCCGCGACTCTGAGGTGATGTACGTGGGCACGTTCGGGGCAGGGCCGCAGCAGCGCGGCCCCCTCGCGCAGGTGTTCGAACGGGACCGGCAAACGCTCACCAGGTAACCTGTGACTAAGTATTACACCAACATTTACGGTGTTTTTCCACCAGAGATGTGCATAATGCTATGCAGCTATACTGCGAAGATATGAAAACTGTGCTGTGCTACGAAACTATGTCTACTAATGCTAAGCTATATAGCCGAGGAGGAAGATGTAAGCGATCTTGACGTGTCTTTTAAATGAAAAACACTTTAATAGGGATGTTGACGCCATTAAAAAATAATTCGAAGACACGACTCCAATAAAAAAACGCTTTATTTTAGCCCTGAAAACCAGATTAATTTTCGATTAACTGCAAAATTAGATTTTTGTTGCTATAAAACAAATAAGAAATAAGTAAATATTATTTATTTTATTAGCAGTTACGTCTGCTCACCGAACATAAGATTTAAAAGCGAAAAAGTTTCCGGGTGCGCCGGTTTGGGTGGGCGTATGTAAGCGATTAAGAATTTCGGGGAGGTCGGTTGGATGCGACGTGGTTCAGTTGGTAGAACACCCGTTGGGGCGCATACCCGGGAGACGTGGGTTCAAGTCCCACCGGCGCACCCGGAAACTTTTTCGCTTTTAAATCTTAAGAAATAAGTAGTTGATTGAGTTGGCGAACAAGTGACGTCATAAGTTGCTATTGCCATTCAAACTCTATGGGAGAATTGTGTTTTGACAGCTCATAAAAACTACATCAGTTGATTGGTGGTATCAACATCTCTAAAGGGTTTGGGCCCATTGCGGATTGTGAACTTCACACACACCATTGAATTTCTTCACAGGTGTACAGGTTTCCTCACAATGTTTTCCTTCGCCGTAAAAGCTCATGTTCAATTTCAAAATGCCTGGGCTCGAACCCACGACCCTCTGCTTGAGAGGGCATAGGACAAACCACAACACCATTAGAAAAACCTAGCAAACCATAAAAGTTGTTCTTTCTTTTGCAGGTCAGCGAGCCAGCCCGATTTCACAGCGGCGCAGGGCGAGGACAGTGGTATTGGGCAGGAGGTGCTTTTGCAAGAACCCGCCAGCATATTCGACCGACCTGGCTTTGGCAGTGTCGCTTTCAGGTTAGCCCCTTTAAACTCTCTGTCAAGACTTCCAAATACGTGATTCTTTGTCCAGGATAATCTTCCAGGTAATTTGGAGGATGCTCCTATAGAGTTGACACTTGGAAATAATGTAGATACTATAGGTTGTAATACCTACCTGTCACTTTTGCTCTTTCCACGCCTTTGACATTACTTAAGTACTTTTTGCTCTTGAATAAAGTCGTAGGTACGCTAGTATAGTTTTCTCCTGTCTCATTTTTGACGTGACGTTGTATGAAAATTGTATGGGTACTACGGCCCAAGCCCTCTCATTCTGAGAGGAGATCTGTGCCCTGCAGTGGGACGTATATTATAGGCTGGGATGATGATGATGATTTTATGAAAAATTGTACTAATCTCATTCGTCGCCGCGTGAAACTCTTGTTTGCCAAGTAATTTCACCACACATCTTTAAACTTGCTCCTTTATTCTACTTTCTCTCTAATTTGTGACACGATCGAATAGGCTGTTACCCAACCAGTGAGATACATCTTGGGCCCCATCTGCACTGACAACAACCGATGTCGCCAGTTTTTCGCCTCTCACTGTCAATGACCTACTTTTTTTACTAGATTAAGTATGATACTCACCAATAACATCTAAAATCCTTTTTGAGCAATTAACTTGGTTACAAACCAAGCTGAGAAAATTATGAGTTTTTAGCTAAAGCGGCTGGGTTTTGTGGTTTTCAATTGAAAAAGAAATGGTGTGACGTTGTGGATGGTTTTTAACGACTGATTGGTTGTAGGCGGTCTATAACGGCGACCCTGAGTGCCCTGCCGGCAGGCGGCGCTCCGGGCGAGGACATGTCGATCGGCTCCGCGGGTTCCCTGGCCGCGCGTCACGCGTACCAACCGCAGGAGTGGACCTCAGCGCAGTCGGGTAAGTCTCACAATCCTTTTATACTGGGTGTTGACACTGTTGACTGTATCAGGAGCAATAATTTAAAGCAATGACTTACGCATTCGTTGTTAAAATGTCTTAATGTTCCGAAGTCGTAGGTTTATTTAGAATTTGATGAAAATAGCGCTTCTAAGACACACTACTTAAACTAAAAGTTTACATGAAGCAGTATCCAGTGGGTTGGGTGGGATACTAGGCCTGTATCTTGAGACCTGGAAACTAGTTAAAACTTCACGGTAATTTCTTTTTTCAGATTTAGGTAATTTTAGGGTTTTCTTACTCAGAATCAAGAGCGCTATTGATTTTGATGATTAATAAAAGTCCCTAATTTTCCATGAAAAAAAAATTATCTCAGTTTTGTGACGAGAAAACTGTATGAAAAAGTCACAAAACAGGCTCAAAAAAATAAGGACACTTTTTTCTTTATTTTCCTGATTTTGAATAATAAAACCTCAAAACTTCCTCGTTTGCTTCTTATCTATATTCCTGGTGCGACTGAATTCGTTAGAAAACCCTAACAATTTCGGTCAAATTAGATTCAGCATCGGTACTGTCTTTCGTTTTCATGAAAAGTTAACTAAGGATCATCTCTTTTAACAACGTTTGCTGAGAGGAAATTGATGAAAAAAAATCTGAATACCCGGAGTTTAGTTAACTTATGCCCGAATTATCTTTATTCCAGAGAGCTCAACAATAACTTCGGACGAAGAAGGCGAGGCCGACGAGTCAGGCTACGCTTCGCTGGAACGCTTCCTCACGGCCTGGGGACTCGCGCAATACATACAAAAGTTTAAGGACGAACAGATCGACCTGGATGCCCTAATGCTTTTAACCGAAAGTGATATGAAATCGCTAGGTCTCCCACTTGGACCCTACCGGAAATTAGTGACTGCGGTACAGGAAAGGAAGCAGGCGTTGACCAATCCAGGAGTTATCATTGATACCGCTATATAATTGCTTTGTTTCCAGTTTGGTGGTATTATGAGACGCCTAATTCAAACATTCAATTAGCTGCATACCTCAAAAATGACTTGGGTATTTAATTCGGTAAGCGAAATTGCCAGGATTTAAATTGGCTTGTACTTTTCTCTTTTCTGTTGGAGTTAATTGTATTTATTTATTTATCTGTAATGGCACTGTCCATTATTTCAAACGATATTGATATTTAGATTTTTATATGATTGCACTTTTTGTGTGTTTCGTGCGTTTGTCACTTTTTTACATTCCATGGTCTTCGCGTTTTTCTTGTGTGATGTCATGTTTTAATATTTAAGTAATTCATGAATGTGATAAATAATCAAAACATAATTATCCTGTCCAGTGAAATCGCCTGATATCGCCATATATTTCATATTTTTGTACAAAGTTTTAAATACATTTTTATAAAACAAACTACGTTTTCATTATTTGAGTTCAAAATAAAACAATAGAAATCTCATTAAAAATTTAATTTGGAAATTTAAATACAATATCAAATTTAATATAATTCTAGAATCTCTTGCTCTCATGAACGGAATTAATCTAAATTAATTTACAAAAGTGACGAACTTGTTGTTGTTTCAGTACTGCCTATTTCAACTAGGGTTATTAAATACAATAAAATTACCAGAAAAGTTGAGATAGAAGACTTACGTATATCCCGCTTACAGGACGGATCTCAAATCCTCAGTCACAAATTCACAATAACACACTAACCTACGTACCGGGTGGCACGCTCTCATTCAAAAACCTACGCTAATAAACGAAAAGAAATACAATTCATTATATGGTTCTATCAACGATTCAGAATTACCTTGTGTCGCCCTTGATTAAAAATGGAAAATATATTGAACTACAAAATTATCTACTACCAGTTACGAAATATGTCTATTCTAATTTTCAATATTTAAATGAGCATTCACGTCATAAGGCACAATATTCCAATATTTTGTAGAATTTGTTCTTTGTATTATCATTTGAAACAAATTCTGAATCAGCTTAGGACAGATCTTACCTCTAAGTTTGTTTGTATCGCGACACACTTATGGCGGAGTGCTGACACATCTTACAACTACTGTTCGGATAAGTACACCTTGTAGAATATTTTTATTACTAAATTCGTAACAGAGACGTTTTGTTCGAAGTAACATCACATCGCAGTATTAAGAGACCAGCGGTGTCGGAGTTTCGAAAAGCCGTGCTCAGGGGCCGGGCATGAGTTTACAATGTATTGAATTGAAATTGGAAAATTAACCGCGTCGAGCACTCCCGTGCGGGATCGTGTGTCGACATTCACAGACGAAATTGTCAGTCGAGTAAAATAGGTCTTAAAATAATAAGTTCTATGAACTTCGACAAAAGTCCCGCACGGAAGCTATCAGCCCGATCCAAACTCTTGCATCGGCCAAAATAAATTGTGCCAATAGTAACAGATTTATTAATCACTTGTCAACCAGATTCGGGCCACCCATTGGACTAAGACAATGTATGATTGCTTCTAGAACAGCAGGAGATTTCATAACGAAAAACCATGGGTGGTGTCGTCATACACTGTGACGGCATTCATCGAAACTCGTAACCATTGTATCTTGTTGGTTTGATTCCGAAACACCCGCGCGTCAGTACATGAACGCTAAATACAAGTTGCTATGCTTCGCAGACGCTTTCCTCGCCCTCTTGTTGTGCTTCCACCAGTGCCGGGGCGCGCGGCCGTCGTCGTTGTAGTACGAGTACTCGGGGTACGGGATGTAGGCGCCCGTGGCCGGGTCTATGGGCACCATGATCGGCAGATCGCTCATGGAGACTGGCCTGTCGTAGGATGACGTCGAGTCGTAGTTTTTCGGCTCAGCGTACTGCGGGCTGTGGCACTCGTTCTGATTCTCGATCTCGTGGCTCTGATTGCAAACGGGTACGCTTCTGCTCGTATCCGCTGAGATATTCGATCGGGATCTCAGTATCGGTCGTGTCGACGAGAAATCGGTGGAGTGTTGCATGTCGGTGGAATGCTGCATGCTCTTGGACCGTGGTCGCACGGTCTGTGGGGGGGTTTCGTCTATTCGGGAAAGCGTGTGTCTGCGGACAGGTCGGTAGACTCTCCTGTCGCCTAACTTGGGTCTTTTGATTTTGCGGTGGGAGTTGTACGTTTCGAGCGATGTTACGGAGGCGTGGGGGTTCCGCGCGGGGGTTTGCGGGGCGGGGGCGTTGGCGAAGTGCGCCGCCACTAGTTCCCTCATCTGGTCGCATGCTCAGTAGTTGTAGGGCCCGTACTGCGAGCCGTGGTAGTAAGGGCCAGGGTAGGCCTGCGGCGGCGGGTAGCCTGCGTACGCATACTGCTGCTTTTGTGGGTACACTGAAACGTGATGAATTGTAAGTTAATATGCGAAAAATACACGTAAAGGAGGATAGTACGCTTCATTAAAAAAAAAACTAGTTCGTGATACAAATGACAATTAGTGAATATTTTGAACAACTTTAAATTATTTAAGGTTGAAGTAATCGAATAATTATGTAAGTATTTTGTGCAAAAACCAATTCCACCATGCATAACCAAAGCAAAATTTGGCACCGCGTTTGAAATGAATATTTACAACAGAATGTCGATGTGTTTGTGTTTGTAGGGATGTTTGGTGATGATGATGACTATTGCAATACGCATAAATTTACTTTTTTTATACTTAAACATGATTGAATTTTTATTAATGGAGATCGCACTGCCGCTCTTTGTAGAACTGAGGATACGCGCAAAGGCAGCTTTGAGACCAAAGCTTATCCAGTTCTAAAAGTCTATACCGAGTGTAGTCTTCATTAATAATCGTATGGCTTAATCTAAATGAGAAGCGTTACCCGGCATGAGATACTGCATGTTAAGCGCCTCTTCCCGCTCGCGCTCGCCGCGCAAGCAAATGGCAGCGGAGGAGAACAAAATGGCCGACAGCAGCGAGAGCCCGACGCCGCACCACGCGACCATGTAGGACCAGTCGTACCACACGCGCGCGTTATCTCGCAATATCTGGTTTAGCGATGTGTGTGTAACAATTGTCGGTTGGCGTTGGTTTTTAATCGTGTGCATTTTGGGAATAAAGCGATTTTCGTGTGTTTGTTAAGTAAAAGTAGTGTGGGTGTAGTTGTAGGATGTGATTGGTTTTATTTGTGTATGGGTGTGTAGGATTTTTCGTTGTTTTTGACGATTTGTCATATTACATGTTCAGTTTGATAGATTGTTTAGATATGTACACGTTGGAGAGTCGGAAGAGTTTTAGTGATTGTTATGTCGAGTATATACAACACCGTAAGTTAACCCCGGTAGTTTTGTAAGCATGTTAGTATTGCGTTTGGCGTAAACCAGATATTAAGAAATAGCGCAATTATTGATAATGCATTAATGGATTGGTCGTTTCCGTCCGTTATACGCAGTAGCCAAGTTTCATAGATACATGAAAAGAAAGAGAAAAGCATTTTGTTAGTTATCTTACTTACTTACGCACGCAATTATCAACAAGACGACGACTAATGTCATCCCAAAGTTGCACGTCTGTTAAGTCCGTGGATATTTTAAATCAATAAGTAAATAAGATAAAATACCATATTTCGTAAATAAGGGTGGAATAAATATTAATATAATAAAAATAAAAACAATAAATAAATAAAGATAAAACGTGTCCTACAACCCTAAAAACCTGAAAAAGAAATTCCGTAACCGCGAAGCGTTAGTAACCGTCAAGATGGCCGACTCAAGATGGCGGCTGACCTGGCATAATGTACTGCACGTTATTCTGTTGTTCCCGCTGTTTCTCCTTGCTCAGGCAAATGGCGGCCGAGAAGAAAAGAATGGAGCTGGCGAAGGAAACTCCGACGGCCAGCCACGCGAGGATGTACGACCAATCGTACCATATCGATGAGTTGTCTTTTAGCACCTGTTACGGGTCGATAGTGTTATAAAAATTGTACACTAAATTAGCTGAAATATCCATTTTGTTACTTAGGTGCCTTGCAGCATAAAGGTTTCACCTTTTGCTCAGTTTTTAGAGAGAAACATAAACGAAATCTCTATACAATCCCGACAAAAAATAAGAATATAAAGTCTTTTTTCGCTGTGTCTTCTATTGAGTTAATCTAAGTTGACAATACCTTCAGGTTCCATAATGTGCTTAGACACCTCAAATTCCCACAGATATGCTGGGCCGTATCAAATACGAAATAAGCAGGTAAATGATCTTACGTAATTCAGTTTTTTAAAACAATTTGGTTCTTTACTGCTCGTCCGTAAGAAGGCTAAAATTCTGAAAATACTGCTATAGTATAAATCTTCCCAGGTGAATTTTTCGCTTCGAGCCATTACATTAAATTTGAACCTTAATACTATGACGATACAGTTTGTTTTGAAAGATAAGGGCTAGAAGCGAAAAGTTCACCTGGGAAGATTTATACTATACTGCTCCATCGAACAGAGCTTAAATGCAGGAATTATCTTTATTTAGTTTTATCTCGGTATTATCAATAAACGATAACTTACATTGGGCCACTGCTGGTAATATTCCTCGCCGACGACCTTCTCTTTTTCGTAGAACTCAACCCCATGCCATAACGCCATTGCTCCAGCTGCTAATAAACCTGGAATTATACAAAAGTTTTTGTTAGCACAAAATATTAATATCCAACTAATTGAATACAAATTATTAAACTTGTTTCGGTTGCGACGATATACTACTACGATATACTACGATATACTGTAGAGATTCAGGCGTTACTTTGCGGAGTTTCATGTTAAAATATAGTTAAACCGTTTATCTGTCCTCGCCCGCGCGGTACAGGGCCTGGGGGGGGGGGTGCAGGCGGCAGGCTATAAGTAGATGGAATACTTATTTTACTCCACCGCGAAGTAATGGGGTTAACTCATGCTAAATAGCTACATAGCTACGTTTGCGTTGAAGATATGCTTTTTCATACAATTTTCTCGCCTTCCCTTCGCATAAAATAATAACCTTAGTACTCCGTAAAAATAAGTATTACATTTATTTTAACGTGTATTTTGTAAAGTTTTTGATTCTTAATCATGACTAGAGGATTTAAATGAATGAATAGAAAGCTTTTAAAGAAGTGAAAATACGTGGAATTACGTGAGAATAGTCTACTATAAGCATCTAATAGCTATCTTCTGCCAAGGTAGCTTTCTACTTTTACTTCAGTATCTATATATATTCTGACCGCAAATAGGAAGATTAATAGGCGACGATCTAAAACAACGCGGAAATGCAGCCAACCAGCCTTAGAGAGCACTCTTCCGCAGGGACAGGATTTAGGTGATTTGTACGTGTAGATAGTTAGGATAGTGTTTATTTAAATTGCACCTTTTATATGTACAGTCCCAGTAATAAAAATAGTACACATAAAACATGTTCAAATAACTAATAATCATGATAAAGACAGATAGGTTCCTTTAGCTAAAACTCACTGTTTAGAAAGCGCCCCCTAGAATTCCAATTACCTCTACCAATAAGTAATCTGTTTCGATTTCTAATTAAAAGTTAATCGAAGAAAGTTACTGGTTTAATGTAAAGGAAACAGCACATATTTCATTTCCCGTTGATACGTTATAGGATTTCTACGATTTCTAATTAAAATTATAGTTTCCTGTAACTGTAAGTCACACGAACCAATAATTCCGAAACCTCGCATCTAAAATTTCAGAGGAGTAATGATAATTATTTAATTCATAATTGTATTCCCTGCTCTTGGTGTGCTCTTTACCTACTCGTATTGTGCAGTCCGAGTGGAATAGACCGTCTCAGTACCATGAACATATGGAAAACGGACACAGTGCGCGCAGGATTCGCACACGAACGGATAGGTACCTTATAGTTGTCATTTTCTTGTCACGTTTCTTGTACAGTGATCCCTTAGCTTAACTATATATATTTTTTTTATTATTTATTACCACCATAATATAATAACTAGCTTTTTCCCGCGACTCCATCTGCGAAGAAATCGTTTATAGCTATCCCGCGTCAATTATGCAATTTTCCGGAATAAAAACTATCCTATTTCATTCCTTATTATATTAGTATGGATTACACGCTGTGAAAATATCACGTCTACCTATTTGGTTCAAACGATACAACCCTGTAACAGATAGACGGACAGATAGCGGACGTATGGAACCATCATAGTTTAAAAATATATAGCCGTTATAGCAAAAAAACGCTACCATATTACGTTAAAATAAATGTATCCAACCAAGGGTCCAAACGTAAGCGGCGTCTGGGAGTCATATATTAAAAGTATCAAATGTCGACCTAATACTTACAAGTAACGAGCATCAGTATGGCGGTGGCAGTGATGTTTCCGGGGCTGCGTTTCCAGCAGCCGACGACGCCAGTCCAGAATGCCACGAACAGGGAGAAGAAGGCTACGATGAACAGAGCCACTGTGGAACGTGCCATGTGCAGCCTGAAACGTGATGACAAACGAAATAAATACTTTAAATGTCTTTACATAACAGTGAGGAATCATGTGCCTCCTTTATGTTCATAGGCGTCTCAATGGAGAGATGATTTGGAGAGAAAATTTCACCCTGTATACTAATGAGTATACAGGGTGAAATTTTGAACGTGATACAAAATTAGTGTTTCAAGCTTAGTTAATGCTGGATAACATAATGCATTCACTCAATTGTTGAAATTGGACTGATACAATTTTGGATTTTCATACTTTGCGGTAGGTAGTTAAATTATGAACTAAATGTATGGACACTTCAAATTTAACAATACGAATTCTAACAACTGGGTAAGTGCATTATGTTTTCCAGCATTAACTAAGCTAGAAACACTAATTTTGTATCACGTTCAAAATTTCACCCTGTAGTTATGAAATTAATTTAAATAAAACTAAAATTGTAGATAATTCTATCATAGAATGACATTCCTAAAAATGCAACAACACTGGTACCGAATGAAGTTAGACTGGGATTTTGATTCTAACCTAATATATTTCAATCACATAGTTAAAGATCGATGACTATGATATCACATTGGTTTTAAAGCTTATCATGTTATTCAGGAAACAAATACAAGAAGATAATAAAAATGAAATATGTAACATTGCCATTAGAAAAAGCAAGTTTAAATTCGAATGCTAAATACAAAAGTACTTAAATATATTCTTACAACTTAAAATCTTAAATTTTAGGTCGTAATCTTCGAGTTGAGTCTAATACTACCTAGTAAATAAAATATAATTATTATTAACCGACTTCATTTTTGTCTGCCGTTCTTCTCTGAATATAAAGTCTTGAATTCCTGGTGTTTGCGCAAAGTGCTCTTTTTATTATTTATTTGTGTCTATGTTTGTTTCCCAAATAAATAATTTGCTTACCTATGCCAAAGCAGTTTCCACTTATAAAGAAAAAACATTTTTGTTGGTGGCGCGTTACCACTGACATTTTGCTTTTTGTGACTGAGCATTTTGCTTACAACTGTAAAATAATAGTTAGTCTTTAAATATTTCTCTTGTGTTTACAAATGGTGCTGTGGTGAGAAAATCGTCGCCCAATTAATTATAAGAGAATTTCGCGTAACACCGCGAAATCTTTATTTTCACGCCATTAGTACAGTTTCTACGGAGTTGATTAATGCCAATGTAGATGGAACAAGCGGCACCGTTAGGCCTCTGGGCGGCAATTACAACTGACATGGGCCGTGGAATGCCTTCACTGTGCTTTGCATAGCTAATATTCACTTGAGCTATGCCAGTAACAGTTATGAGCAAGTTGTAAGTATTAATTAGATTTGAAATATTGCCTTGTTCGAGTACCTATTGAAATATACTTACATATCAATTTCTAGTATAATTAAGGGCGTTCTCTCCTGCAAAACTTTAGCGTGCACATCAAGCCAAAACTATACCTACAAATAGTCATGTTTGATATGTAAGTATTTCTAATTATACTATGTATGTGTCATCGATGGCTCAGTCAGTTAGTAGTTGAGATAAGAAGTTGGAATAAGATATTTATAATTGTTTCCGAAATGTCAAGAACTAGACACTAGATAAAGCCAACTAATTAAGTTATTTGGGAATTGTTAAATAAGTGACAATTCAATTAGCTATACCTGTTCATCGCGTCGTCGGAGAGACCCTTTGTCT
Source organism: Archips crataeganus (assembly GCA_947859365.1). NCBI lineage: Eukaryota > Metazoa > Arthropoda > Insecta > Lepidoptera > Tortricidae > Archips > Archips crataeganus. The sequence goes on along the minus strand of OX402052.1, from coordinate 16,917,341 downwards.
CGTTGTTCTCGTCAGGGATGAAGTAGTCGACATTGCTGCAGTGAGTCTCCACGGGCGATAGGTAAATCTCAACTGTAACAAAAGAAAAGCTTGATAAGTAACTATTGGAATTTGTAGGCATGCAATACTTATATTTGACAACTGTCCAGTATGACAGCAGGTTTTTTCTTCCTCCCACCGCAATGGCTGTAGTAAACACCTTACTGTGTATTGTTAATAGACATTAATTTATTTTTTTTACTTGTGTAATCGTTAAGGCAGATTGCCACCATTATTTATGAAGAATAAACGGTGGTCATCACAGAATAGCTTGAGTCTACATATATTTGTCGAGGAAAGGCAACTCACAACCTGCGCTGATTTTTGGCGTGGTCATCCAGCCTTCTCAATAATAATGAACACCTTCATACCATTGAGAAATGAAGAACATCGCAAATTTAGATCGTAATAAAATTGTAAGAGAGTTGGAATCTCCATTTTGGAGTTAGGCAAATATAACGGATGACATCGTCAGAGATGTCTCCATTATTCCAATGGTAGGTGTAACAGTGATAAATATGTTGGTACATATAAACATATCTTTCATGTCAACTGTGCGATGGATATCTCATAATGAAACCAGAGGTCTTTTTGTCTAACGCAGTCAGAACCACCGTCGTTTTGGCCTCTTTTTTCTGTACAGTACGAGAAGAGATAAGAAAGAGATGGGGAATGCTATCGCAAGCGCCGACGCGTTAGACTACATGGCTGGCCTCAGGAATCGAACAGGCCCAATTAAACACCTCTGCCAAGACTTTTCACAGTACATTTTCATTCAAGATAGCGTCACGTCTTTAAACGCGTTGCACTTTGAACATCGGCTATGTACCTACTATATACCGAAACATTTGCCAATCTCAATTTAATTTATTTTTTTAATAGGTACCTAGTCTCGTATAAAAAAGCCGACGTAATGTTCGTTATTGAGATAAAAAATATTATATTAAAAGTTCCTAGTAAAAATCGTGAATGAATCAACTTTCGGTCATCTTATGCGTAATGTGTTGACGTCATATAATGCACCTATATCATTCAGGCACGATTCACGCAAGTGGCTTAGGATGTTAACGAACATGATTACTACGATACTATGGCATTCAGTAAAGCACAGTTATCCTTCTTCAACAATTTAAAAGACTCTGACTCAATTTGAAAGGTCTGAACCATTCTAACGCAAGGGAATTACATGATTTAAATCCTCCATCTCCGTTTTACCAACGAACGTCCAGGCAGCGGGAGCGTCTTCAACTCTTCTTCCTTATGTGGTTAGTGTTCTGTTGGTCCACGCAACGCGGTTCGCTTCTTCTTTCCTAATACGAACTGCTAATGGAATTCGCTCCCGGCGACTGGATTTCCAGATAGATTAATCCTACGGCTCTTCAAGGCTAGAATGAATAGGCAGTACCAGCTACGCAATTTCTGTTCAGCTACTTAAATAATTAATTAACACGAGTAGATACCTTAGTCTTCTCGCACATTGTTTCACTTAACATAACATACTGAGTGTATAAGGTTACTACAAATATAAATTAGTCATTGATTGCGAAACCAGATCACAGAATATTTACTACAGGAGGCCCCGTTACCGTCCTGTCACTGAAGAATTCGGTCGCGCAGGGCTATCAAACGTGCAGCGAAGTGTTTAATGAGTATTTAATCGTTATTCATGTTGGTAATTCGCGTAAAAAAGCCGTGGTAGCCTCTTAAGCATACTGGTTAAGCGTCGAGTCCGGGCTCGAACCTTTAAGCTTTTCCTAATTGATTTATGGTGAAGAAAAACATCGTGGGAAAACGTATTTCGCTGTACTATGGTATGTGAGAACTGGTGTCTCGTGAAAACTACAGCCCATGCCTTGTCATTCTGTAAGGCGTCCTGTGCCCAGCAGTGGAACGTACATGGCCCAGAAATGATGATGGATAATGAGTAATTCGTGATCAATAAAAGATCATGGCTTGTTTAAGACTCTGCTATAGTGAGTGGGACAGGAAATACCTTTAGGTATTAAGCTTTATTGCATTAGTAAATATGAATTTCCACCGAAGTATAGTCACAATAAAGAACGACAAACCCTAACTCTTAACTTCCACACTAAATCTAAACCATGCATAAATGCGCAGACTAGCAAATTCATGTGACATTCCCCACCACATAGTGATAGAGTAACCAGGATTTTCGTTATTTCTGTATTCCACATTCAGAATATGTGGTAACCCTAGAGGAGCCACTGTTGTGCAAATAGCACGCGCGTGCGCCGTTAGACAATGGTGACCAAACGTGATTCAAATACAGAAAATAACGAATTTAAGCCACAAAAATGGGACTGCGCCAAGTACTTTGTTCCACGAAGCATGATCGGTTGCGATTTAAGCGTTATGTAAAAAAGTTTGATCAAGAATGACAATGATTATTTACCTAATAATACAAAAGATTTTTCTATCAATGACTTTAAAGAGTAGGTATGTAAAAAAAAATTAAATAAAACATAGAACCGCCTTCAAAAACACCCAAAAAAATATTAAATAAAAATTTAACCGACTATAATGAGCATTATAATATCTTTCTACTAATCTGTTTGAAGTCGGGCCTCAGCACGAGCTAGCAGGAGTGGTGGAAGCCCAACAGATAGTAGGTATAATAGGTGGGTAAGTTAAATTACTACTATAAAGTTTGAGGTCCCAGGTTCGGTTCCCGCGTCGGGGCAGATATTTGTATGAAAAACACGAATGTTTGATCTCGGGTCTTTGGTGTTTAATATGTATTTAAGTATGTATCTATCTATATAAGTATGTTTATCCGTTGCCTAGTACCCATAACACAAGCTTTGCTTACTTTGAGACTAGGTCGATTGGTGTGAATTGTCCCGAGATATTTATTTATTAATTTAATTACTAGGTCCACTCCTGCTGGCTCGAGCTGAGGCCCGACTTCAAACAGATTAGTAGAAAGATATTATAATGCTCATTATAGTCGGTTAAATTTTTATTTAATATTTTTTTGGGTGTTTTTGAAGGCGGTTCTATTTTTTATTTAAAAAAAAATATTTTGGCTTTTTAGTTGTATTGGTATAAAAAAGATGCGTAGGCGTAGCCAGTAAACGAAGCCCCACTTCTGTTTACGCTCTGAGGATCGCAAGGTAACTAACGAACTTAACCAGGTTTTTTTTTGTGTGTGCCATGTGTTGTGAAAAAATAAAGTTTTTTTTATCTTATCTTATCATATCTTAAACGGGGGTGGTTTGAAGGTATTTTTTTAATGCGGGAAGCTCTGCCCCCCGAGCCCCCCGTTCCAGTAGCGAGGCTTCTATTACCACTCTGAGGGACGCAAGATAAGTGACGAATTTAACCAAGTGAAACGGTAAATGGTTTAACAGATTTTTTTCTTGCGGGGGGCTCTGCCCCCCGATCCCCCCTCCCCTCCAAAAGCGGGGCTTTTATTTTCACCCTGAGGGACGCAAGACAGCTAACTAACCTAACCAGGTTAAACGGGAAGTGATTTGAAGGTATTTTTTATTACGGGAGCTCCACCCCCCAAGCCCCCCTCTACCGGTACCGAGGTTTCTATTTCCACTCTGAGGGACGCAAGATAACTGACGAGTCAAACCAGGTTAAACGGGAGGTGGTTTAAGAGTATTTTTATTGCAGGGGGCTCCGCCCCCCCAAGCCCCCCTCCATCAGCGGGGATTCTATTTCCATTCTGAGGGACGTAAGATAACTAACGAAACTAACTAGGTTAAACAGGGGGTGGTTTGAAGGTGTTTTTTTATTACGGGGTGCTCCGCCCCCCGAGCCCCCCTTCCAGTACCAAGGCTTCATTTTCCACTTTGAGGGACGCAAGATAACTAACGAATCTGGTTAGGTTAAAAGGGACGCGGTTTGACAGTTGTTTTTATTGCGGGGGGCTCCGCCCCCCGAGCCCCCCCCCCCGCCTAATATCACTTTGAGGAGCGCAAGGTAACTAACGAACCTAACCAGGTTAAACGGGGGATGGTTTGAAAGTATTTTTTATTGCGGGGGGCTCCGCCGAACGAGTCCCCTTTCCGGTAGCGATGCTTCTATTTCCACTCTGAGGGACGCAAGATAACTGACGAATCTAACAAGGTTAAACGGGAGGTGGTTTGACAGGTTTTTTATTGCGGGGTGCTCCGCCCCCCAAGCCCCCCCTCTAGTATCACTTTGAGGAGTGCAAGGTAACTAACGAACCTAAATTAGGTTAAACGGGGGAAGGTTAGAAAGTATTTTTTTTTATTGCGGGGGCTTCGCCCCCGAGACCCCCCCCCCCCCATTAATATCTATCACTTTGAGGAGCGCAAGGTAACTAACGAACATAAACAGGTTAAACGGGGGATGGTTTGAAAGTATTTTTTTTATTGCGGGGGGCTTCGCCCCTCGAGCCCCCCCCCCCTTTAATATCACTTTGAGGAGCGCAAGGTAACTAACGAACCTAACCAGGTTAAACGGGGGATGGTTTGAAATTATTTTTTATTTGCGGGGGGCTTCGCCCCGCGAGCCCCCCTCCGCTGACTTGGCTTCCATTCCCACTCTACGGGACGCAAGATAACTAACGAACCTAACAAGGTTAAGCGAGAGGTGGTTTGTAGGTATTTTATATTGCCCCCTTTTCTTTGTAGGTGGCATACCTACTTACTATAGTTTAGGTGAATAACTTACACAATTCTTAGGACTGCTTTGGCCAATTAATATTAGTAATAAAACGTTGTAGGTAATTCGATGTTCTTGTTATTATAAGGACGAACAAATATGCTTCAGGACTTTCAACAGTATGCCAAACATTCTTCGCCAGAAAATTTTAGAACAATCAACATTATGCGATACAACAGGCACTCTTTGCTGACTGTACTTTTTCATCCTGGTTACCAAAGTACTCGTCAAGACGAATCAAACGAGCCCAAACTCGATGGGGTTATGTCGTTTTATTACGGAGTTCTTATGGTCACCTTCCAACTCCATCTTCAGACCCTAGTTACCATCTAGGATCAAAGTACTCGTCAAGACAAATCAAATGAGCTCAAACTCAATGCGGTCGTATCGTTTTATTACAGAGTTTTTATGGCCATCTTTCAGCTCCATCATCAGATCAGCTCCATGTCATAATAATATTGTATTGTCATCCAATTCACACACATGTCTGCAAAATTTCAGCTCAATTGGAAACCGGGAAGTGGGTCAAATTTAACTTGCAAGATTTGACCCGTTGTGGAGTTCCGTTGGCCATCTACGGTCTTCTTCATCAGGTCCAGCTTACCAAATGATACTTTCTGAATGCAAATACTTCACTTGATACTAAAAATGCTAAAATCACTATAGGTTTGCCTGTAAAATTTGAAGGTTGCCCTCGATTTCTCTAGGATCCCATGATCAGATCTTGACTTGGTGCCAATGGGACCACCTCAGGAGTATACCGTTTCAAACAAAAAAAAGAATTTTGAAAATCGGTTCACAATTGAGGGAGTAATCGCGTAACAAACATACAAAAAAAAAAACATACAGACGAATTGATAACCTCCTTTTTTTTTGAAGTCGGTTAAAAAGATTTGCATCCCATTCTTTAAAATTGAATGCAAAAGCCAGTTTTAAAACAAAATACCATTAGCAATTTGGTATATTAAATTGCACATAAATACATATGATGTATGCCGATGTAGGAACTAGATTGCAATTACTAACAATAACAGTAAATTTTCATACTATTTGCATACAAATAGCAAGTGCGGTCTAAATTTCTCGACCAGTTCATAATGTTGAAAGCTGACTGCAGGTTTATAGCTGTCCAGGATAGAAAATCTGATCTAATCTAGCGTATGTATATTTAGACTCTTCGTCGTAAAGTATACACTTATCAGCTTAGGTCAGGCTCAGGCGGCCAGACAGATCTTAATATAAGATCTTAGTATAGAACAAGTGAGAGCGAAAAAATAAAAGTAAAATTGAATTCAACGTAACTGACATGCCAGACCCAATCATTTTCTCTGGGGTTTTTTCTGTGCATCTATATTTCAGTTTGTATTTAGTTTGAAATAGACCCAATCATCTTATTTATAAATCCCACACAATTCATTGAATCATAGGCAACCTTGATCCACGGAACTTGGGTTAAGCGAATAGATGCGCAATGAACCAGGAAGAGCCTACAATGCGCACAATAGCCCGGAGACGAGACGCGGCCTATTGTTCTAGCAGATTGGAGATAACTGCTGTGATTGTACCTTCGAAGAACCAGGAAGGTGGGACAGATATTTGGCATCAAATCAATCCAATGGTAGTGAGAGCACAGCACACGCAGTCGATGCGCATGAATGAGGGTAGCCTGAGCACGAAGTAAACAACATTAGCATCCACCCGCAACTTCTTCAGTCCACTCGTGATCATGATGCAATGCAACTCCGTTGAAATATCGGTAACACGTTAAAGGTACATAATCACTATTTACATCAACATCATTTCAGCCGAAAGACGTCCACTGCTGAACTGAACATAGGCCTCCCCCAAGGCACGCCAAACAGATCGGTCCTGCGCCATCCGTATCACGCTGTCACGCTGCAAGGAAAGCTCAACAAAAAAACAGTGGATGTTACTGAACAATTACTTATGACTTTATGACTCACAAAGATGTCTATCGACGTGATGTCCTGTGTTGCATTAATAGAGGAATATGTCTCCATACCTACCCATTACAAAATTGTCGGTATTACATTACGTGGCGAAATCTCAGGAAACTCGATCATAAAAATTAAATGACAGGAAGGTTGAGTGAAGAAGTAAAAAGTCATTGCAAATGCACATTTAAATTTATAAAGATTGACTTAGCACAGATGCCCCAAAAATTACGCCAGCAATTAAAACGAGATAATGTTGAAACCTGTTCCTAGTTCCCACAAGTGGATAACACTTTAAGTAGCATCAATTCATTGCATCTCTTTCTGATGTATGCTAATGCTAAGAGTGTGAAGGTAGCGGCTTGTGAATCGGCAAAAGCGAGATCATGTTTCAATTTCGTTAGAAAAAGTTTGTAAAGTAATACGTGTCTCGTGCAAGCATGCAACAAGTAGATACCGATGTACACGAAAAAAACAAGTTGTATTGTAGTGATGATGTAACCAATGATGTCACTGTTATTCAATTTAATGATGATACAGAAGCATTGCTTCGTAGTCAAGGTGATAAAATAGTCTATACTATCATTAAAATATAAATAGTAAACAATTGAATATGATGCTCTTAGCTCCAATCAGAGTTATTAAGTCAGATTAGAAGTTCTTGTACATATGCCTGAAGAATAGAATATCATTTGGAAATAGAGATATTTCAATACTAATTTTCATCTACAGGTCAATATGCTAGCATTTAGAAAGAATATACATGTCCACAATTCGAACAGTTGTTGACTAAACCAACCAAATATAAATATGTAGAACAATTGGTGTGAAGTGCAATTTGACTGGTTGCCTTGTCATAAAACAATAATGTGCAAAATGAATATTCAATGAGCAATAATTCTAATATCGCACAGTGGCATTGTCCTACCCACACTGTATAAAACACTATTTACTGTGCAGTAAACTACAAGGCCAGAATAGTTTCATAGGTTCGGTTTCATGAATAAACTACGAGTATAAATCATGATATTTACAGGTATTTAAGTGCCATACCAAACAGCCCTTTACTCTTGACGAAACAAATCCCTAAAAACAGCCCTGAATGAAGTGTATAAGCCCTGTAAGTATGTACAAAGATGCAATGTTCGCAAACATGTTTAAAGTAAACGTGAAAATCTGATGACGCCAGACGTGAAAGCGTGTATCAGACCTGATACGACCAGGAATGCATGATTCAAAAACCGCTCCACGTTCGGTTTTGGACCGTCGCCAAATATGATAAGCGACGATATAGGTGACCCGGTCTGGGCGACATTTCAGCCAGCCGTAGGCGCTTAGAGAAAGTTGCTTTAGACGTCCTTGTTGCGAATCACCTGCTTGGTGCAGGCTGCAGTTAGGCAATGCGATTAGAAGCGCTATTTACTTAAATAAAACATGTAACTTCTAAATTGAAAATGTTATACTTAGGATAGAATCTTTTTATGGCTATTGAAAGTTGTTCCTCAAATTAAACAACGTAACTAAACTTTAATTAACTCGTTTACCAATCGGTTAAAAAAAAACACAGTGTTTTCTATCTCAGACTGACAGCTGTCACATTTGACGTTCTTCCGATATCCCTCAAAATCAATCAAGCAGTGACAGCTGTCACATTTAAAGCGTTATATAAAATCGTAGTGAACTAACATAAACATTTGTAATTAGTAATTAGTTTTAACACAATGCTAACAAAAACATAACTATCTTAATGCTAAAGAAATGAGATAAGCCTTTAAGCAAACAATTACCTTTAATGAGAGATTTGTCCTAAATAATGACTGCATTGAAAGTCTGAACTATTACAACTTGTTGCAAGCTTGTTGCCTAGGTACTTATAACCGTTAAGATTATTCCTCTTGACCCCAGAAAGTTAAAGAGTGGGCAAACCCTACTTTCATTGCAATTAGGGCTTACATCAGGAGAAATTATCGCAGCATTAATTTAAGGCACCCGGTGAAAGCCGTCCGACTATCGGTCAATCGAAGAACCAAATGCAACCCCGAGCCTTGCATACACAAGTAATTTAACATTTATATACAACTTCCTCATTTTATGTTATGTAAGAGTTACATAAAGTTTATAATAACAGCTCTAAAACAATAGGAAATCGCACGCAGAATGGGCATTAAGACGGACCGCCGTGAATGCGCGTTAATGCATCGCGCCATGGACATTCACTTGTTTATGGACTTTCATTAACATAATATTGTTGTCTATAGAGTAAGATCCGACCGTAAAATTCTGCACCTATACCTATCTGTTCTTTCATCGAAGTATGAACGTGAATAATAGGTTGCATACCTATAATATGGAGTCATACAACAAACACTATAGGTTTTCCCAGCAAAATCTTGACGCAAGTACTTTTCAACCGACGAAAACAAAAGGAGGAGGTTCTCAAGTCGCCGTGTATATTTGTTTTTTTTTTTTATGTATGATCACGCATCACTTTTTACTGAGTAGTCCGATTTTGATGATTCTTTTTTTATTGGAAAGCGTATACCCCGAGGGTGGTACCATTTAAATTTGGAAATAATATTCCTACCCTAAGGGTAGGAAAACAGGGGATGATTGATTGTTCAGTTACTGATTGTACTATATGACCACGCATAACTTATTACAGAGTAGTCGGATTTTGATGATTCTTTTTTTATTGGAAAGCGTATACCCCAAGGATGGTCCCATGTAAATTTGGAAATAATATTCCTACCCTAAGGGTAGGAAAACAGGGGATGATTGACTAACTTTTTACAGAGTAGTCTGATTTTCATAATTCTTTTTTATTGGATAGGGTATACCTTGAAGTTGGTATTATATAAATTTGGAAAAAAAAATTACCCCAAGGATGGGAAAAAAGTATAAAATAAAAACTTTTTAACAAAAAAATTAAACCGCCGAAAAAACTGAAAAGCAAAAAATAATACCTTTTTTGTTTGACCTTAATCTAGGTACCAGTTTGAAGTCGGTGCCTCGATCTGCACTAGCCAGGAGGAGTGGACCTATAATCTTCTACCTGATTGGCTTCTATCACTCCTCCTGGCTCGTGCTGAGGCACCGACTTCAAACTGGTACCTAGATTAAGGTCAAACAAAACAGGTATTATTTATTGCTTTTCAGTTTTTTCGGCGGTTTAATTTTTTTGTTAAAAAGTTTTTTTACGTACCTAATTATTTTTGATACTTTTAGTTTCTCGACCACCGATCATCTGCACACCCTAAACCAAATAATTGAGAAGTACAATGAGTTCAACAAGCCGCTATATCTGGCCTTCGTGGACTAACAAGGCATTTGATAGTGTTCACCATCCAGCCATACTTTCAGCCTTACGTACTGAGTCAAGGTATAAACAGTACCTATGTTGAACTCATTGGTACTATATATAACATCAGCACAGCCAGTGTTAAGTTGCATGCTCCGGGCCCTATTTTTGACATTGAGAAAGGCGTGAAACAGGGGGACCCGCTATCTCCGAAATTGTTCACTAGTTGCCTTGAGGAAATATTCAAAAAGCTGGCGGTCTCTTGGGAAAATACAATGGGCATCGATATCGGAGGTAAAAGATTATCAAATCTGCGCTTCGCCGATGACATCGTTTTATTTTCCCAAACACCACAACAACTACAGCAAATGCTCCAAGATCTGAGCACGGCGAGCCTTGAGGTTGGACTCACAATGAACAGAGCAAAGACACAGGTAATGACCAACAGCGTGAAACGTAGAGTTACGTTGGATGGGCAAGACATACAGTACGTCGACGAGTATATTTACTTGGGCCAGATAGCATCCTTCGAGAACAGGCAGTCAAGGGAAATCGATAGGCGTATCGATAATGCCTGGAAGAGCTTCTGGTCCATGAAGGCGCTAATGAAGGGCAACCTTCCTCTGTCACTTAAGCGCAAACTCATCGACATGTGTATTCTTCCCATCTTAACCTACGGCGCCCAGACTTGGTCATTAACTGAAGCTCAAAAGTCCAGGCTTAAGGTTTGCCAGCGAGCAATGGAGCGCAGTATCCTGGGTGTTTGAAGAACTGATCGAATCAGAAACACTGCACTGCGCTCCAAAACTCGTATTACAGATGTGGGTGTCAAAACCGCAAAGCTGAAGTGGGACTGGGCCGGACATGTCTGCCGAATGCATCCGGACCGATGGGCGCGAATCGTTACCGAATGGGTTCCGAGGGATGGCAGAGGCAGACCTAAGAGGAGATGGCGGGACGACCTGAGCGCTTTTCAGCTCGATTGGCAGGTGCATGCCCAGGATAGGGAAAAATGGCGGAGGAAAGGGGAGGCCTTTGCCCAGCAGTGGGACATATTATAGGCTATAATAAAAATAAAAAAAACTTTTATTTTTTAACAATTTGCATTCTTTTGTTTAGAAAGTAAATGAAGTGCCTTAGAAAAAGATAGATCTGAATAACTGGGAAAAAGTAGGTTGCACTTCTCAGTCTGCCGCAACTCTTGGATTTACAGATTATGATATGACGGACAGAAGTGGCAACCTGTTTTTATCCAGTTATTTTTATTCATATCTTTTCTATCGGACATCCTTTAGTTTCTAAACAAGTGGTGAATTCATTCTTGCGGCAAGATTTTGCTATGCAACCGCGATGTAGGTATGGCCTTATATGTAACTTTTTATTTAAGTCGATTTCCGATTAAAGAACAGATAGGTGCAGAATTTACGGTGGGATCTCAGTCTATTATGGCTATACTTTCCTATCTAGTGTTGCTACAGCTACACAGTCACAGTACCCTACGCTTCATTACTGCGAATTATCGGAAACGATTACTGTGAAGCCGACCGTTTCTATAATTCTAGACTCTTTACTTATATGGAAATGAAAAAAAATAATGTCAAATTAAGACGCCAATATAGTCTCACGTGACGAAAATGATTTTGCTCACTATTATTTAGTATCTGGGAAACCTGTGCGTTAATGACCCCGTAATGGTAATGTGCTCCGCTTTCATTAATAATGATCCTGTACTTTACAAGCTGCAGCAGTAAAAGAAACGACAGGAAAGAAAATTCAAAATGGCTGATCCAGCATTTCTACAGCTCACTTTTCCCGCGTACTACCCGTTTCACTTTCACCGCCATTTTCCAATGTACCTAGAAGGCCAACAGGTGTTAATTTACCCAGCACTGCGGCATGCCGTTTGGAATGTAGAGGCGTGGTTTAGGTGCTCTTAAACCTGCTTAAAGATTTGATGGCTTTACTGAGCGTGCGAATTTTTTAAGATAAACTGTGTAGATTTTACCTGAATACTTGTGAAATGACCTATTAAAGAGTGACGTGAGTGATTAACATATTTATAACGCCTAAACAACTGGAGCTACGAATAGAGACGTATTTGTCGCAATTTTGATACATTATTATTATACTTCGTTGCACTAAGAAGGAATTTTTCGGAAATCCCTAGGGTTAGGAAATGCTTTTCTTGTTATTCTTCCACGGGTGCATGTCGCGATCATACCTAAATAAGCAAGAAGAATAAAAAGTATTGCGCAGACTACTATATACAGAACTAAGTTCGTGAATAATTTGAAAAGTCAGGAAGAAAAAGTTCTGGCTCACTGAGTAACTCATCAACGATTCTACCAAACCCTGGCATCTGGAAATCTGAAATGTAAACAAGGAATAAAGAAATTTTCCGAATTTCCCAGGGTATGGAGACCAAGAGACCTAAGCTATTTTTTACCCTTCCAAAGGTACAAAATCACAGGCAAAAGCTAGTAAAAGATAAGATAAGATAGGTGACCGTGAAACAGAAATAACTCATGAACATAAAGTTATTAAGAAAATATTTTATTTTTAGTACCTACAATGTGCAATATCCAAAAAAATCAATATAGAATTAAGAGGCAAGGTGAAAAAAAAGCAAGCACGTACTATGTATTTACTCTTCTGCATGCCTCGGTACTAACACTACAATCTCAGATTACAATATTTCTTAGTTGTTCTTAACCTATGTTACGAGTGTTGCAAATATTTAAGTGATGTGTTATTTTAATGTTGAATTTTATCTTTCATTGCAACACCAAAGCGAACTGTTGCAAAAGTCCGGATGAACTCAAGACCGTGCAGGATCGTATCTGTTGCTGCGGACTGCCTTGTAATTTTATTGTTTTCGTTTATTACTAGATTATTTTGTACACAGTTACTATCTATTATTATTTGAGTATTACGCAAGAGACCACCGCTTGTTATTTTGAATATTTCTCCGATGTGGGCACGGATCTTTTGCAAAAGGAACCAAAAATTGCCATCTAACAAGTACCAAAGTTTGTATAATCAATTTTGAAAACGAAATTTAATATACAATGGGCGTTATCTACTAACAGTATTACACGCCTCGTCAACCAGTACGACGAATGCCTCTTTTTTACCATGCCAGACTTAGGTACCAACAAAAAGCAGTAGCTGCATAGTTTGCCAAACATCACGACTACACCGTTTAAAGAAAGTAAAAATACCAATCAAAGCGAAGAGCAAGACTTCGTGTCAATCCATAAATATGAACCACGACTAGGTATGCTCTTATGTGAACACAGTTGAAAAACAAGTGAATCGTGATACTGTAATCTGCCAAAATGGAAATTGTGAGTGAAAAAGCGTCACGCGTTCATTGCTACGTAATAAGGATAACGTGACTAAGAATCAAGACAAGAAACTTGGATTAAGAGTAACTATTACACTCAGAGGCGTAGAAACTATAGAAAATGGTATGCCTACTGAGCCCGTACTCAGTAAAAAATAGCTGCCTAGATGCGTATTTTATGCAGCCTACATACAAAATACGCTACGCCTCCGTGTGGACAGCTGGACCTTAAATATTAATTGACGACTCTGTGTGCTGCAGTTTTAGTTACAACGCTAAGTAGCACGCAGGCTGTGAGAATTAGTTTTGGTGAGTGTTATCGAGATACAGCCGGATGGAATGCCAACTCGACAGCTATTGACAAAACAAGTCTGATCCGGGCCAACATCTGTCCTAAAAAAATTGTCGCTATACCTATATCGAACAAAACAGACAAGAGTCCGAGATCTAGAAGCTTACTTCTGTGTATTCTGTGTTCGTTCCCATACAATTTTTGTAAGAAGTGCTTAAAATTTAAATAGAAATTGGTTTATATTTTATTTATTTACTATAGGAGAACCAACAGCTACAGATTACAGAGTATAAGTCCCACAGAAACTTCAAGAAAATTATGCAAATTATTATCTCTGCAAACTATACGAAATTTTCACAGTCGTACTAATCTCGTATAACAATTACAGTGTCCAGTTCAGTATTTACAAAAACTTCTTACGCACAAAATTAATTTGATGTTTATTTAAATGTCGTTGAATTAATGCAAATTCGATTGCGTAAGGAAATTAAAAACTGTGTTCACATAGTAGTTGGAGATGCTGTATTATATAAGGTACAATAAGAGAAAAGAATCTCGAAATAAAAACAAAATATTACCTAATCTGGTTACGTACATGACAGCAAAATAATTGTTATTTGCTAGTCACCATTATCATATTAGTCGAAAGGTATCCTCAGCTAGCTAGACATAGCTGTTCCCCGAGGAGCTTTACGACGATTCGATTTTATGCTACAGACAAGCTTATAGATCGCCCGTCCATCTTACGGGATGCCTGGCAATACTTCGCCTTCGGGTACGCTATCACCACTCGTCACTCCAGGACCTTAAAAGTCCCAACGGCCATCAGTTCTAGGAGCCATGTGCCCAGCCCACTGGCATTTAATGTGTCCCACTTGCAGAACTGCTGCTGCTGATTTGATCTCGCAAAGATAGGGTAATTGTACCAGTGAATGAACACTTAAGGAAATTTTCGACTTTGAAAATTAATTTTAGGCAGTAGGGCACAGTTTATTTAAAATATTGCTTTTTGTATAGCACAACCAACTACTCTAGTTGGCTAACATCATCATTATTCAACAGTATTACTGCACAATTTGAAGATATATCACTATTTAAGGGAAAAAATGGAAAATCACCAGTGAATGAACGCAAAATTCTAGTAAATGAACAAATGAAACCAGTGAATGAACAACTTTGAAAATGATGTTTTGTTATATTATAAATATACAAAAGCGAATTTATATGAACACAACTACATTCACTATACTTATTTGGTCGATTCCATGTTCTAAAGCAATGAAAATACAAAAATAAGAGAATTGTTCATTCACTAGATCTTGGAAACTAGTAAATGAACTAGCTATAAGTGCATAGTTCATTCACTGGAAAACTTGAACCAGTTAATGAACCTATATTTTACGTTTGTTCCAATACTGGCCTTTCGGTAGATAATATATTTGGATCAATGTCACTGAAAACGAAATCTTAATATGACTACTAGAAGGAAAGATATTGCACAAATAGAAAATCCTGCAGTCCCAGTGAATGAACACCCCCGTTCATTCACTGGATTTAGGCGATTTTGGGTTCCAGTATAAAAAAACTGGATTAAAAGGTATTGTTTATAAATAAATTACATTAAACTATATATGAATAGCACTAACAGGTCTTTAAAGCTTAAAAAAACATACCCAATGAATGATAGATGGCGGGGACAAATGCAGTAACACATCAGAAGTACGAGGGGCGTTCAATATAAAGTGAGAATGAGATGCAAACTCTTTTAATATTACGAAATTAAATACTGGCCGGTAAAGCTAATCTATCTAGCTGATTGCTATGAAAAAAAAAACTAAATGTCTTTTGTTTAAAAAAATATACGGTAATTTCTTTGCAATGCTATTGAGTACGTTAGCGAAAATGGAGAAAATTGAACTGCGCGCTGTTATCAAATACTTGTATTTGAAAAATTTTTCTACGGACCAAGTCAATTTGGATTTGCGGGACACTTTAGGGTCTAATTAGGGTTCGATATCCTTAAGCATCCTCCGTATTCACCAGATCTCGCTCCCAGTGATTTCTACCTATTTCCGAGATTGAAACAATACCTGAGAGGCCAGAAATTTGAAGACGACGACGCGGTAGTCGCTGCAGTACAAGATTTTTTAAGTACTCAAGATGAGACCTTTTTTAAAAATGGAATTTTAAGTTTAGAAAAAAGATATACTAAGTGTATTATGCTAAAAGGTGACTATGTCGAAAAATAAAATTACATTTAGTAAAAGTTGTTTATAACATACTCATTGTCACTTTTTATTGAACGCCCCTAGTATAGTACTTTTCCTTCTTCCTTAATACTGCTCCATAGAAAAAATGTACAACATCCGTACGTCCACTTTACATCGTCGCCATTTCAAAACTGTTGCTTAGGAGTCATAGCAAATTTACCAGAACCTAACAAGTAAAGGTGCTAGTCGAAAAAAAAATACGAGGCGTGATAGAAACGTACCAAATTCTTATTATTTCAAAAAATGTTCGTTTTGTTCATTCACTGGTACGCTTACCTTACTCCTGTAAGGGACGATGCCTCAGTTGTACCATAAAGTTGTCAATCACTAGGAACACTACACACTGGTTTCATTTACAGACCGTCTTGAGACACTCCGGTATTTAGACAAAGGACAAGTAGATGTTGCGTAGCTTGCCGAACAAAATACTACTACAGCAAGTAAGGCATACTACATTTCCATCTCCTTTTTAGTTTGTCTATTTTACTTGTTACTAACATACAAAGAACGATGTGTGTACGACTTATTAATATTCCCATTGCGTGCACGTGCAATCATGCTCATATACCCTGACAATCAAATCGTGCCAAGCTTAAGGCTTCTCAGTACTGTAACAGCAAAGCAAGTCCCAAGATTCCCTGAAAAAAGCATTTGCATGCCAGATACCTGTTATTTTTTGTTCAATCTGATTATCCTATATCCATACTTCCATACTAATAATTATAAATATGAAAGTGTGTTTGTTTGTTTATCTTTCTTTCACGTCGAAACTGAGCGACGGATTGCTGTGATTTTTCGTATGGACATAGTTGAAGGGCTGGAGAGTGGCATGGGCTACTTTTTACCACGGAAAAATATCTCATTCCCACAGGAAACACGTTACGCAAAGCGAAATATAGTGCACCGGATACTTTTCACCCTGACATTCCAACGGAATCGCGAGAAAATTCCGAAAGCTCAACTGCTAGGTTTAGAGATTTTTATATAACGTTAAAACCACAATGTAAATTTTGGGAATTACCGGGGAATTATGTAAAATCTCGAATTTTTATTTTAACTGCCGAATCTAACAGTTCACGCGTGCGAAGCCGCAGGTAAAACTACTAGTACAACTATAAAAGCAAGTCGTGTGTGACTTACGGCAAGCCGAAGCAAGCGGTCAAGCAACGGGATTGGACGGGGTACACGCATCAGGCATGCCAGAAGAAGTAAACTGATAATATTGTGATTGATTGTATTTAATTAAAAGTCGAACATTATTATTTATACTGATTCCACGCATATGTGATTATTTATTCCGGAAGTGAACGTGACATTTAAGTTATAAATAAGGTAAACGTCTGAGTTGCTGGTCACTCTCCCAGTAGTAGCCATCTTTAATTATATGTCATTAGCAATATGACAGCCTGGTGTAATCTTAATTCGAAACGGTTATTTTCTATTTACCATGGAAAACACTAAGGCGACGCTTGATTATCCTATCCTACTAATATTATAAAGGATAATGTTTGTGAAGATGTTTGGATATTCGGGTGAATGGATGTTAGTCAATCACGCTATAACAGCCGAATAAACTTAGACGAAACTTGGCGTACAGATGAACAAAGATCTGGATTAAGACATAGGATATTTACTTGGTATCCCGGTAATGAGTTCTCATGGGATAATATTTTTACTTCGAACAAGAATAGACTGCACTATCCAAGAAAGTTGAAGCACCTGGGTCATACAAGTTAAGACGCTGTCAACACCAACGTCGGCGCACACTGTCTATTTGTATAAACGAGATGCCACTATTACTGGGCAGCCGGGTATATTGAAATTTATCGGGCAAATATTGAATTTAAAAAAAACCTGTGGATTATTTGTGAAATATGACTCGGTTTAGGTATGAATATGTTGACTTCATGTTTTTAATTGCAGACGCATACGCCAAAAAACTAAAGACAGAACCGTTAAATGATGATTTTAAGACCTATCTTTGCAATTATTTTCTATCGAGCCGATTTCGTCCAATTATGTATCGAGTCCGTCCACGGTCTTTGAAATATGATGAATATTAACATATAATTTTTTTGATGTGCTAGAACAAACAGTTTTTCTTAAAAAACTGTTTAAATGACATCAATTTCAACAAAATTAGGTGTTATCAGCCTCTTAAGGCCCTACCGAGCTTTTGGCGCATTTATTGCATTAATTAATCTCGTGCTTTATCATTACTAGCAAAGCTTCGCGACACTTCCAAAGTGGTAAAATGTGTCCCCCCCCCCCCTGTAACTTCTAAAATAAGAGAATGATAAAACTAAAAAAAAATATATGATGTACATTACCATGTAAACTTCCACCGAAAATTGGTTTGAACGAGATCTAGTAAGTAGTTTTTTTTTAATCTACACTAA
Organism: Archips crataeganus; assembly: GCA_947859365.1. NCBI lineage: Eukaryota > Metazoa > Arthropoda > Insecta > Lepidoptera > Tortricidae > Archips > Archips crataeganus. The sequence continues at coordinate 16,899,083 of OX402052.1, read as the reverse complement.
TATTATAAAGAGGAAAGATTTGTATTTTTGTATTTTTGTATGTAATGAATAAACTCAAAAACTACTGGACCGATTTCAAAAATTCTTTTGCCGTTAGAAAGCTACATTATCACTGAGTAACATAGGCTATATTTATTACTAGAAAAAATTAGAGATCCTCGGTAAATCTTACTAAAACCAACCCAAGGTGTAAAAAAATTAGCCATAAAATGTCTATCATCGCATGCGCTGCGGAAAGTATTGATGATAGAACAAAAAAATGTTCTACAATATTATAGAACGTATCAATATCTACAAAAAACTTCGCGAGACCATATGACTAATTATTGTAGTTACGTCACTATTACTACTTTTTTACATTTTAAAAGATGATAGAAATGCCTATCAAAATCAGACCATGTTTTCCACACCTTTGTATTAATTCTTATCCAAATTAATTATTTCGTATTCAAGACTGGTTCAATACCTGTTGATTTCTTTTTGAATTATCGAAATCGGACATTCCGTTCAAAAAATATTACGAAATTAAAAATGTCAATATAAATAAATGCCTTAGTTTTTAATTTTGGAAATTATGACAAACTAGCGACCCGCCCCGGCTTCGCACGGATGCTATTATGCATGTATTATACATAATAAACCTTCCTCTTGAATCACTCTATCTATTAAAAAAAACCGCATCAAAATCCGTTGCGTAGTTTTAAAGATCTAAGCCAGACAGACAAACGACAAGACAAGCGGGACAGACAGACAGACAGCGGGAAGCGACTTTGTTATAATACTATGGAGTGATAGTGATTGAGTCATGTAGGTACGTTGTAATTAGCATACTTATATATAAGTTTAATTATCTTTATTTATCCCAAAATGTTTATAAAGATAATAGATTAGTGTAGATAAAATAAACATTCCAAATAAAATACAGATCATTTCGGTAGGACCTGCCTGCCAATTAAAAAAATTAGGGTCAATTTATGATTGCTCACGGACATGAGGTTCAAAGTAGCTTTACGTTTCACTAAGCATGACATTGAAAAGGTTAAAAAAGCCACTAGAGAATTATAAGAGTAGATTATTATAGCTAGACCGTTTAAAATAAATGTGTCTTCGCCCGCGCGGTACAGGGGCTGGGGAGTATGATTAGAAAGGGGCCGAGAGAGGTGCGTCTCATAAAAAAATTTCATAAAACTCGCGAGATCTACTACAGCTCACAGAGCCAGCAGTCTATCCATACTAATTCCATACTAATATTATAAATCCGAAAGTGTATCTGTCTGTCTGTCTGTTTGTCTGTCTGTCTGTCTGTCTGTCTGTCTGACTGTCTGTTACCTCTTCACGATTAAACCGCTGAACCGATTTAGATGAAATTTAGTATACAGATAGTTTGAGTCCCGGGAAAGGACATAGAATAGTTTTATCCCGGAAATCGCCCTTTAAGGAGGTGAAAAGGGGGGTGAAACTTTGTATGGAGAATCAAAAACAATTAAGACGAAATTTGGTATGCTTCCACGCATCCTTGATTGCTTGCATGCTTGCTTGCTTCCATGCCTGCTTGCATGTCTGCTTCCATGCCTGCTAGCATGCCTGCCTGCATGCTCGCTTACATGCCTGCATGCCTGCTTGCATGCTCGCTAGCATGCCTGCTTGCATGCTCGCTAGCATGCCTGCTTGGATGCTCGCTTGCATGCTCGCTTGCATGCTTGCTTGCATGCTTGCTTGCATGCTTGCTTGCATTCTTGCTTGCATGCTTGCTTGCATGCTTGCTTGGATGTTTGCTCGCATGCTCGCTAGAATCCTGCTTGGATTCTCGCTTGCATGCTTGCTTTCATACTTTCTTGACGCTTGCTTGCTTGCATGCTGCTTGCACGCTTGCTTGCATGCTTGCTTGCATGATTGTTTGCGTGCTTGCGTGCTTGCGTGCTTGCTTGCATGCTTGCTTGCATGCTTGCCTGCATGCTAGCGTGGATGCTTACTCGCATGCTCGCTAGAATCCTGCTTGGATTCTCGCTTGCATGCTTGCTTTCATGCTTTCTTGCAAGCTTGCTTACCTTACATACTGCTTGCATGCTTGCTTGCATGATTGTTTGCGTGCTTGCTTGCGTGCTTGCTTGCATGCTTGCTTGCTTGCTTACTTGCATGCTTACATGTTTGCTTGCTTGCATGTTTGCTTGCTTGCATGTATGCTTGCTTGCATGCTTGCTTGCATGCTTGCTAGAATCCTGCTTGGATTCTCGCTTACATGCTTTCTTGCATGCTTGAATGCTTCCTTGCATGCTTTTTTGCAAGCTTGCATGCTTGCTTGCATGATGCTTGCATGCTTGCGTGCATGCTTGCTTCAGGCTTGCTTGCATAATTGTTTGCTTCTCTGAAATATTTATGGATCACGCTAGCAATGCCGCGGGTAAAAGCTATATTAGATAAAGTGATTCAAGAGGAAGGTTTATAAGTATAATACATGCATAATATAGTTGTACCCGTGCGAAGCCGGGGCGGGTCGCTAGTACGTCATAAATCGTAAACCGCAATTTTTTATAGATAAAAGCTTTAGTCCTGAAATTCATGTGCAAGATATTTGAGGATTCACTCTAATGACCAGTGTTTACCGAAACACGATTACTTGTAGTTCGCTCTATAGAAAAAAATCCAAAGTTGTCTCTAAAAAATAAAATAAATCCTTAGTATGACGTGAATTGCACGGCAGGTCATGACTTTTTGAATGTTAATAAAATAAGAAGTCTTCTAGGGCGTAGTGTTAACATTTTTAAAACATGTATTTGTTTTAGTAATACGATGAAAATACCTAAATACACGCGCAGTCTAACCAGCCTATCTTGAGCCATCATGCTTCCTCCTTGTCCGATAGTTAGTTGCGTTAGTTCTCTTTCGGCCATCGGACGGATAACTCGTGTCGCTTGCGCTTACGGACGGCTTTGATTCTAGCCGCTCTCACGCACACATACACGATTGCATAGAAGACCTTAAATCGATTAGCGCCAAAAGCTCGGTAGGGCCTTAAGTCTATACGTATAACCAATATTTCTTAGTCAAGTCTACATCGACGTGTGGTCGCCTGGCCAACTTTCGGCCCATTTATATAAATCTTAAGATTTCCGAAAGAGACGAATTGTCCTATGTACTAAGAAAACTTAGGATACCTGAGGTCTGATACGTTTGATCAGGCATTCAATCAGCAACCAACGAGGTTCATGTTTATGTTAGGACTTAGGACTCGGACAACATTCTTTCACGGTACGCCGGCCGCTTAAATTACAACACAAGCTCTAAGCATAGTTTCGCCGCCATTTGCGAAATCTTCAATGCCACGATACTTTTCGTTCATCATACGAGTATGCATCATTAATTGCAGCTATTGTCGCTGCGAGTAACACAGGAGGAACAATGCGTTGTTATCTGTCTAAAAAAAAACAACATTACGGAACTAACGTGTACTAACATAAAATTTAACGTTTAGCCGCTTTCGCGCTTCTAGAGGTTGAATTAAAACATTAATGAAGACAAAGCACTTAGAACGTCGGAAATAACTATTTTTTTTAAATTAATAAAATTGGAATTTAATGCTTTCTCGGTAAAAATGTTTCCTGTACTTACTCTTCATTTGAGGCAACATTATTTCTGAGTCATACTTTAAATACATAATCTGTAGTCATACAACTTCCCAAAACGAACTTTCAATATTATCTTCTAAGTTACTGAGATGGATATTTGTAAATTGACCGCTCGAGCTACTACGATATAATCTACGCATTCCATGGCGTTGAATATTATCTCTCAAACTGAAAAGGGCCAAGGACTAAGTATGTCCAAGGTAAGCGTTTATTCATTGACATACCTCATCTGTTAAAAACTGATAAGCACTATAGGTACACAATGCTAATTTTCATAATAATCCAATAATTACGGGTATTAAACCTGTTTGCTTGACATGATGCCGCAATTAAGTAAACATGATAGCCATGCCATGACATCACTCTTTGTCCATATATTGTTTGGAAAAAATATTGTATGAATAGAAATACTATGATACCAAGACTGTAAGTAAAAATAATATGGCTTGGCCGTACCGCAGTCATGACTTTCCCATGAACTTATGTCATTGAACGGCCAAGTTAAAACACTACATATGTAATAGACTGACTTATATAATTGTTACATCTATACATAATGTCCATGACTTTACTGTGAAATAAATAAAACACAAGTCACTTTTATCAGTGGATTTTTGGGACCAATTTGACCAGTCAGTGCTTAGCTTAGCTTTTAGGATACCACTACTTTTGTGTGTGTGTGTGTGTGTGTGTGTGGCCTATTTTGGTGATAATTTGATTACAACTGTGTATTATTTATTCTAGCAATAATATCTAACTAGCGTCTACTTCTTAGCAAAAAATAGACGGTTGTTCACAACAGGAAACGAAAACCTGTTGACCTTCTTAAATATTGCTCTGAAGATCATCATGCCTCTAAAATGTAGACTCTAAATTGTTCAATTTCAGAAAATTGCAGTCATTTCAGCGCTCATCTCATTACATTTTGGCCAAGTAAGACAAGACAACCTTGATTTATAGCGAGTTATTGTTGGCGGGGATCAAGATTTTATTTTAAGAAATTAAAAAGCAATCGAATCAAGGAAAACTAGAAAATGTTGCGGACCGCCAATTAGAAATTTACTGCTGCTTATGAGTATATCTAGATGTTAGATAAATCGGATTCCAGTGGATTGTAGAGAATTTCATGATCTACTTATCATACAACGGTGTAAAATGATGCAACAAGAAACTATGTGAAGTGCAGTCCAAGAAACTGAATAGCGTGCCAGGGTGAAACTTTTTCACAATCAATTTCACGATGATTTCTTTGGCAGATGTATGGAATGTCAACATGACATTTGCAATAGAATGGGTTCACCCTCGTACGTGATTCTGTTTCTTCGACTGTAGCAGAACAATCAGACTATTCAAATCCAGAAAGGTTCAGTTTTTACTTAACTTAAATTTGGAGTTCCAGTGCTACATCTAGTTTCAATATGGTGTGATAAGATATTGTTAGACATGTATATGTTATGGACCAAGTGATAAATCGGGCATTTTTCATAATGCACGGGCATTATGAAAAATTCCCAATATGAGGGGGCAATTTGATAATAATTGTTCAAATAATCAAATTGACCGGGCATTATACATAATGCCCATTAACCCTTTGGGCAGAAGATTTTCCGGGTGGTCATAAAAAAATAACTAACACCAAAGGCTAATGCGGGAGCTTCGCTACGCTACGCTCCCGCATTAGCCTTTGAACCTAACCATACCGAGTCGCTTCCGCTCCGATAGGTCTTGCTCGCTCGCTTCGCTCGCTCGCTGGCTTTGGTTTAGATAGTAATTAATCACTTTGCCCAATAGACCTAGAAATTATTAATAATGCCCGGGCATTAGCAACGGCAACTTAGCTTTATTATCAAATTGCCCATTTGTCACGTAGCAGCATAATAATGACCGGGCAATGTGATAAATAATGAAGTTTAGATAGTAATTAATCACTAGCTAGCTAGATATTATTACGTTATTGAGACGACCAGATGGCCTAGTAGGTAGAGAACCTGCCTACGAAGCTTGAGGTCCCGGGTTCGATTGCCGCGTCGGGGCAGATGTTTGTATGAATAATACGAATATTTGTTCTCGGGTCTTGGGTGTTTAATATGTATTTAAGTATGTATCTATCTATATAAGTATGTTTATCCGTTGCCTTGTACCCATAACACAAGCTATGCTTAGCTTACTTTGGGACTAGGTCAATTGGTGTGAATTGTCCTGTGATATTTATTTATTTATTTATTCATAATGCCCGGGCATTATGAATAATGCCCGCATTAATCACTTGGTCCATGACATATATACACCGTGTTTATTTGAATTTGCCTTAACTTTAACGGAATATCCAACAGGTCAAATGAAAAAATAATTCTAATTGTTAAATTAAAAATTGATTATGCGTGGTAAATAAAGTGTACAGTTGTAATGGATGAAACTGTAAGAATGATGGTAGTGCGACATCTTTCTTACAATTAAATTTATTAAAACTGGTGCGTGTGCGTGACGTGACACGTACAGTACGTACACGCATCTGGTCTGCGCCGGCCTTAAAACACTGTTATATTTGCACTAACTGTTTGTAACTCCACTCCATATTTACTTACTATGTATGAAAAAAAATATCTATCGATTACCAAGCCGTTTGCCGAAGTTTTTTTACACAATATAGGCCTGCGTCTAACCACAATCAAGCCTGATGGAAAGCGAAGATGAGGTCTACGGTGGAGCACGCTTGCCTAGTAAATGCTCAATGTTAAGTTAACGGACATCTAAGAAAACACAAAAAAAAGAGAAAAAAAAAAGGAAAATAGAAGGAAGACGAGACAGAAGAAGGCCAAGATTGATCTATTTTAACCAGTTGAAGGAGAAAGTGGGTATCGTGTCGTATCAGGAAGTCAAACAGCTGGCCGAAGACCGCGCGGAGTGACGGTTACTCCACCGAAAAGAGCATTGTACGTACTACATACATACAAATAATCTTTAATTTAAGAATCTTTAATTCTTAAATTTAGGAAGAAGTGTAGAAGAAAATACGGTGTATACTGGATTGGGTTAGGATAATAAGAAACTGTTAACAATTAGCATACTAAGCATACCCATAGGTAGAGTTTAATACGCAATTCAGTGACGAGAGCTTTTGACATGTCGTCATGTCGAGCGTGGACGGTATTGAATACAATGTTAATGACACGTAATTATTCTACGCTGAGAACTATTCGCAGTTTCCTTAGCCTTGTGACTTGTCAACTGCAATAATACCGTTTCATAATTGCAATAAGAACTATTTTACGTCACGGCACACTACTTGTTTTTTATTTCGTAAGATGTGTGACAAATTTTTGTAGCTTTATAACAGCTACTATTAGGAGCTTAATTGTAATCATAATCACACCTTGATTTTTATAAAGGTTATCCGACAAATACCAATCTTTTGACGTATCCATGATTACACCCCCAGGATAGTATACGTCATAAAAATATTTAAGAACATGTTTATTACTCTATTAGGTATACTACAACAGTCTCATGTTTCCATACAATACAAAGTAAGTAGCATTTACTAAGTGACTCACAGATTGTATCTCTTAAAGGAATATTATTACCCTAGGACGACATTCCTAATGTAAGAATGTTCATTGTACGTTCAACAGTTGTTCGGTAATTATCTGTGCTTTACTGTAGACACATTGTTTGTAAATTTTTCAAAGAGAATATAATCACCATGGTTTCCTTCTACTCGTACAAAATTGACTGCATTAAATGAAAATTTTGCTTATCTAAGGAACACCATCTTCCATCACCACCAAAGACCTCGACCAGGGCCCTCAAAGCGTCATTAGAGTATGAGCGTCACTCCGGTTCCAAATAACATAAACAATTAACAAGTCAGTGACAATGAAGACAGCGGAAGCGTGACCTTATGCTTAACAACTAATGAATAGCTCAAACCGTACTGCAGTAAGTATGGCTTTACTTAACGCAACCTAAATAACGCAGATTCATAAGTGTGAACGTGGTTAAATGTCGAAATAATTGTTATTCTTTCTGAGGTAACGCTTGAATTATTTAACTGGAGAGAATTTTTGGCTAACCGCATTTCGCCTTGGGGCTCCCGCGACCTTCTACTGCCTCAATCTTTATCTTAATCGCCGGTAAAAAAAAAGGTTCATCCGCGCGTCTCCCTTCTACGCAGAGCGAGATGAGAACATCGTGGCACTCGGGACCGGTTGTCTCTCGGTTTGTAGAACGGTGATTTCACCTGTGATACCAAGCACCAACGTTTTTGTTGTAAAACGATACAAAGCGATTATATTCGCTTCCCGAGAAAGCAAACTGAGTCGACTATTTGTAATTGAGATGCGACTCGTACATAATCGCATTCGGTAGAAAACTAAGTATGATCGATGATTATTGGTCCCACACTGCCGCTCGCAATCTCTGACAATCTAAATTAAATGCCTTTGTCCTAATGGTCTAGTTCAAAGATTAAATGTTGACCCACATGTGCTAAATTATTCTTAAATCGACAGCTGATTGAAGACAAAAAAATGATTGCTTATGGTTGGACAAATTTAGCGCGCGTGATAACTTGTTCTGGCATGAGTTATTGGATTGCGTGATTCATGACTGTTAAAATATCAGCTTCGTTTGTTAATGTATGGATCAAGTCTGGTTCTTGCTTAACTGAGCACTCGAGTTTATTGTCTCGGAACCAGACTTATATAGAACCATTATCGAGTTTGCTAACGCATTTCGTTTGAACAGGCATGTAATGTAGACAACAGAATGGGTCTGACACTGCCGAAATAGATTTTTCTAGATAATGCTTTTAATTGATTGAAGACGTCATTCGTGGCCATTAACAAAATTATTTTAATTATTATTGTAATTTTAAATACGATTGCAACAAAGATAAAAATTAATAGTAAATGAAATTAATAGTATTTTGAATCGCAGGTACAACGTTGTAATAAACCGGTTATCACCGGAATTAATATTTAATTTATTGTTGGAATGTAAATTAAACATAGAAACATGAAGCTAAATAATATCTGACAGTATACCTAAAGCCACACAATTCTAACACATCCGTTAGCCTGCAAATCTAATATTATTAAAATTCCATTTTATAAGATAATATGATGATGCTATGACGATACCAACCAGCCTAAACATACTACTTACTTTTACTAGGTACTACGGTAAATCTGTGACAATGACTGACAAAATAACACAAGGATGATTCCCAACAGATTGAAAACAGCAAGGAGTCAAGGCCGTGACCTCGACTACTGATCAGCCTAGCTGTGGGTGGAATTCCGTGGCTATTGTCTATAGAACAAACTAACAAACCGAGTTTCGACATCACTATTTGATTTGCTATTTAGCGAAACATGCGACGCCAATTTGTACCTGCAATATGCAGTCTCAGAGCAGATAAAAGTAAGGACAGAGATCTGCGAACGGTAAAGTAGGGCAGCTAAAATTAAAAGTAAACTAATGCACACACAAAAGAGTCGAAGCGTAGTTTTATCAGGCCTCACTGGTGTTGTTCGCATTGTTCTCTCTTCACTCTTTATTTGGCCTGCGCGAGTAGTTGTTCTTTTTATCTATACCTACACTAGCCTTCCGTCCGCAGCTTCGCCCGCGATAAACTAATTTTCCCGTAGGAAAAGGTATTTTCCCGCAGTAAAAAGTAGCCCATGTCACTCAGTGATAATGTAGCTTTCTATCGACAAAATAATTTTTGAAATCGGTCCAGTAGTTTCGGAGCCTATTCAATGCAAACAAACAAACAAACAAACAATCAAATATTTCCTCTTTACAATATTAGTATAGATAGATACAAATACTCTATCAAATAAAAAGTATTTTTGGGAATCTATTCATAAAATGGGGTAGTATTCGCGTAACATACAAAAAAAAACATGCATACGAATTGAGAACCTCCTCTTTTTTTTTGAAGTCGGTTGAAAAGAAAAATCCTTACTGATTCACTCACTGACAGACTCATCAACGCCCAGCTCAAACCCTTGGCCCTTGGAATGCTGATATTTTGCAGGGGTTGCCTTTATGATGTAGGCAAAGAATAAGGATGATTTATTTGAAATTCCCACGGGATAGAGAATGTCGATGTCCATAACTATTATTACTAAACTTTTCAAATTTGGCCTGCAAGTAGGTATTTATATATTTACTAAATGATAACGACGATGATAATGGAATTTAGGAAATTGCATTTTTTTATCATGGGACACTTGACACCAATTGACCTAGTCCCAAAGTAAGCAAAGCTTGTGTTAGCCGGATTTTTGATTTATTCAACGAAAGAGATGAAGAAGCTTTCCCTAAATTTGAATTCTGTGCAGACTAAATCGCGGGCAAAAGCTAGTCATGAAATATTTGAAGTTAAATATACTTTAAGCTCAATCGGTTTTACTGTCGAATGGACGTAAGTCGCCATTGTACTATTATCAGTGCAATGACAATCTAAACGTGATTTGTATGTTGCCGTAGCCTTGATGCAGCCTGACCAAGCTAAGCGAAACACGTACCACTCGCACGCAGTTAGTAGCTTATGATCCACTACATACCACCATTGTAGATAGCGAACAATATATTAGTCGTGATATATCACTGGAATTCTTTACAACTGCCCCAAGAATGGACAATGTGCGATTTCTCACGAGGAAAATGAGGTGATCATTTTAATATGAAACATCAGTATTATATGTATTGTTTACAGAGTCTAGTTATTTAACTTAGAAATCTGATCTTACACTAAAGATCTTGAATTAAGATGTTTTACTTTCAAGCCTTTCGGCTAAGATAAAGTGGAACACCTACAGTTTATTCTGAAGTTTTAATACGCATGGTGCGTTAAGAAGGAAATCATCAATACCTAATACAAATTACTAACTTGCAAATGTCAAAAACTGTTAATGATCGTTAAATATCTATTAAGTACTAAAAGAAATTCGTTTTACGCACATGTACGACCTAGACCTTCGAATCTATTTTGCATACAAAACGAACGTGTGCCCCAAATGGGTCCACCTAACCTTGCAAATATGGCCACCGGTAGTTTAAGGGGCGTCTTACTCGTACTGAATATATGAGACGTAATTAATGTCTACAAGCCCGCTTTCAAACCTGAAAAAGTAACCAAACAAGATCTGAGAATTCAACCCAGACAAAAGTTCATGTAGCGACACATTGACCGCAAAATATTTATTTACCAGCAGAATTATGGGTAACTTTATCCTTGTAGGATCACGCATTGCGGTGATGGAATTCGTATTTGTCACATCAAAAATGACAATGGAATTCTTCAGTGATGCAGAAACGGAACCATGGGTTCGTTAACGCGCTCTCAATCTCGTCCCGCGCCAAGGTTTTTATTCATAAAAAGTGGTGCGTTGTGATCTAATCTATAACATTTATTGCCGAGATCGCTTTAAATGTAGATATTGAATGTTATTAATTATAATGACTCTTTTTTTTCTGGACGCCATACGCCAAAGGTGTGGTTCTGATTCACTCGTTAGTCGTTAGTCGCTTTCTATTATTTATTATTTAGGTTTTCGGAATGATGGATGCCGCTTGAAAGTGAAATTCGCTTAATCACAGACGTCTTCAGGGTTCGTTATTTGCAATATTTAAAACGGCAGAGCATGGCAGAATAGCTCCGATCTAAACCGGTTTGTCGCGTAGAGAAATTCCGTGTTATTTGCATACTGCGTATCGTCCAACTTGGAACCTTAATTGCTTCAGCAAACAGCCACTCTTTGCGCCTGCTTAGGTAACACAAGGTGCAGTAAATTTTCTAATGTCCTCATCGTTATGAAGTGAAGTTTTTAAAAACAATAACCGGAACGTAACTATTTTCGATTAACCACAAGTTTCAATTCCACAATCTTGTCGCAAAATGGCTCTGGGACCACAATGTCACAATTACGAATCGGTCCGGCTATTCAGGACACTACGCTTATTTTATTTATTAGCAACAGTTAGCGATTTACCGCACACCTGTTCCACTGACCATAGCACTGGAAAACATAACAAACAATTATGTGTTCTATATCTTCATGCATTAGAATCACACTGCTGTGAAATTCTGTTTGCGCTCCAATACGCTCATCTCATCATTACCATACGCGATCAATTAGAGTTAGCACTGTGATGATTGTTTTGTGAGGTTTCTTAGGAATTACGGATTGTATAATTATCTCTTGATGAACGCAGTAATTAGCGCAATTTTAGAACCGTACATTATATTCATTGTAATCTTCCTATCACTTCTTCAGGACTATCCTAGACTGTTTTTCTGGACGGAGTTAGATATGAAATAGCTAGAAGCTATTATACTCAAGAAGCTTGATTATAATCGACCAAGTATCAAATGCTTTAACATTTTTTATAACAGTTCCTACATTAGAAAAAAAACAATAAGATCCAGATAGTCACATTGACTTGTAAGTGAAAATAGTCTTTGATGTCAAGCCATACAAATGACATTGAACCTTAGGATAGTAAAGGAACTTTTTCGTCGGCTATTATTTGAGGCTCATTATTTACAAATATAAATGTCAGGAGCGGCAGAAAAAATAACATCGCAGTCACGACTGCGGCAGTAAATTCAACAAAATTGTTACTATTATGAGGTGTTAAAAAATAAATAAGTGAAACAAGATAAACAATAGTAGGTAAACAGAAGCAACAAATGATCTGACTTGCGTTCGCTTCGCAATAAATGATGTCAGAAAGTCGTGTTTACTTGTATCTTTTACTCTGGTGATCCAACCAACACCAACATATGTACTTTATTTGATTGTTGAAAGTCTTATTTTTTTCGCCGTACTCTTAACATGTTGATGAACATGAGCAGATAGTACTATTTTTATGTGTCTATGGATGTTCTATGCACGTTAACACATTAATATACCATGTGATCTTTTACAAGGGATATACCCACAGGGTTGATTGCAAATCCGCGAGTCCTGTACGATGTTCCAAACATCCTTGTGCTACGGTATCGCTATATAATCTGCTTTTCACCGACTTAGTAGGCATAAGTGTTCTGTAGCAACTAACCTGTAGGAGGACGCTCCTTAGGGTAGCAGATCCTGAACAGTCCCCTCGTCCTCGTGTAGAAGTAGTACTTCGTGTTTAGGCTGTCTAATATGGCCTGGGCCTGAGGATTGCCTGCCGAGCTCTCCGTTCCCGCATAGGTCTGCAACAGAAAGAGACAAATTTTTACTATCATTAAGATGATGCTGTGCATATGCATATATGCATATATGGGTCCCACTGAAAAACAGCGTTGCGGCTTGCCGCAACATTTTGCTGAGTGGGGCCCAATTTATACTATTCGATGATTTTTATTTGTATCTTTTCCTGTCAAATGTATTTCCTGTGTATCGAATATGTGTAAATAAACATCTCTCTCTCTCTCTCTCTCTCTCTCTCTCATATAAAGATAACATCGCCAGTAACTGCTCATTGGAAAGAAAAAAAGTTTCACAAATTCATGTGGAAAGCGAACTAAACGAAGACTGAGATAAAAGTATCTAAAGTACGGGAAATTCCAAAAGATTGCTGTCATATCCTGATGGCTTGAATCTAAAACGTCATAGTATACGTAATAGACCGGCAATGTCCACAAAGGACCATAATTACATTACATAGTCCCCGACCGGCTCCTTTATCCACGCATTCTTGAGACCGTTCTCAGCCACGACACCGATTCGATTGCGTTTGAAAGTGAATAGAATAGATAGACAGTGGGAACCGATGAGATTTTATTGTTCTTGGACGAAATTAGAATTATGAACGGAGTTTCATAAGTTTGAGATTCGAAGAACATCTGTTACGGTTGTCTTTTAAAAAAATGAATGGCTACAGGCGATCGAGATTTTGGATATTTGATCAGATAAACTTAAATCTCCTTTTAATTTAATACCCTACTCTTTAATTAACTATTTTATCTTATTTTTGGGTAAGCTACAATAGACTTTAACAGCTATGATACAAGATACACGTTTTGTGTTCTACGCAAGCTTGTCTGGTCCGACATAAAAATTGTAATTTAGACGAAACATGTTTCGAAAACAAGTTTTACTGTTACTTGCATCAGCTAGAAATCCTGAGTTGAAAATGCTGTTGTATCCATGATTAATATTGTAATTTTAGTTCGCAGCTAAATAGATTTTTTAGTTTTGTTCACAGTGATGTTAACGTGATTAATGTAGTCAAGAAGTTGCAACATCACTCACCAGAAATGTAAGAACATTTTGTATTGTTATTTCGTCGTTCCAGATTCACTTCTTTGGCTTGGAATACTTTCCTGAATTTAAAAGTTAAGTATAGTAACTTAACTATACTTAACTTTTATAAGTTAAGTATACTTAACTTGTAAAAGTTGGCCTAGTAGCGCCATCTCTTGGTCCAGGTGAGCGGGTAGCTCCGAAGGAGTGTTGAAGTCTCTCGGTAGAGGGCATAACATAGATGCGCTTTATCACTGCCTAAATGTGATTATAACAGACTGAAGTGTACGATGTATGGGAAAGATTCGTCGCTAACTTCTAGACCAGTGGTGGTGTAGGGGTAAGCACGCAGCACGGAACGCTGAGGACCTGGGTTCGATTCCCAGCATTGGTCTTTTTTCTGGGGTTTTTTCTGTGCATCTATATTTCAGTTTGTATTTAGTTTGAAATATATGGTTTCACGGGATGACCGTAAAAGTAATAAAAAAAATGAAGTTGAAGAAAATAAAAAAAATAAATAGAAAAAGATACTTCATACTTAACTTGTAAATATGTCGTTGTTTTCCTTATGAAATGAATCATGTACATTATGCTTGCTTAACTTACCCGATTCAAATTTAAATTAATCATCATCATTATCCCAGCCCTCTCAAAATGAGAATTCTGATTTTCATTTACCGTAGTGAAAATCAGAAAATGTAAGAATGAAGTGTTCTGAAACTGACGTAAAGAGGCTAGAGGGCTGATGAAATTAACCTATTTCATTCATACACATCATTTCGGATCATACACATTTTTATATTTGCTCTCCTTTAGACATGACAAAAGTTAAGGGTCTATAGCCAATATTTTTGAGTTAAGTTTAATTCGGCGTATGGGACGCCTGGCCAACTTTCGGCCCATTTAAATAAATCTTAGGTTTGGTGACCCGTAGTTGATAATATTATGTCGACAGGAGACAACTTCTTTTCTTACTCTGTGTATGACCGATAATAATGTTTCATCGACGTCTATTATAGACTGCCGCGTGTACAGTACAGCCCATATTTTAATATTCTTTCATGCACCGGTGCTGCTCGAGTTTTTGCGGCGCGAGCGCAACCGTTGCGATTGCGACGCACTCTTGTTTTGATTTGCTGAGCACGTTTCGGTTATCCCGTTATTTACGAGCACAGGTTTTTAAAAACAGGCAAGCTAAAAGGCTACTTTTACTTTTCAATACCAAGGGCTGAAGCTAAGCACGGACTATTGTCTATTTTTTAAAATAACATTGGCATTATTTTAGATGATCTGGCACGTGATGTGCAGCTAATAGACTTGAACTTTAACAGGTGGCTTCTCTATTTTCGAACTGTATGTTGATTATCTTTAATTCTTTATAAGGTTTAATATTACCATCAACTTTCTCAGATACTATTGGATCTCAGTTATTTACACAAAATGTTATCCTCCGTGGATCTGTGTGCGTTGCGAATTCCTAGGAACCGGTTGAAAGCTGAGAAGAGCACCTGTCTTAGCGGTTAAGCAAATGTCGATGGGCATTTGCCGATCTTGGAGACAATTTTTTATGAATACAGATTACGAGTTTACATTAAAATTGGAATGTTTTCTAATGAAGAAGCTGATACCAATGAAAGACTCCTGGAGTAGGTTGGGTTTTATATATCGATCAAGTTAGGCTTACTTAGGTAGAAATACTACTTAGGTAAGGTGATTTACCAGTTTTAACAACTATCTATAACTGTCTGTCATATTGAAAATTTCAAATGAAAAATTGTCACTGGACCTGGAACGGTAAAGCCATTTTGGCCCAAGACTTTCATAAAAATGTGTTTTTACGCGTTCTCGTATTTCGTAGGCACCCCTAGTGTCATTGATTGTATCACGTATCGACTCGCGTAATTTCGTCATAGAATCGATGTATTTTTCTTTCCACCGACACGTAATAAGAAATAAGAAAAATCTGAACGCATTCCCACGAGCATTAATTTAGTATTTCTCACCGAGATCGGGCTTGTAATGGTTCTTATGTCAAGGGCTTAAGTACGAGGATGGTAATACTCATTACAAATAGTAAAAGACTGCGATGATCAGCCAACCGAGCGCGACGTTCCTTCAACCGACCTGAGTTCATTGATCGTTCAATCGATTAACGATTCCAGCATCGGATAGTGATATTCGATGGGAAAGTAAGAAAGTCCGATTATTTTATATAAATGCGATGCCATTATGTAATTAATTGTGAAATGATTAAGAAATCAGGCACCTAATGCTAATGCCGCGTGATATATGAATGTTATGTAAAACCGATAGTACTGTCGTGTTCTCTTTTTTTAATTTAGTATGCAAATTTACCTACTTAATCCTTTATGCATACGGGTGCACAATAACGCATAAGTAAGCGTGTTTCCTATACGGAAAGAATTTTAAACTTTACGACTAATTCCGTAACCGTATATTCTGTTTACAATTGTCACGCATAATCTACATAAACATGAGACCTCCACGGTGAAGTAAATTTATCGGTAACTATTAATTTATATACCCATTAATAATAATAACACATGGACACTCACTGTAGGGCTGGTCCACAAATTTAAAATTGCTCAACGTGCTATGGAAAGGGCTATGCTCGTAGTTTCTCTAAAAGATCGAATTCGTAACGAAGTGATCCGACAGAGAACCAAAGTTATCGACATAGCCTACGCATTAGCACGCTGAAGTGGCAATGGGCCGGCCATATAACCCGAAGAACCGATAACCGTTGTGGTAGACGAGTTCTTGAGTGGAGACCACGGATCGGCAAACGTAGCGTAGGACGTCCTCAGACTCGGTGGAGCGATGATCTTCGCAAGGCGGCTGGCAAAAGATGGATGAGAGTGGCCGAGGATCGTGCTCAGTGGCGTGCCATGGGAGAGGCCTATGTCCAGCAGTCGATAGGATGATGATGATGAATAAAAATAAATCTGTCTGTTACATCTTCACCCTTAAACCGCTGAATGATTTAGATGAAATTTGAACTGTCATGTCTAACACAGGATTAGCGATATATTTTTGTAATATACTTAGTATACTATACTATAGTAAAATAATATTTCCTTACGCCAGTTGAAGGCTTTAAGCTAAATAAAAAATACCACCATCATCATCATCATCGACTTCCTCGCGTTCCTAAACAGCAATTAAAACTCATAAATTTTAGCTTCAGCTGCGATCTAAAATTAACAAAAAACGTTTTCGTTTTTCAAAACGTGATTAGGTTTTAGGCTTCTAAGCCTATTCTAATAAGTTAGTTTTTTTTTTCATTTGCGCTAAACTATTTGTTAATTATTGTGTATTTTCTGTGTAAATAAATATTGTTTTATACATGACCTTATAGTGTTTCCCAATTTGATCCATCAGCATAAACTGTGATTATCGAGGCTAAAGGTGCGGTGTTTAATCATATCGTTTACCCAAAAGTTGAAAAGGTTGCGTAGATTATTCAATGATGCGTTAAAACGTCAAAATTATTTGCATCAATCAAAGCCCAGTCATGAGTCGAATAGTGTTAAACCATTCAAGTATTTTCGTCAAGGGTCGAACGTATCTGGTCAAAGAGATCGTTTAAAGTAATTACAATACGATTTAAGCGTAACTTAACAGAAGCGCGACCTCCCTTTCAGTGTGGGCCAAAAGCAGGCCAAGGAAGTGGTCAATAGTCTTACGGTAATCATGACTGAACAGAACTGACCGTTAATCGTCGCGGTGAACGAAGCAACAATTAAGCTGACCACGCTTGATTTTGGTTCATGAGGTCTTTAGTATAAATACAGACCTACACACTTTTCTCAAATGTGCACCGGTTATTTGGTTAAGGGTCACTAAACTAGGTTGAATTAAAAGTGTAAATATTTAACTCGTCGCAATTTCCAAAGCAACAATTAATATTTTAACTCCCTATTTGTAATCCCTCAAGGCGATGGCTAAGGCGAAAGCTAAGTGTCCATTATTAACTGACTTAGAAATACGCACTTGAGAAATTCCCATTCCATTCCCTATTCGTAATCACATATTTTTTTAAATAATAGGAGAGAAAATGTATTAGAGACAGAGCATTAGAGATATTAGGCAAATAAACATTCGTTCGACCATCAAAATGGCGACTTCCAGGGGCTAAATTCAGGAACGGCCCAACACGGTTTGCGAGCGATAATTCAATCGTTTGGGAGAGGATAGGAATGGGTTGAGCTTGGGATGAGCCTTATTTTCCTGTTAATTCGCTTTGTAAACAAATAAATAAGGCTCATCGCAAACTCAGCCCAAACCTCTCGCAAACCAGTGATTTTTGGCGTTCCTAAATAGCAGTTCAAACCAAACTCAACCCAAACGATTGAATTACCGCTACCAAACCCGTGAAGGCCCGTTCCTGAATTTAGCCCCAGAGCGTCTAAGTTCATAACAGCTTCAAAAGTTTTAATCGCAGTATATGTATATTCCGTGGCGTAGAATGTTCACATATGTAGTTATTGTGTAATGTGTATATGTTATGTTATGTGGACATAATTGTCTGACTAGCTGTTGCCCGCGACTCCGTCTACGAAGAATTTGTTTACCGCTATACCGCGGAAACTATGCCATTTTCTGAGATAAAAAGTATCCTATGTCTTTCCCAGGGTTTCAAACTATCTCCATACCAAACCTCAAATAAATTGGTTCAGCGGTTTAAGACCAACAGGTAACAGATAGACTTTCGTATTTATACATAATATTCAAAGTAAGGATGGTAAGGATCCGAACGAATACGCTTCCTTAGCTCTTAAATTGTTTATGTGTTCGACACTTAACCAACTAGAAGCCGTAAGAGCACCTTCTGCAGACTCTAATATAACTATAGCCCGACATGTGGCAGACATGTGCTTCCATCGTTTCGGCACTTTCGCCAACGTCCCACGCCGACGTTCGGTAATTATTTATAAGCGTCGCCATTGTGTGGGCACTTTCCCCAGCTTGTTTAGCTTGTCTGTCTCGTTTCTGGGTTAGAGGACACTAGGTGATCATGAACCTTGTTTTGTCTTCTTTTGTGTGTCGTCTAGTAAGTAGGGAGTCAGCAGCAGCCATCAACTCGATTACCACCTAGTAGCTACATAATTTTTTAACGTTACTTCAGTGATGAAAAGCATGGCAAAGCTTGTGTATATACCAACTGCGAGGCTTAAGACATATCAAACTCACGCTTCTCTTTCTCTACGGATTGCTTAGCAAAATTGTTAACTGGTAAACAGTTTATTGTATAAATAGACCTTGGTGCTGATGTATCACATATCACAAAAAATCTAGATTGAGTCGGTTTCCTAGGGCACCAAGTGAAAATCTTCGAAATAATGGGCTTAAGCCTCAAACATCTGCGGCACAACATAGTGTTATCATCACACTTGGAGGAATGCAAGAAAAACGGTTGTCCTTTGCGAGCTAACTGAGGCTAATGTCATTACCGGCAAAAGCTTGTCAACAAAAGCTTATTCCACATTTAACGCATGGCAGGCTATCAGACTCGAAACTTCTTCAGGAGCCACAAACGCGTGCGTTCAAATGGCTGCCATACCATGAAAATGCATATTATATGTTTTCCGGCACTAAATGCGCTGAGCGATTCCGATCAAACTAAGTAACAGTTTCGATAACTTATTTTAACTTTATCGCACCACGGTCTGGAGAAAACAAAACAATAAATGAAATATTAACTGCAATTAAAAGATTTCAATAATGAAACCAAGACAACCTTTGGCTGTTGTTGATTGTTTTCAACGCTTCAGAGCTGGAAATATCATGATTTCACGCTCGTGCCCTGACGTAACGCCTCCCGTTGATATCTTTTCTATTACGGTAACAACTAGGTACAGTGTAACTTTCATAATACTTTTGATGACATTTTTATTTCTAATTTTAGATTACTAACAGTGTCTTTTTGAATAACAAATAAGCCTTCTATTACATCTGTTAAAAAATTGTGTAAGTACCTAGCTTTTAATTTAAAAAAAGCGTTTTATTTTACTATCGCCAAATTCAGCACTAAATTAAACATTAACGAACGCAATACGAAATAAAAAAAACATATTCATACTGCGCACACTTAACATACTAGCGGAGAATTTAGATTTGTTTTCGTGTTCTCTGAGTGAATTCACTAGGTCTGCAATGTTTTCTATATATGCTACGCCAGCAATGATTAATTATTATTGAAGTGGTATAATTTATTTTTACTTAAATTATACCTATAGATTCAGTTACACTATTGTTTTAGGCTAAGATCCTGTAAAGATAGTTGTAAGTGTGGTTAAATAAATAAATAAATATTTTTACATTTATGAAACTAAAACCGAGGAGTAATTTTTGTATGACATCTAAATTATCAAGAAGACATTTTTTTTAATCGAAATAGTTTTTCGGTTGAGCCGGTCGCGATTTGAACCTTAGCTATACACGTCGAGTATGCTACCAACTGCAAAACGAGGGTCCCGACCAACCCACCTGAAACTTTGATCGATTGGCTTTAGTGGCGTGTGTTTAATTTAATTATAAATCTGAAGGGGAACAGCAAAAAAACAACCTCAGTACGATGTTACGAGTATAAAACAACAAAAAACCTGTAACTATAAGTACAGCTAGAATCACGTTTATGATCATGAGAAATCGAATTTCAAAAACCTGGGAACATTTCCTAACCATGATGCGTAGAAAATAAGTACAGAAAGGCTACCGAGCAAGGAATGCGAAGATGGTTTGATTGGTACGTAGATGTAAGGCTGATCTATATGGCAGATTATGAAGCATTTACTGTCACTTAAATTAGCAGGTTGATTCTTTACAATCTGAACCTTATAGTAAAAAAATCGTAAGAATCGAAATAGATTTATTTCAACGACTACCTATATTTATTAGCTTCTGAAAGAAATGGTGGGAGGAAATAATGAAGTTTCATTAAAATGAAATTCACCATTTATCCATTTTTTTTTTCAAGTAATGTTTTCGACTCCACGACCCTCTGCTTGAGATGCCATAGGTCAAACCTAAGCTACCGCGGATTTTAACAGACAAACACAGTCGACAGTTAGAGGTGTTTAGTATAACTAACTAGGTACCGTCAACCGGGGTTAATGGGCACAAATCTGAACTTTGACTGAAATTTTAACCGATTATTTCTATGAAAAGCCAACATTATTAAAATTTTAAAACTTGAGTCTAAGGTTCGTCATTAATTTTATAGTATAAAATAATGTAATAATACATGTTTTATAACTTAATTTATTAAAAAACATGCCATCCCTATTCAAACTGAATTTGGGGAGAATAGAAACGAATAAAGGGGTAAAAGGGAAAAACCGTATTAAACAAATATTAATAACGTTTATAACATTTTTTTTTTCAAAAGGAGGTTCTGTGTTTCACGCGTTTGCATAGGTCAGAGTGACCAAAACATTTGATTATTATTTCACAAGTAGACACGTACCTATCTACCTGCAATTATGTTAAGACATAGTTAAATATTATGTTAAGTTTATCAATCAACATTAAATAGTACGGTTTAGCATTAACAACAAGATAGTCGACAAAGCCAAGTAGAGTGAATGACAAAAAGTAGGTAGATACTTTTCGAACATGTAAGAAACAACATATACAATCATGTAAGAATGCGAACAAGGGATCTCTTCCAATTGACTTTTATAAGTATGTAATTATCTATGCAAGTATGTTTATATTTACTTGTTGTCTAGTAGGTACTAGTAGTTCAACCTATGCTTAGAGGTCAAATATACAGATAGGTATAATTTATGATCTGCATAACCTACCTAACAAAATAATTTATTCATTAAAAATCATCTTTTGACAACCCTGTCTCTATACTCCCTTTCCCGTTCCTATTAGGACATACTTCGTCCCTATAAACCGCGCACTGCATTTCTATTGACCCCTGCAGTCCGATTCCGAGTTCCGATTCACCCAAATTGCGTCCCTATAAACCTCGGATTTATGAAAAATTTTTTTGCCTTTACATTTATGTAAATAAAAAAATAAATCATGTATAAAATGTTCTTAATTTTTCTTACATGTGTCCGTGGATAAATTTCGATCACACAGCAACGCAATTTTCACCGAAATTCGCACCAAAACACACACTTTTTCATAAAGTTTTGAGGCGCAATTTTTACCTCGTTTGTAAGGGTCAACTTCAGACTGCTTAACGGACAATCTAGCGTGAGCTTCATATCAAATGAGTGTTGCCATTACGGAAAACAACAATTCTACTATTCATTGCCACTATGAAATAACATTTACGAGTAGTTTCTTAGAAAATTATAGACAAATTTCGTTCCTGGTTTTGTCCATATTCACCTCACGATTCCTATGCACCCCGGTTGACGGTACATAGCGATCCGAGTGTCTTCGACGGTGTTGGCTGAAAATCAACGCTGGGGTGCTATAAACGCCTCAGCATTGTGCTGAGTCGGTGTCCGATTTGCAACCGTAATGACACACCCTATCCTTCGTTTTGTATGTATATTCGGAATATTAATCATTTTTTGTGTTGTTATAAGTAAATGCAGTTTTTTCTTTCTGTCTTTCATTATAGCTTGTTTTTAACTGCACCCAGAAAATGAAGAGCCTCAGTTGAAACCTAACAGCATTCAGGTAAACACAGGCATACTGCATAATGTGAACGAATATACAATATAGGTATGGCGATGCGCTTGCGTCGGTTGCTGGGACGCATCCGGTTCACCTTGCAATGCCAAGTAAGTGTTCTTCACCCCATGCTATGCATGTGTGCGTGCCTTGTGCTTGACGAACAATAAGCGAACGGCTCAGCCGCTACGTGAGACTATATTATTGACTAATTTTATCCCGTGACTTTGCTCCCATGAAAGGGCAAATAAGGGTGAGGCCAAACGAACGTAATTTTACAAGCTTTTATTTAACTTGCAATGTACAGTCAGCTCCAGAGATAAGGTAACGGCGGCAACAACGCCAGGATGGTACTTTTTCTCTGCAGCTGACCGTACCATGTATGTATGTACGGGTCAAATCTTGGATGTGGAATTTGACCCACTTCCGGTGGTCGGATTCACTTGAAATTTGGTATACTTATGTAAGTTGGATGACAATGCAAGTACAGTCAACAAAAAGTACAGTCAGTGAAAAAGCTTGCTCTTAAAATGAAATTTTTAACAAAAACTTATTTATAAGTCGCGTATTTTCGGTTTCATACAAAACTCCTATTTGTGTAAAGCTCATTTTGCATCGCCGTGGGCACAAACTAGAATTATGTATAAAACCAAATGCAGCAGAAATTACGCGACTCCCAACACAAAAAATTACGTTATTTAGTTTTGCCTTACTTACCCTAGAGTGGTTTGCTCTCTGTCCTGTGGGAATTTTGAAATCACATCCTACTTACCTACCTACCCTCAAGTAACATGTGCAAATCGTCGGTGAAACTCCAATACCGCGTAACTAGCTTTTTCCATAAGGTCTAAATTGTTTAATTTTTACTGTTATTTAATTTCAAGTTGAGCCTTATGGAAAAGCAGCAGCAGGAAATGCAGTTTCATCGACGAAAGATCATGTCTCTAGCTCCAGTGGTTAAATAAGACCTTGTCTGTCTGTCGGTCAACTTACTCTTCTATAGATATAGAATTTATGGGTGACAAGCAATGGGGTCTCTACTTTGAATAAAGCTTGTATCTATCAATATGTAAACCAACCAATCTAAACCATGAAGTTCGCCGACTAAAGTTCACTCAGTAAGATTGTCGAATTTGAGATACGAGATTGTTTTAAAGTAGTCACGAATATTTAGTATTATTTGCGTTAAATAATTTAAATCACGTAAAAATTTAAATACAATAGTACTAATAGTAGTAACTAATGTACAGAGATGTTTGGACTGTTGACGCTTGTTTTCTATTTAATGTAGGTATCATAGGGAAAACAAAATGTTCAACTTTAAAGTGAAAATTTTCATTAAAATCGACCGTCTGCCCCTCTAAAATCTAAACTGTTGGGTGGAAAAATTTGAAAAAAATCAGAATGGTAGTAAATATATGTATTATATTTACAAGGAAAATTATAGCGGCTAAAATTGCTTGGGAATTATTTGTAGTTTAAGAGTAAATAGTAGCCTAAGGTATAAAACATACCTAAACTTGGAAGATTCCGTACACATACGAAATCCTTTGAAAAAGTTACTTGATTTTTTCGTAATGGCTATGGAACCCTATCTTGGGCGTGTCCGACACGCTCTTGGCCGGTTTTTTTTAAGTCAATAATAGCTCCCACCTGCCAGCGGTGTTATGTCGCGTATCATCTGCCGCTGTGTAATTTAATATCATCATTAGAGATGGGCCGACAATGGCTTTTGCCGACTAGCCGAGTAATCGGCGCTGAGGTAGCCGATTAGTCGAAAATGTCTATCATTAGTTTCGGCTAAGTTCGGGTGCAATTACGAACAAACACGAACATTTACGAAGCAAAAAGAAATCTGCTTCCCGATCGAGCACAAATATTAAATTTTCTGCATCATAATTTGTCTTAGGTAGCGAAATATGTGCACACCAAACCACTTGTAATGAAAACAAAATGTTTTTTATTAAAATACTGGAAACATGAAATACTGGAAAAATGAGTAAAAATTTGTTGTTTACTATTAGTTTTGCAGTAAGTCAAAGAGTCACAATTTCTTTTGCAGACTAGTTGCCGACTATACAATATGGCCGGATAGTGGCTTTACCGACTAGCCGTTACGTCTCTAGTATTATTCATACATACGAGGGGCGTTCAATATAAAGTGAGAATGAGATGCAAACTTTTTCAATATTAGGAAATTAAATACTGGCCGGTAAAGCTAATCTATCTAGCTGATTGCTATGAAAAAAAAACTAACTGTCTTTTGTTTAAAAAAATATACGGTAATTTCTTTGCAATGCTATTGAGTACGTTAGCGAAAATGGAGAAAATTGAACTGTGCGCCGTTATCAAATACTTGTGATTGAAAAATTTTTCTACGGACCAAGTCAATTTGGATTTGCGGGACACTTTAGGGTCTAATGCTCCTCCGTATTCGACAGTCGCACGTTGGTGCGCCGAATTTAGACGTGGAAGAACATCGACAATGGACGATTCCCGCTCCGGACGCCCTACTACAGCAGTAACTGAAGAAATTGTGAAAAAAGTCGAAAACTCAGTTTTGGCGGATCGTCGTGTCACGGTTCGTTTTATTGCTGAAAATGTAAAGATTTCAACGGGGAGCGTGCATAATATTTTACATGAACGCTTGGGTATGAAAAAGGTATCTGCGCGTTGGGTACCAAGAATGCTTACTGACACGCAAAAACAAACTAGACTAGAGATTTGTCAAGAAGCTTTGAACCTGATGCAGCAAGACCGGGAACTTTTTTTGGCGCAATTTATAACAATGGACGAAACATGGCTCCATCATTACGACCCAGAAACGAAACTGCAGTCTATGACATGGAAAAGGCCATCATCTCCAACTCCGAAGAAATTCAAGGTGAGCCCATCTGCCGTTAAGGTCATGGGCTCTGTTTTTTGGGATGGTAAAGGGGTATTAATGATTGAGTATCTCGAGCATGGAGCCACTATTACGGGCACATTATACGCCAAACAAATAGCAACATTGCGCAATGAGATCCGCGAAAAACGGCGAGGTAAACTCTCGAAAGTTGTGCTGTTCCACCAGGACAATGCCCCGGCACACAAGTCCGCCGTTGCAATGGCTGCAATTCGTGATGCTGGGTTCGATATCCTTAAGCATCCTCCGTATTCACCAGATCTCGCTCCCAGTGATTTCTACCTATTTCCGAGATTGAAACAATACCTGAGAGGCCAGAAATTTGAAGACGACGACGCGGTAGTCGCTGCAGTACAAGATTTTTTAAGTACTCAAGATGAGACCTTTTTTAAAAATGAAATTTTAAGTTTAGAAAAAAGATATACTAAGTGTATTATGCTAAAAGGTGACTATGTCGAAAAATAAAATTACATTTAGTAAAAGTTGTTTATAACATACTCATTCTCACTTTTTATTGAACGCCCCTAGTATATCATTAGTTTGGTTCAAAAAAGTGAAGAATATAAAACTTTTTCAACAAATTACCTACCTGTATCTAAATGCACACGCTTAGATAATTAATGCCAAATTTCTCCACACCTAAATTCCAAACTTACGTACAAGTAGTATGCTTAAATAAAATATATACTTTGTAGATATTGATGACGGCTGACATAGAGCTGTTATTACTTCGTACTTTCCTTGAGTGGAGTTCAAACCTTTTAATTCTTATTCTACGATTTATTAATGCATTTGTTTGAGATACCTGATACTTGTTTACCTATTATTTTATATCGTGCTCGTCAGAAGTTGATGCATCAGGCGGTCACGCAATAGACGGATTCTAGAATTACAATACCTAATAGAACAAGATATTTACCTATTACTGTAACTGTTAATGTTAAAGTAATTAATGCTTCATTGACTATAGCTAATATTTTACCGAGGTAGCATGCGTCGGCCTTGTTGTGCTTGTTTTTAAACCGCTACACAAAAAGAGGGGTATTATAAGTTTGACCGCTATGTGTGTATGTGTGTGTGTGTGTGTGTGTGTGTGTGTGTGTGTGTGTGTGTGTGTGTGTGTGTGTCTGTCTGTCTGTGGCATCATAGCTCTTAAACGGGTGGACCGATTTGGATGCGGTTTTTTATTTGAAAACAGGTTTCTTGGCGATGGTTCTTAGATATGATTCATCAAAATCGGTTCAGCTGTTTCAAAGTTATAAGCTCTTTTGTTAGCTGCAGCAGAAGAGGTCTTAGACGCATAATGGGAATGGGCATTTACTTTATTTTCAAACGTAATAATGTGCGACGAAATTGCGTTGGGGGTTTCTTAAAATTTTAATGTACTCGTATAGTTATATATAATTCTTAGTTTTAACTACAGCCAGTAATGGTGGCTTCCTCACATTTCCCGTATCTCATATCTCGAATAAGATGTACGTCGCATTAAATACTAGTACATAATTGCTGTGGAATTGTTTCACAAAAACATGGCGCAAGATAAGGTGTCTTAATATTATTTCGAAATTTTTTAGGAAATGGTTAGGTTAGTTTTACTTAAGAGAGAGAGAGAGAGAGAGAGAGATGTTTATTTACACATATTCGATACACAGGAAATACAGTTGACAGGAAAAAATACAAATAAAAATTATCGAATCGTATAAATTGGGCCACACTCAGCATAATGTTGCGGCAAGCCGCAACGCTGTTTTTTAGTGGGACCCATTTAAAAACTAAACAAAAAAAAAAACAAACACAAGGTGTAATGACACGAACGCCAGCGGAAGTGTAGTTCGCAACAAAAACCTAAATACCTAGGTACAAACCGGAAGTATGTATGGCTACACTTGACCAGTTTAATCGTATCTGAACCATTAAACCGCGACAAATTACGCCAAGGATTGTGTGGACTTAACAGGACTGTATAAGTAGGTTTTCCATCGGAATGTTGGATTCAAGATGAAATTACCCCTTTAACGCCGTACACTTTGAACATCGACCAATGTAAGGAAAAAATTACCAACCACAATAAAAAAACATTCCCAGGGGTTTCTAGTCCAACAAACCCAACTAACTATTTATACACAAATTAAATACTCAACGGTATTATTATATTAATGTCCCAAAACTCAACGGTATCCTGGTAACGGGCGAGAGGCTAAGTTATACCAGTTCTAGAAAAAAATAGAAAAAATCCATATGTCACTTAGTTAAGCGATAATAGTCACTAATATCACTTTTTAGTATTAAAAGAATACATATTCACGCTTAACTAATTAATTAATATGGATTTTTTTGTCTTTTTTTTTACAGAACTGGGACTTTGGGACAACCTGTACATAGTTCGTAAAAAAATAGACCTCGAAGTCTCGCAAAGCAAATTCGCAACAAGTGAACAAGTGACACAATCCTGAGGCGGCGCGCGGCGCGTGTGAAGAAATATAAGACAAAGATAAATCGTTGCTGGTAATATTCTACAGTATAGCATAATATACGATACAAACTAATTAGGACTTCAGTTCAAAAATAATTAAGTCTGCTATTCAGAACAAAATATGGGCGACATTGACCCGAAATCTTGAGTAATAAAGTGAGAAAATTATGACTACCGGTACATACAGGGTTATTTGTAATTCACTAGCATCCTTTTAACCCTAAACTCCTACCACTTAAACAAATGTTTTTTGTTTTACGTCTTTTGTCATAACTTAATATTTTTGGTGTAATAAGAAACTAAAACAATTACTTTGCTCACCCGCGACCTTACAATAGTTACGTTTATGCAAGAAATGTGCGTTCATGCAGTTCCTCCACCTCCACACTGTACGAACACACACAAATCACATAAACCCAACCATCACCACCACCAAGCTACACTGACGCGTTTCGAACTCAACCAGAGCTCATCTTCAGAGTTACCACAACCGTATGCTATGCTACCAAATGTTAAACTAACAAACCAAAACAAATGTTTTAACTTGTCACTGTAACTTCTCAAGTACCCACTTTATTTTTCTTATTCTCAAACTACCCCACAAAAATTAACTTTTATTGACATATTTAAAACTACCTTGAATTTTTTGTTTATTTATTTATAAGGCATATTTAACTAATACTAACTGTTCAAATTCGACCCAAGCCGCAGTAAAGGAGAAGATACTAAATTTACCTGTTCATTAATAATAGACCCCATAGTGTTGTACCTAATTATTTCCATGCATTCCAGAGCATCCAGACGCAACCCCTTGCCGCAATAATGTAACACTTCATAAGAATCTGAATCTAACAATGAATGATTTGATTCCAACAAATGCTTTGCAAAATTCGATCTATCTGGATGCTCATTCCTATATGCCGAAACATGCTCTTTAAATCTAGTATTATAACTTCGGCCTGTCTGTCCGCAAAGTAACGCCTGATTCAATAAATGGTGTAATAAGGTTTTGAAAATTTGAGATTACCTCTTATTTTTACGATACTCTGTGTATTTGTATGGGGAAAAAAAGTGCTTCATTTAAAAAAATCGTAAAACAAAAAACATTTGTTTGAGTGATAGGAATTCAGGGTTAAGAGGATGTCAGTGAATTAAAAATAACTCTGTATAGATACTGCTAGGATATGCAATCAGCTAATAGCAAAAAATGCATATACCTAGTCGGAGACTGCATAATTCTGAAGAAGTTAACCTTAAAACAAGTTAGCTATGAAGTATCTTTTTTTTTTGTACTTATTTTTTCAACTTCATTTTTTTTTTATTACTTTTACGGTCATCCCGTGAAATCATACATTTCGTACTAAATACAAACTGAAATATAGATGCACAGAAAAAACCCCAGAAAAAAGACCAATGCTGGGAATCGAACCCAGGTCCTCAGCATTCCGTGCCGCGTGCCATACCCCTACACCACCACTGGTCTAGAGATTAGACACGAATCTTTCCTATACATCATACATGAGCCCATACCCTCTCGATGAGGGTGTAACATAGATGTGCGTTTGTCACTGCATAAGGTGATGATTTAGCAGATTGAAATGTATGATGTATAGGAAAGATTCGTGTCTAATCTCTAGACCAGTGGTGGTGTAGGGGTATGGCACGCGGCACGGAATGCTAAGGACCTGGGTTCGATTCCCAGCATTGGTCTTTTTTCTGGGGTTTTTTCTGTGCATCTATATTTCAGTTTGTATTTAGTACGAAATGTAAGTTAACCTTAAGTTTATTCTAGAATGACATTTTCATTCGAGTTAATTTTCCTTGTAGCCACCATCAAGGTTTATGCATGAAACACACCCATTAATAAAGTTCATACCAAGCAGTGAAAGTCCGGAAAACTATAAAATAAATGACGGTTCTACATCTGATCGTGAAAGCAATGATAGTAATGACGGAAGATTAGATACACTTTCAAGCCTACGTTTATTTATTTGTTTTATTACGATTCGGCAAATGTTTGGACTTCGATCTGTTCAGTAACTTAGCAGCGAAACCAATGATGTTAGTGCCAGCTTATGGGACTTTGGTTATCGAACAATTGTATGTTTTGAGACCACGCAATTAATTCTGGTTGCCATGCCATTTACTATCAAATCGAGGCATGGCACGTAGGTAGCGCATTTTCACCACTGACGAAAAGATTGTTGGAAACCCACTGTATGTGTATTGACCAGATAGAAGTTTTAGAAAGGGATGATCTATCATCTAATAGTACCTACCTTCAAACGAGCAATTCTTGTATATTTATTTCGTAGATCTCGGAAACAGCTCCAACGATTCTCTTTTTTTTGTCATAACTGGTAAAACGTGTGATTTCGAGTTTTAACTCGAGGGATGCTCGGCCGCCCAGGTGCAGTATGCTAAGTATAAGTTTTCCTTCACTTCAATACTTCTCGATCGCGTTTACGTAAAATAATCAATTACTAGGGAAACATGGACAGCGCCTCCGCGGCCGCGCGTCCATGTTTCTATAGAATTGAAATTTTTACGTAAACGCGATCGAGAAGTATTTTGGTGTAGTAAAACTTATACTAAGCATACTGTAACATTATTTTCCGCGGCTAAAACTACTTCAATAAGCCCAAAGAAACATTTCAGATTGTGAACCTTGTCAATATTTATTCCATTAACATGGTAATAAACTATCGCAGCCACTTCCTTCGTGACCACACGTTGTTAAGTTTCCTTTCTACATAAGAAACTGTTACCTCCCCTCGTATAGATACACCTCTATTACCCACCGCAATGACGCTTGACTGAAACATCTATTTACCTGCAAGTTGCCATATTTTGATAAGCAGTATTATTTGCGACACGGCATATGATACCGCTTACAATGTGACGCAAAATAAGGTTCCATGAAAACTTACGTTGCATTCCGAGGAACAGTTGTTCAAGTCAATTTATATGTGCCCACACTCCAACACACTGTACCGAGGAACAGTTGTTCAAGTCAATTTATATGTGCCCACACTCCAACACACTGTACCGAGGAACAGTTGTTCAAGTCAATTTATATGTGCCCACACTCCAACACACTGTACCGAGGAACAGTTGTTCAAGTCAATTTATATGTGCCCACACTCCAACACACTGTACCGAGGAACAGTTGTTCAAGTCAATTTATATGTGCCCACACTCCAACACACTGTACCGAGGAACAGTTGTTCAAGTCAATTTATATGTGCCCACACTCCAACACACTGTACCGAGGAACAGTTGTTCAAGTCAATTTATATGTGCCCACACTCCAACACACTGTACCGAGGAACAGTTGTTCAAGTCAATTTATATGTGCCCACACTCCAACACACTGTACCGAGGAACAGTTGTTCAAGTCAATTTATATGTGCCCACACTCCAACACACTGTACCGAGGAACAGTTGTTCAAGTCAATTTATATGTGCCCACACTCCAACACACTGTACCGAGGAACAGTTGTTCAAGTCAATTTATATGTGCCCACACTCCAACACACTGTACCGAGGAACAGTTGTTCAAGTCAATTTATATGTGCCCACACTCCAACACACTGTACCGAGGAACAGTTGTTCAAGTCAATTTATATGTGCCCACACTCCAACACACTGTACCGAGGAACAGTTGTTCAAGTCAATTTATATGTGCCCACACTCCAACACACTGTACCGAGGAACAGTTGTTCAAGTCAATTTATATGTGCCCACACTCCAACACACTGTACTTAAACGTAAGTGCAAAATTACCTCGGCATGGGGGCATGATTTGTTTAACTCGATACATCCGTCGATTATTTTGCCACTAAGACCATCAAATTATCCAGCTTTCAGAAAACGGAATAGGACAAAAAGTGTAGGCATAGTCGGAAGTCTTGGGAAGTGGGTGACGCTACGCCGAAGAAAGCAGGTTGCTGTATTTTAATTAGCCATTGTTGACGCACCCAGTGACAACATCATGCATCTAGCAAAAAACAGGCTTAGATACATTAGATCATGATAGAAAAGCAGTTTATTCTATCGATCAAATGAGGATTTGGCACTGATAGACGGTTTTGTCTCGTGAATTTAATCGCAGACACATTTCCGCGACAATCCTTATATATAGCTTATACGAGTATTGACAACTTCAACATGTCATAATACCCTAACGCATTCGCAGCCGGCTGTCAGACTCGAGACTTCTTCAGGTGCGACCGACAGACGCACATTTGCGATCAAATGACTGACAAACTATGACAGCGACACTAGGCGAAAGTCAGGAAAACGCATATGCGTTCCCGGCATTGAATGAGTTAATGAACATAATAAACATAACTTAAACACAAATTTAATACTAGCTTGGAACCAAATGTAAAGATAACCAATCCGCATTCGCGTCAGCTGTATATCAAACGAAACAATGTTTTCTCACTAACATGGAAGGAAATAAAATGTTTGTCTACAAAGCTGCGCATCAAGGGGTGGCCCTATTGAGACCACACAAGCAGTCTATTGTCTGAGGTTGATCGCTCGTCAGGTATCCTTTCTTGGTAACCTAAGAGTTACCGGTTCTTTTACGATTCAGGGTACGTTATTACTCCCAATCATAATAACATGATAACTTATCAAAAATTTTTTGTTTCAATTGAAATTTTGTTCAAAATTCTTATTTTTTTTGCGGTTTAGTACCGCATAGGCGAGTTTAAAATTAAACGCTACGTGATTATATAGGTTTACACGTTTACACCGATAAACGAATAAGTCTGCAATTTATTAACTTGACTGGGTCAACGAGCCACACTGGTCTCAGGTGATCAATAATTTCGCCTTCGTTATTTGTTTTAAAATCATGAACTGGAGAGTGAGCCTTTAGTTAAGCTATTAGTTTTCTTTGGTACGAGATAAGTATTAATGGCCTGTCAACAAACCTTTTTCAACCCAGATGCGGTGTATTTTTAACGGAATAACAAACATTACATCCGGTCCCTGGCCCAGGTATGATAATAAACAAACTTTTGTGGGTTCACTAATTCATTCTCTTCCTGTGTCGGTAGTACTTTGGTCTTTATCAGATTCATATCACGATTTCTACAGCAGGATAACTGGATAACATTATTCAACGTCGAGCGCTCAGATTGATCTGACTCAGCATGTTTTAAGAAGTAGCAGTCAACTTGGGGCTGCTCGAGATATTAGAATTCGTCTAGTAGACAATCTTACATAATGATGTTAAGAAATTGGATAGGTAGCACCAAGTTTCTCACTTTAACGTGAAACGACTTTCTTTGATCTTTGCATAATGCATTCCATGGACGATGTCCAAACGAGAACCGATCGCAAAGCCAATAGAAAGTCTCTTCTCATCATATGCTGTTTCCGTGTGATCTTTGTACGAGTTTTAAACAGTATTACGTTGTAAAGACCTCTTTTCCATTACAAATTGTATAACAGTCCGGCGTTTTGTTTCCACGGTATGCATGTTCGTGGATAATTTTACAGACGTCACTTTCTCGATCGATTTCTCTTGAACTCTGGTGTTGCTTCTGTTATCTTCAATAGGTTCAACATAAAATGCAGAGGCATAGCTTACATTATTAGAGTGTAGTTGTACAATATGGTAGGTTAGGTACAGTCAAGGAATTTAATTCTCTACCCATTTCGTAAAAATGTCGTTAAACATTCGCAATGAATAATAATAATATTTGTTACGTATATTCTCCATATTATAAATGTAAATTTGTAATCAAAAATATAAAATAATGATAATTACAACTAAAACATATTCTGAAAGCTAGTCCCCTTAGGCAAGGTGCCGAAGATGCTGGCAGCGTTTCCTCTTTGAATAGCTAAGCTAACTCTTTGTCCGAGGAAGCTGCCAGCTCTTCGGTCCCCTGTGACGTCGATTAACCTCTTAGAAATTTCCTTAAAGAGCTTTAAAGCGCTAGGACCCCACGGACCAAGGGTCTCGACACCGAATGGGACAAAATCGTATTCGCTGCCTAGACCCCTGTATTTCAGTCCTTTCGCCTTTTCAGTCGCTTCTGAAGCTGCACCAGGTCTGTTGCAAGTACCATGGAGATGGGAAGGGGGCAGCGTGTCTGAACAAGTGGCATCCCAAACCAGCACCCGACCCATCTTCCATGGAATCAGACTCATACTATCCGGTCTCTTGCCATCATCTCTTGCAGTGCCTGTGGGCTCAAGCAACGTTGGCACGTTGACGGTGGCAAGGGACCGGCGTATAATGTCGTTTAGTGCAGCATTTTTGTTTTCTTTTTTCTTATTGTACATGTTTTTTTTAATTTGTAATTATATGTAATTATTTTTAATGTTTTTAAATTTTTTTGTTCATAAAATTATAAGGAAATGAGCGAAAAGGCACAGACTGATTGTCTTGTACAGCAAACACCTCAGGTTTCTGACAGAATATCAACACTGCAGGTTACTGCAGTACATGCTGAGTCAGCGCCTATTCGTAACATCATCGCATGGCTCTTAATTTAGGGAATGTAAGAAAATTTATTTCATTTACCTAAATTTAATTCCATTTTTCTGTTTTTGTGATTTTTCTGTATAAATTATCTATCTTTGAGCTTTGTACGTGTTTGTTGTGGATAAAGTTTGTATCTATCTATCTATCAATGCGCTAAGGTCGAAATGTAAAATGAAACAAGTCAAAGCAACTCGTAGCTAGGTGGAAATTAAATGCCTTAACTGTACATGAGTTCCTGTAATAGATTAAAGTCAGTTAGTCAGTCAAACAGTTTAATGCAGGAGGTTATCAATGGAATAACAATCTGTTACACACATATTTACTACATCTATTTATAAATACAAAAGCCGAGCCATGCCTGCGTGTTATTATGGAGACGATAACTTGTCTATTTTTTTCTAAATATTTCGTAGACATACTTTAATTTACGTAGGTACATATATGTATATCATGGCAAAGGACACACCAGACATTATTTTATGAATTTCATCATAACTTCAATTTCTTTCTACATATTTCAGTTTTCCATGTAAAAAAATAACGGCAATGTTGATATTTCTTCCCAACTGCGTTGTAAGTATAATAAAACCACAGAATGCGGACTCTTTATTTAATTAGTAGCGGTCATTTAACTAATGAATTCTTTGTGCAAGTAACTAAATTTAATGACATCTGGCAATGAACTTCATGTAATTTTTCAAGAATCGTATAAACTTCAAAACTTGATCCTAATTTATTTCTAGGAACATGGTTTGGGTTGGGACTGAGACAATTACGAACAAGCAGGTACAATTTTAAGCCAAAATGCAACACGTATGAGTGAAGTAGTCACGTCCCAACAGATTATACAACCCTCTAGAGAAAAAAAGGCATTTTAAGTGAAGCAGGTAAAGGGAT
This sequence comes from Archips crataeganus, assembly GCA_947859365.1. Classification (NCBI taxonomy): domain Eukaryota; kingdom Metazoa; phylum Arthropoda; class Insecta; order Lepidoptera; family Tortricidae; genus Archips; species Archips crataeganus. Next base: position 16,863,760 of record OX402052.1, on the reverse strand, counting down.
CGCAAAAAACCCGACTTGAAAGAAACCAGAACCTGCCAGAAGAAACTTTCAAGCAAATTAAGCGTGCGTTTTACTGTCACTCGTGAATTATGCGCTTTCTGAAAACTGTTACTAAATGCATTGTGTAGTCAGTCAGTTTTTGCTCTATTGCAGGTAGAGTTTAAAATACCGTAGACTTAAGGCCTTGCTACAAAAAGAAGTCATTCCATAACCAACTGATTTGCGATTTCAGACCTCTGTGCTCTATTGTATATTGTATTTAATGAGAGAGAGAGAGAGAGAAAGAGAGAGAGATGTTTATTTACACATATTCGATACACAGGAAATACAGTTGACAGGAAAAGATACAAATAAAAATCATCGAATAGTATAAATGTAATGCGTCATACTTATGTAGGTATGTCGCTTCCTTGAGACATTCCGAGGGTAGAGAATATCTAGGGTGATGTGCTAAAAAGATAATTTTTTGCAGAATTTTAGCAGGCATTTTTCTAGTACTTAGTAAAGTTTAAAACCAACTTCGCTACATAATTCCCATGAAGTTACTATAGTCGTAAAAGATGTAGTATAATGACCCTATTTTCCACGCTAGACTTAAAACGCCAGGAATTTCGTTGCATCTAAGATAAACGTTATCGGTCGTGTTTCTTTTATCTGCACGAATGGGTGCGCAGGAGCACGGCATAGTACTGTTACTTAACGTGCATATTTATGCGTAACGTGCTACGTGCGCCAGTAACGGTAAGGCAAGGACTTGAAAGAATACGTGGCGAGTGGTTTCCATCATTATCATTAAGTTATATTCTTTGACCTAATTTAAAGAAAATCGCCCAAACGTGTGTCTAGCGGAGCCCTACGTAAGGCAAATCTTCAATATTAAGTTTTAATCGACTATTATGTACCTACTCATTTATTTGTTAAATCCTCTTTACTTTCCATAAAATAATAACTACTGCCGTGAATTATTTCACGTAACTAAAAACAATAACTATGTTTAAAGGGGGAACACTGGCAAGGGCGCCCAAATTCACTTCTGGCCTGGGGGGGCTACTATGAAATTCGAAGTTCATATCGTGCCATCCCTTTCTCTCCTGAACGGAACGGCATGATACGAAGTTCGGAAATCGAAAAGGACTCGTAGTTTTCGTAGATCCGGCGCTGGTTGTACCTGCCTTCATATCCCTTTGTATTAAGATACACGCGATATCTTCCCATCAAAGGTGCTTATTTAAAACAATGGGAGGATAAGGTTGCACAAGGTGCTGGCTAAGATAAAAGAATTAGCGATGGGCGGCGCTCTTTATAGGTAGGTATGTCCATTGTTTCTTGGAGGTATATGCGGGAAAGTGAGGCAGAAAGTGTGGCCATGTGTTGGTGGATTAGGAGGCGCAAGCCATACAGAAGAGATGTGAGACGGGGGCGCGTCGCAGTCCGCGTCGTTTTTTCTCTGCCCCGTCTCTTCTGTCTGCTTTGGATCGCGACGCTTCTATACATTTATAGTCCAACAAGCTCGTGCGCGACCCTCCGCGGAACTTTGTCGCAGTCAGCGTTTGCCGCACTTATTAAAAACAATCTTGTTAAGGACAGCAGAGGCTCCCTGCGGCAGGGTTCCGCCGAGCGCCGCGCACGAGCTTGTCAAGGTATAGTATGAAAACTGATTCAAGGGGCGCCGCGCCGCCACTGCGACGCCCCCTCCCCCCGTTCCACGTTTCTTCTGTGGCATGCGCCTTAGACATTCTGGTGACGGATTACTCACGTACATGCATGTAAGAATGAACCTGTTACATTTGGGTGCGGTGACCTGTATTTATCGACCCGGATTGAACGAAAATAATCTACGACCTGATATTTCAAACCTCCATGTGATGTGAATGCCATGACTGTATACATAATTAATTATGCTTTCGACCGTACATTATTGTCATTCATTCCGGGTCGACATATACGGGGGCGTGTTTTAACCGCACCCTTATATTTTATTTCAGTTGCAAATATTTTCTCAATGACCACGAAATGTTTTTGCTGTTTCTGTGTCTGAGTAGAGTTTTTACAGAAGTTTAGAAAACTGACAAAAAGTACTTACCTAAGTAAATCTAAAATTGCACACACCGTTATAATGTTACCATGTACAAATATTTTACGTCAAAAATGTGACAGTTACGAAGAAAGTGGTGCCCTCATTTAATGTCTACTCTTATGGGTTTTCAATTTGAATTAAGTAAATAAATACCTAACACTGCGCAGTATTATTGAAATGTTAAAGAATTTCTGTTTGCGTGTTCGTAGTTAAATGTTTTCAAAGCCGTTTTCCTTGTCTGTTCTGGAAAAACCTACTTATATGCCTACCTACCTACATTCTGTCACTTATTTGTAGTTCTGTCTTGGCATAATTGTTTAATGTAAGTAGGAAAATATACCCTTTCAATAATAAGTAGGTGTTACATAAATAATTTTATTAGTAGGTACCTAGGTAGCATTTAATTGAATAAATTTAATTTCTAATGCCATATAAATAAATAGTACTAATCACTTCAGTAATGATAATAAAATTATTAGTAAATGAAATAGACAGATTGAATGGGGAAAGCCAAAGCTAGGGTTAAGGTCGTACAGTCATGGTTGAATACAAATTTAAACCTTAAGACTACGTAATAACGCCCAATAAACATACTGAAATCATATATTTCGTACTAAATACAAACTGAAATATAGATGCACAGAAAAAACCCCAGAAAAAAGACCAATGCTGGGAATCGAACCCAGGTCCTCAGCATTCCGTGCCGCGTGCCATACCCCTACACCACCACTGGTCTAGAGATTAGACACGAATCTTTCCTATACATCATACATTTCAATCTGCTAAATCATCACCTTATGCAGTGACAAGCGCACATCTATGTTACACCCTCATCGAGAGATTTTAACACTCCTTCGGAACTAACCGCTCACCTGGACAAGAGATGGCGCTACTGTGCAACTTTAAACAAGTTAGCTATGAAGTATCTTTTTTTTGTACTTATTTTTTCAACTTCATTCATTTCACGAAATATATGATTTCACGGGATGACCGTAAAAGTAATAAAAAAATGAAGTTGAAAAAATAAGTACAAAAAAAAAGATACTTCATAGCTAACTTGTTTAAACATACTGAAGTTGGGAAAGGGACGTGTAAAATGATGTCGATTTCGGCAACATCCTATCCTAATTGTTTTTTTTATGAGCATCCTTCAAATTCTAATACTAAATAACGCAATCAGCGACCAATATACTAGAACTACGTGTACACAATAATAAGTTCGAATTTAATAAAATAATTCAAGTTTGTTTTTGTCTTACCTGTATACTGCTTCGTTTCACTTCGATATAAAGCCAGTTGTCTGTTGAGAATGCTATGGCCATTAAAGCAGCAGCTACGATAGCTGTAATGGTTGCTATAGACAAAGTTACCGCAGAGCAAGGCATTTTAAGAACCTTAGAAAAAACAGTAAAAGGAAGAGCAAGAAGAATATACACAATCACAACACTTAGCTATCCGAGTTCACCTATGCTGCATTTTGTAAACACTTTACGGGACGAAGAACACGACAGCACACTCACGATTTAATAAAAACTTATATAAATTGCGGTCATCGCCTGCAGCGTACCGAGTTCGCGCGCGAGACTTCTTTCTTTGCCTACTTCACTTTGCCTTGCCTGCCTGGCCGCTCTCTTGCGGATGTGAAACTTTCGAAAGCGAAGCGACTCCTCCAAGTGGCGGGAATGTAAATTAAAAACAGGTTTGTGATACCATCTTTGACAACTATTTCTACTAAATGGTAGAATTTATTTTAAAATCTGGTAATACTTTCCAAGACGGCTGTAGGGCTGAACTCCCAATGGTCAGAAATAAATAAAATAAAATAGACGGTCAGCGATAGATGGACACTACTGCAATTTAAGTATTTTTCTTCGTTTCGACTGGACTTTATTCCCGAAGTTAATAATTATGAGCTTTTTTTTATATCCATGAATGCAGTCTTCCTTGTCATTAAAATCGATGACGTGGGTGGAACAGATCTTTTTTGCGTTGTAGCTTCAGAGTTACCCATAGTGACCCATTTAAATTCATTCATCAGTCATTTACCAAAGTTTTTGAAAAATACAACAAATTCCGAGGGTACGAGTGCATAGGGTAGGGGGCTGTAAATCAAAGTCAAAATATTATTTATAATCAATTTAACCTATAACAAGCACTTATGAAAGTCGAAGATTTTACCACTGGTTTGGAAAGACGTTGTTGAGAAGAATCCGGCAAGAAACTCAACAAGGTATATTTTTCAGATAGAGGTTCCGAGGGATGGGCAAAGGAGCAGAGGCAGACCCAAGAGGCGCTTTTCAGCGGATGGCGGAGGAAGGGGTGGCCCTTTAGTTTAGAGCTCGTTCCCACTATGTCGTGTGTCGGATTCCGATTTTAATCGGGTGTCGGCGCCTCTGTTCACACTAGTTGGCTGTCAGCCACGACCGCACAGTCATTTCGAGGCTTCTGTACACGATTTTCGGACGAGGGCAACAAAACAAAACACACGAAATTTTTTGTCGGATCCGACACAAAATCGTTGTTGGACGAGTGTGAATAGCTTCATATAAAATGTTCTGCCACTGGAACGCCCTATTAAAAAACGGACCGACACACGACATAGTGGGAACGAACTCTTACCCAGCAGTGGGACATAATACAGGCTATATGAAAAAAAAAGTTACAATGTTATTAAATTTCTTAAGTATTTAACAGAACTATTTTTTTTTAATGATCGATCGACAAGCCTACTGAACATAACAAAAATGCTTGGATCGAGCTAATTAAAACTACCAAAAACCTGTTTTTTTTAATGTGGCCATTGCTCATGTTCCCTGATTTTTAATTGCTGGCAACACAATCGAACGTCAGTGTCAATACTGTCATTACTGTCAAATTTGGCATACAATGAAATTGGTCTGAAAAATATTTATTCACAAGAACTATATTATAATCTAAGCAAGGCCTTCAATATAAAATTTACAGAACTCAGGTCCTAAACAAATAATCATGTCTGATGCACCAGGATACACCAAATATGATGAGGTTTTAACTTCAATCTTAGTCAACGAGCAATCAATTCTAGGGTTTTTGTCCGCAATTTTCAACTTTTTGGCCAGACGGTATGTAAATATTTACAGGACTAGTCCATTTGTTTCTCAAACACAATTCGCTAATTGCAGTAAATTTATTTCAGGACGGATTTCTATTATGTGCCAGAAGGAGCCTATGAGAATATGGGATTCCCTCCTGGAGTAGCAGAGGAGCTAGTCATTAAAGTCCTCAGGACCTGTGATCCAAAAAACTGGAAGGGTACCAATGGTGCACGGAAACCTGAGAACTTGGACCATGAGATAATGTGTTCTACAGTTGCGCAGGAAGTTGAGATAGAAGCTGAAAATGATCCTGATGAAAGTGAAGAAGAATCGCAAGAACAACCAGTTAAATGTTCCGTTAGTCAGGATCACGACTACACAGTGAAGGCATCCTCAAGTACTGAAGAAACAAAGAAGCCTGAACCTAAATTGAACTTGGATGATTATGAACCACCAGTGATTCCTGAGCAAAAGAACAGTGAATCATACAATGGGGCTGTGAGAGACAAATATTCTTGGTCTCAAAGTATTACAGAGCTAGGTACCTAAATTACTTATTTTATTTCAATTATAGGAAGATTTTTTTATGGATGGACTTTTGCCGTTAACCTCTGCTGGCAATTACAGCTTACTGGAGGTGAGCTGCCAGACGGGCTGCTCAGCAAGGGGAAAATTTGTCTTAGCATACTTTGGTGCTCCTATTGAGCCAACCTCAGACTTAGGGCGCTAAGTAGAGTAATATTATAAGAAGAGTTGCTGCATACAATTTTCT